>JARFIW010000942.1:14615000-15215000 GCA_036346225.1 Platerodrilus igneus
CTGATTTAAACAATTATAGTAGTACAGCACCAAAATTATATGCTTTGCCAAAAATTCATAAACCAGATACTCCATTACGTCCAATAGTTGCTTCAAATAACAGTCCAACTGAAAAACTTTCAAAATACATATCTGACATTTTAAAAATATCGATAGGAACTAATATATATCAAGTAAAAGATACGTTTGAATTTGTTGAATTTATAAATAATGTTGAATTGCCGGATAATTATATACTAATTAGTTTAGATGCGATTTCTTTGTTTACAAGTATCCCAAAGGAATTAGCTATCGATAATATCAAAAACATTTGGCCCAAAATTGAACAAAATTGTAGTATTCCACAAAACACGTTCCTTAATATAATTGATTTTATTTATAGTAATAGTTATTTTTCTTTTAATTACAAATATTATAGTCAAATAAAAGGTTGTCCAATGGGATCCAATTTAAGTCCAATTATGGCTGAAATAGTTATGAATGCGTTACTAGATTATGTTATACCTACACTTAGTTTTCACCTACCTTTCATAAAAAAGTATGTAGATGACATTGCAACAACTATACCATACAATAAAACAGACGAGATGTTAACAAACTTTAATAATTACAACCCAGACATACAGTTTACAATAGAAGTAGAAAACAACAACTCTGTTCCATTTTTAGACACTCTGTTAATAAGACAAAATAATAAAATTATTACTGATTGGTACATGAAACCGACAAGCTCTGGCCGATATTTAAATTATAACTCATATCATTCTTTCGATATAAAAGTCAACTTTATTTTAGGAATGAAAACAAAATAAAAAGATTTCACATTCTTCTCTATATAATAAAACTTATTAAGACTGAGCAGTATCCTAAAAATAATAATTATCCTAAGACTTTAGTTAATAAATTATTATATAATCAAAGATCTGAAAATAATTTAACTGTAGATATACAAAATAAAAATATATAAACGGTGATATAAATCAAATTCACGCTTCTTTGCCTTATTTAAAAATTTAACACCAAAATTAACAAAAATATTTAGAAACCATAACATCAAAATTGCAAAAAAGAATGTGACTAGTGTTGGTAATCTATTTTCAAAAATTAAAGACAAAAATTCTCAGGTATTACAAAGAAACGTTATTTACAAAATAAAGTGTTTAGATTGTGATCTTTCATACATTGGTCAAACGTCTCAAAATTTGAAGCAAAGAATTACACAACATAAAAGTGATATTCATACTAAACCTAAAGCATGTGCATTAGCTACACATGCACTTAATGACGGACATAAATTGGATTTCAACAACCCAAATATCATTCAAATAGAAAATAATACTTTCAAAAGAACTTTTATGGAAATATGTCATATTTATAAAAATACAAAATCTATGAAAAAAGTTATATTGGTGATCTTAGTTCTATATACGCATATCTCTTAAACCTAAAATTCAATTCCAATGAATAAACTTCTACAAAACTTTGAATCCTCAAGAATTATATAAACACATACCCTTATATATGGTAACCTTTACGTTACTTGGGAACACAGACATATTAAAACACACACACACACACACACACACACACACACACACACACACACACACACACACACACACACACACACACACGAGTATTCAAAGTGAACGGACGTGGATTTTGTTGCTCGTGTTAAAGTATCTCTTTTCGAGGTTTTACGGAGTTTTTATTATTGTAAACTGTAGTAGTGCCGTGTAGTTTAGTGATTGACAGTTCGCGCAATAGTAATTTCTTTTGTGCAATTCCTTGTTCGCAAGGAATTCGCATAAATCGCTCTATTTTATAGAGAATTATTAAGGTTTGTTGTTAATGCTAACAGAACATTATAATAACACCTGCGCGTGATAGCTTATCACTTTCCAATTATTGTATTCCTAATATTTAAAGCATTTCTCAATGTTTATTCTGTACTGATAGTATTTTATTTAACATGGAACAGCCTTTGTTAGAACTCGGGACATCTGTACGCAGGAGCTCCGTTAGTAATACAAATGCTGCAAATGTTCATCAAACTGTAGTTCAAAGCGTATCTAATGTCAGTGGTTCCGTAACAAATTCAACTTCGCAAGGTCTTTTTTCTGATATAATAAAAGCATCAGTCTTTCCAAAGAAAGATCAAGCCATTGTTTTTCCTGCGATGGACGGCGTTCAAGTAAAAGAGTATGTTTTAGCTGTTGGAAAATTAATTGATCCTAAACATATGTTATTTGCCTCTAGAATGTCCAATAACCGAATATGTATTTATTTATCTACAAAAGAAAATGCTACGTCATTTGTAATTTTACACGGCGGAATAAATATAGGCGGTATATTTATCCCTGTGCGGAAACTGATAAGTCCATCTAAGCGTATTATACTTTCTAACGTACCTCCATGTATTCCGCATAGTATAATCGAAGATGCACTAAAACAACAGAATGTAAAACTTGTGTCTCCTATATCCTTTATTGGAGCAGGTGTAGGTGTATCCAATTTTAAACATATAATGAGTTTTAGACGGCAACTTTATATTGCCGATAATGAAACCGTAAATATACCTGACACCCTAATGGTATCTTTCGAAAACGAAGAATATCGATTGTTCATTTCTGACGACAAACTACGTTGTTTTCTGTGCAAAGAGCTGGGTCACATATCGTCGTCGTGTCTAAAAGCAAATCCTAGCGACCAAGTGAGTAGCCTCATAACAGTACAACAATCGAATAAAAGACCTCCTTCATCTACCCTCGAACCTACGGATATTACGCTACGTATTGGCGAAGAGTTCGATGTAGTAGAATCAGTCGTTTCTAATGAAGGACTTGAAAAAGAAATCTTACCAGTCACCAGTGATCAGCCGCAAGGAATATTACACGACAATGTTTCGGAAAACGAATTCCAATTGGTGAAGGTCGGCTCAAAACGTACTCGGAAGAAAATGAAGTTAGAAAGTGTCCCTGATGCGACAGACTCTTACGAAGTGTTGCAGAGTTTGTGGCCCAACCCAGAATATATACTGGATTTTACACAGATCAGTGATTATTTTAAAAGACGTCAAGGGTGAGCGATAGACCTCTTACGATTGCTAGAAGTTATACCGATGATATTAATAGGCTTTTGTATATACTTAAGCAAGCGGCAACCAACTGTAAAGTAAGAGCGATCAAGGAACGTTGTAAAAGGCTCATACTTTCTATCAAGAAAGGTTTGTCAGCTGAAGGCGTCGAAATCTCTTCTCCGACACCATCTTTAGACGGTACACAGCCGTCAACGTCGTTATCGAGATGCGCATCGACTGAAAGCTTAGCTAGCAGTCAAAGTTGCTACTAAAGGGTTCGGACGTTTTCTCCCTCCCTATTTGATTGCTTCTGTATTCATTTCCTTTCATCATTATTTTATTTAATTCATTTATGGATAAAAGTGTAATTAGAATAGCTACGCTGAATGTTAAGAGCATTAAAAGCGAACTAAAAGTGACGCAGCTTCAAGACTTTTTAAATACTATGCAAGCTGATATTGTTTTACTTCAAGAAACTAATCTAAATAACACAGATGCTATACAATGTTTAAAGAACTATGTGTTAGTGTCAAATGCAGCGCATACACCTTATTCTGGAACAATCCTGTTATTTAAAAAACATAGTCCCATAAAATTTATGGGTCAAGAAATTCTTGTAAAATCATATTTACAAAGTGTAAAATTCTCCATAGGCAGTAACACTTGGTGCATAATAAATATTTACTGTCCACACAATATAGAGAAAGCATTTGAAATATTTAATGTTCTTGATGTACATCTTGCAAAGTTACAGTCTTCTGGTATACGCTTAATGTTAGGGGGAGATTTTAATTGCACAATTTACCCTACAACAGATCGACTAAAGTGTATAGAAGGACGACCTGCATTAGCAAGAAAGCTTAATAGAACGATTCAACTCTTTCAACTGAGTGATTGTTGGAGATTTTTAAATCGCGATAAACGAGGATACACATTCGTAACGGCAAATTCTGCGTCTACATTAGACCGTTTCTATTGCTCAGAGAATGTTGTTGAAATGTTGTCTTCTGCAAACGTACACAACTCTTTTTCGGACCACCTTTCACTAGTTGTCAATTTAAAGATCCATTCAACAAATGCTGGTCCCCAGCAAAAGTGTTATTGGAAGTTCCCAAATTATTTGTTGGAAGAACCACAGTTTGTAGATTGTATGAGAAACTTTTTATTGAGTATTCCGATAGAATCCAATACTGCTATAGACGCACTGATAGAATGGGATAAACTGAAAATTACAATAAAAGAATCTGTTCAACTATATTGTAGGCAAAAAAAGCAGTTAAAACTTGCCGAAGTGAATGCAATAAATGACTATATTCAAGAATCGATAAACATTACCGACGTTAAGGAGTTGCACGAGGCAATTACGGACATCAAAGACCAATACAAACAAAGGGCACTAAACACCGTTCAGCTTCAAAAATATCACGAACTCTTGAAAACTGAAAAGCCTTCTGCGCGGCGTAACTTGCAATCACCACAATTTCATCTTCGTGAACTACATGTTAATGGTAAAACTATAACAAACATAAATGTAGGCATTTGAAAGAACATTTTGAAAACCATTTTGCCGCACAAAATCAAATCATTGATGACGACTGTCGTATTTACTCCAATTTACCAAAGATAAAGGATGAAATAAAAAGTAAATTAGATTTACCATTTTCCATCGAAGAATACACACAAGGGCTGTTTTCTTTAAATAAAAATAAGGCTCCCGGTTTAGACGGCTTAACTGTGGAATTTTATGTAACATTTTGGGATGAACTAAAATGTTTCTTCTTCCGAACATTCGATGAAGCTTTTACGAAAGGTGCTTTACCTGGATCTACAAAAAAAGGCATTATCAGTTTAATTGCAAAAAAAGATGGCCCTCTAACTGAATTACAGAATTGGCGCCCTATTTCTCTTTTAAACGTTGACTATAAAATTATTGCAAAATGTATCGCTACTAGAATCATGGGTGTACTGCAATATATTATCCACCCTGATCAGTGTTACTCGATTCCAGCTCGAAGTATGTATGACGTTATTCATTTACATCGAGACTTAATTGCGTACGCAGAACAAAATGAAATGCCGCTTGCAATTGTGAAAATTGATCAACAAACCGCATTTGACGTGATTAATCATAAATACCTATTTAAAGTATTAAATGTTTTTGGTTTTGGTAAGCAGTTTATCGGATATATTAGAACTCTATATGCAGATGCGCAAGCTCATGTAAGGGTAGGAATCCTTCTAACCAGTGCACTAAGACAATGCAGAGGAATTCGTCAAGGCTGTCCGCTTTCCGGACCTCTGTTCGACCTTTCAATTGAACCGTTCTTGCAATTGTGCCGCAATTCCTTAGCTGGTTTTTCGCTTTCTATACATTCGTATGATAATATTGTTGTCAGTGCCTACGCAGACGATGTGTCAGTTTTTGTATACAGTGATAATGACTTTGATAAACTGAAAGAGGTAAGTAACCTTTATCAAGAACAATCTGGAACGCTTATTAATACTAATAAATCTCATGGATTTTGGACTGCAGCTTGGAAAGGTAGGTGTGACACTCCTTTAAATTTTTTATGGTCCAACGTTAGTATAAAGATACTCGGTGTTCTCTTATCAGACAACATCGAACTGGATACTACAAATGCTTTTAAAATTATTTTGAGCAAAATAGAAAAAGCGATAGAAAAATGGAGACAACGGTTACCCAATCTATCCTTAATAGGACGCAAAACTATCATCAATCAGTTTATTGCTCCGAAAATCTGGCATTATATGCACGTTTTACCATTTACTTCCACCCAATTATCCATTATGCAAAGAAAAATGATTGACTTTATGTGGACAGGAAAACACTGGACAACCTCCAAGGAACTGCATCTTTCGTTATATGAAGGCGGATTGGGTCTAGTTCATTTAAAGTCAAAACAGCAATCCTTACGTTTATATTTAGGTGAGCGACTGGTTAATAGTAGTTCTGACGAAAAATGGGCTAGTGTAATGAAGCACCTTATAGCCAGTCTTAACTCGTATGATGTATCTTGGCAATGGCTTTTTTGTACGCTTTCTGCTGCCGATGTCCAGACTGCCAAAAGAAATGCTTTCCTTAGTACATTATATGATGCTTGGAAAGATTTAGATCTTATTCTAACCAATTTCCCTAGACACAGACAAGATTTAAAACTTATTCCGACTGGACAATCTAAATTAATTAGCACAACCATCAAACCACCACTGTTTTGCTCGAAATGGAGAGACATCGGTTTTAAAACGCTGGGTGATTTTAAAATCCAAGATATTTGGTTGAACAAAGACCAAATTAAGGATTCATTGACACAAATCGACATCATAACAAAATCAGACCTTATGATTCAATATCAACGCATTAAAGCTTTTTTTAAACTTAACTTTAAAGAGTTAAATGAAGCTACTGAAACAAGCTATAAAAAGCTAGATATAATTTTAAAATTGAACGGAAATTTAATTGCTATTAATAAATTAAACAGAGCGACTTTACAAAAGTGTCTCACCTCCCAATTTTTTAACAGCAGTGCTTCACTTGAAGGATATTGGTCTAACGATAAAGTTTTATGGCATACTTTTTTTGCGCCACCATCTCTTGGCCATGACGGTAGTATTGCCTGGAGATTCGCAAAAAATCGTTTAGCAAATCCACGGTTTCTTAATCAAATCGGAGTTTCAGACTCTTCTGCATGTCCGTGGTGTAATGGTGAAGGTGATTCCTGGCACATTCTAATGACGTGTGCTAAAGCTGCAAACCTATGGTGCCTTGTGTCATATCTGGTTAAAAAAATCGCCAATCGAAAGGCAATTCTTGTTAAAGAATTATACTGTGGATTACCCAGTAAAGGTCCCATAGAATACTTAGCCAACTATTTAATAACTTTGGCTAAGAGCACTATATATTGGTCCACAATCGACTATATGAAAGAAGGAAAGGAGGCATGCTACCTTAAAAAGTACAAAAACCGTCTGAAATCTAGGATTGCAAGCAAATTTGCTTGGAGTCTCAGCAAAGGTAACATTAAGCAGTTCATAAATCGATGGTGTATCAATAAAACATTGTGCTGGACTGATAACGACTCGCTTCACTATAATACAGTTCTAAATACTGATAGCACCCAACCATAGAGACGAAGAAAGTTAGAAATATTAACAACATTTTTGATGACTTCTGAAGTTGACATATACATATATCCGTTTATGATGCAGCATCTATAGTCTTCTTTATTACGAATATTCTCTTATTTTATTTATATATGTATAAACACACACAGGCACACACACACACACACACACACACACACACACACACACACACACACACACACACACACTCAAACACACAGTTAGGCACCTCCTTCTACTTACGCATGCACCTATACATACATATAAAAAAATCCAAGATAGTATTAATCAAATTTTTGAAATTCTGCCAAACCAATATTTTACCTTTTCTATATTGCAAAATTTTTTTTACCATTTTTAAAAAAGCTGTTTTAAATATTTAATGTATACTTAGTAATTTCATGTTTCAATCATATTTATAACCAACCTCATTGTGAGTAGCTGAAAGTTTTTGTACTTATAATCAGTGTTTATATATTTTTAGTTAAACCTGTGATCAAGCATAAAATATATGCGAAAATTTAAGTATTAAAGAAGAGTAGTTATTTCCAGTGACCTATAACCGCAAACAATCATATTAAATTAAAACTAAAGGTCGTTAACAATACAAATTATATATATATATATATATATATATATATATATATATATATCTTTGTTTTATTCTTGGATGTTGGTCACTTTAAATGAATCCAATTGAAAACGTTTTTGAATTCCAATTTTATTATATAAATTGCTATGACATGTTTCGGTCTTGTGGACCGTTTTCTAATAGCTATAACATTACTACAATAATAAATTGATGTAAATGACATTTAACTTACCATTAGTTCTATATAATAAATTAGAATTTCACATTATTTCAATTTTCAATGCTTCAAAAGCAGAGTATAAATTCAAATGTCGGTTAGACAGTTGTGTCTAAACACCCGCCTTACCGGTGCTATACATTTAATGAAGAATTTTGAAACATTGAAATTAAAAATTATTTTGTAAAGGAGGTATAAGAATTTTTTTACTAAGATGCTAAGAAACTTTTTTTACTCTTTTATTATTTAATTAGATTTCGGTAAATGTTTGCAAAATTTTCTAGATCTGATTTAGAGTTTATGCAGTTAAAATTTCGTTGAATTTCAATGGTTTCAAGTATATTTCTTTTATTATCATTTGTTTCAGTATTTAAAATATTTATGTTTGTAAAATCAAATTTGTGTAATTTTTCTAAAGCGTGGGTGGCCAGTGCGGTGCATTTTTTGTTGTTGGTTTTGATCGAATATTTATGCTCGTATGTTCTTTTATAGAGATATTGTTTGGTGTTTCCAATATAAGTTCCAGGGCAGTCCATACAATTGATTTGATAAATAATGTGTGTTTTGTTTTTATTTTCGATTTTAGGCATGAGATTTGTGAAGAATTTTTTATTGGCATTGTTTATGAGCGACATGTATATTATGATTTTTTAAACATTTTTTAATTTTTTCTGATAATCCAGGCGTGTATTCTATTCCGATTATTATTTCTTTTTGTTTAATATCGTTAATATTTTTGTTGTTATTATTAAATATTTTATGAATTTTGTTTTTTATTATACGATTATAAAATTGTTTGGGATAAGAATTATTGTTAAGAATGTTTTTTATTTTTTTAATGTTTTTAGTTCTATGTTTATTATGAGAAAGTTGGATAGCACGTTCAACTAGGTTATTTATTACATTCTTTTTATATTGATTTGGTACCATGGATTTGTAGTTGAGATATCTACCGCTCCATATTTTTTTATTATACCAGTTTTTGGTGATATTTCCATTATTATTATATTTAATTTGTAAATCTAAAAATGATATTGTTTTGTTTTCTTCTTTTTCAATGGTAAATTGAAGTCTTGGATGGAATGAGTTAAATGTATTTAATGTTTCGTTTATTTTTTCTTTGGGAAGACACATAATACAATCATCTACGAATCGTTTATAGAAGGTTGGTTTAAAGCTTAGTTTATTTATTACTGAATTTTCAAGTTTTTCGAGATTTAAGTTTGCAATAGTTGGTGAAATAGGTGAGCCCATTGCAGTGCCATAAACCTGTTTATAAATTTGTTCGTTGAATTTGAAATAAGTAGTTTCAATGCATAATTTAGTTGCCTCAAGGAATTCTTTAATGGGTAAGGTAGTGAATGGTTCAATTATTTTCCATTTTTCTTTTAGTGTATTTAATGCTAATTCGATTGGGATGTTAGTGAAAAGTGATATTACGTCCAAGGAGATAATTATACGATTATTTGGAACTGTTTGTTTTGTAATAAATTTTTGAAATTCCCAACTGTCTTTAACGTTGTATTCTGTTTTTCCGTTGATTTTGTTTATGATGTTTATTAAAAATTTTGCAAGTTTGTATGTAGGAGATTGTATATTACTGATTATGGGTCTTAATGGTATGTTTGGTTTGTGTGTTTTTGGAAACAACAACAACAAACCAAACATACCATTATCTTAAAATAAAATGTTTAAAAATCGCTAACCTGGAATGTTCACTGAAGTTCTCTCATGTCTGTGTTCTGCATCCCTTGTTGTGTCCGCTTTATTGGCCAGAACTATCCACTTTTGATTTCTGCTACATTTCCTTCAGATGTATTTTAAGATTAGCATTAAGGCTTAAATCTCGACATGAACATCGACTTAACAAAAGCCGTAACAACCCAAAATGGCATCAACAAAATGCCGTCTCAATAATATAAGCCGTCCCAATAAAAGAATCGCCTCCAATATATAAGCCGTCCCAATAAAAAAGCCGTCTAATATAAACCGTCACAATAAAGAAGCCCTGTTTTGTTAAATATATAAAATAGAGTTAATTAATTGCTTAACTTACGTGTATTTGTAGATCGGCGTACAATTTCTCATTTTCAAACTTTACTTCTTCTGAATTTTGTTTCACTAGCTAATTACGTAACTTTCTACTGCTTTTTAAACATAGTTTGTGCCTGGTTGAACATAAACTAAATGTTTATTCATTTCCTATTGTATTTATAAGCCCGTCCCACCAATCGTTTTCATTGGCGTGTTTATTGATCAAGGCTTGTACTTTGCTTTATCTGGCGGAACTCGGCATTTCCTCAAATTCCCTGGTTTAATTTTTCAACGAAATACTTTCTCAGTCACGTAAGCGTTCTGTTAAATCACAGTATTTTGTTAGTATTTCCAATCATAGCTTTTATCCAGGCACGTATTCAATGTTTGTCAATTGAAAGTCCAAGATTTATCATATTATTGAACCGCTTGGTGTTTAATTGTTTGTTACAGAATGTTGGTTTTCTGAACAAATGTGTTCTTTCTAGTCACGCAATTCAGTGACGTATCAAGATGCGTGTGCATATGGATTCGTTGATATTTTCGACGCAATTATTAAATATTTGGAATTCCAATTTATCTATGTTCCCGATAATTTTATTTGATGCAATTAGTTGCTTCTAAAATCTTATCTTTACTCGTAAATTATATTTAAACATTTTATACGACGCATACGTTACTATCCTAATTAAATGTTATCGGATTATTACTAAAGGAGCTTCTTTCTTATGTATTTAATCACATATCTTTTATTTACAGTGTTCTCGCAATTAACTTTTTGTAGAATAGTCGATTACCTCCTGAAAATTTATGGAATTATTTGATTTACTTGAAGTTAAAGTTATTTGTATTTATCCTACAACTCCTATGACTTAATCTACCCTTAAACTACCTTCTTATCATTGCATTATATATATATATATATATATATATATATATATATATATATAGATACAAAACCAAATTAAATAATAAGAGCTAGCTTTAACCTTTCTTTACTTGAATTGTTATTTAATCGACCACAGGATACATACCGAGCTGCAGTTTTGGAATATTATCCGGCACAAAATAGATCAGCACCATTCGAAATCTTTCAGAAGAACATAAATGCGCTTACGGGATTTATTCAGGAAGCTGCTGCACAGGTAAGTTACTATTTATTTTCGTAAAAGTTATAGCAGTGTGGCTTCCATGATTTGGGTTCAATGAGGACACTGCATTTTTTTAAAGTTTACTGCCTATTAAAAGTATAATAAAGCTTATCCCTTTCTTTGTTTTTATTATTACTAAAACGTATTAACTGAAATTAGTGTATATGGTTAAATAAAAATGTTACAGGGAGCTCATATAGTAGTGTTTCCTGAAGATGGTCTTGCTGGAATCGACATAGATCCCAAGCACTTGGACATTCTTAGTACTGAAATTCCAGACCTCAAGGAAATTACTCCACCCTGTACAACTTATAACGTAAACTTTTCGCAAGTAAGTAATATCATTATTTAATAACATGTATATTTAGGGATTTGGTAGCATATTTAAAACAGTATAAATATGGTCTAGTAAACCAAATTTGTCACCATTTCCTGGCATTGCCAAAACGAGTACCATCGGAACTTTGAGGTTTACTTTATTCTTTGAAATAGAACTGAAAGATGTTTGCATCGCATCTGCTACTTTACTGAAAATGTCGGTCTGGTAAAAGCTTGACATTTTTAATTGATAGATGATTGACGAAACAGAATCATCCTTTCTCTTTTTTTGGTCACACTCAGACACGAACGCGAGCGCGTTTGTACACTTACGCACGTACGTGAGCATTTATATAATCACGCACCTACATACACATCCACTCGCACAGAATTTAGAAATCTCACATATTGAATATTCGTTGAATTTTGGCATTTGTAAAAACTTTGTCACGTTCATAAGAACTATTCTGCCTTGTACATTTTGTATTTGGCCGATAGTTTGGCAAACGATACGTATAAACCTGATATTGACATATCTTTGCATTCCAATAATGCTAGTTTTGTCAAATATGTAGGTAGAGACATATTGCTCATTCTATCAAATCGTCAGATATGAAAGTTTTTAATTTGTTTTTTATTTAAGTTCAGAGTTCAGAGCAGAGTTTAAAGATTTATAACAGCCAGGATATCGCTATCAGTAAAAGTTACTTATATTCATAATGCTTTAGTATTTCCAGTACTATTTTTCGAGTAAATTTATTCTATAGTTTCATTTTCTTTTACTCGGTAACTATAACACTACTGGAAAACTACAGGCTGTAACGTGTTCTCAAAAACAGGGTGCTAACACCGTTGTTTGGCTAACAAACACAAAAAGTAGTTTTTTTGAAGATATTTTACGAAGTGCATAAACTTTATGTTTCTTTACAACCCATACCAATAAAACACGTTTCTTTTTCTGGCTTTCGTTGTCTTTACTATAATACTTTTTACTATGAGGCGACGGTGATATTCTAGTATAAATTCTCCCTAAATGTTGGTAACTGTGTTTCGTTCTTCTACCATGCTGCCTTTCAGATACCATTATATTCAATTCCCTGTGATACTGTATTCTTAAACTTTAATACCAGTCCTAACAATATAAACTAATCTGCGTTTATAAAAACAAGCCCACAAAACAAACCAGGAAATCAAACTGACGTCACTAGTGACGTCTGTCTGGTACGTATCTACCACGCAACAAGCGTGATGCAAATTCCCGTTATAACCTATGGGTTAAATTTATGATAATTTTGAAATCAAATTATAAGGCGAGTACGTTACTTTAAGCAAACATTGGTAATATAAAGAAAATGACGTATTTCAGATAGTTAGATGACGTTGTATCAAAGGAGCACCATAAAAAACTTATAGGCGTTTTGATAGTTTAGTTTAGACGAGTAATGTGACTATTTCAATATAATATTAAATTAAAATCCAGAAATAAACAGAAAGCATCCAATATATTGAATGCCAAAGTTAATAATGATCGGGACTTTATGCTCCTCGTATTCAATTTAGAAAAATGTAGATAGATCAAGATAAATAACTGGCATAGAAGAGTGTACGTGTTTTCATTTACACGATTTTAAAAACAATCCACTGAATTATGGAATTGTACCTACGCACCCCCAACTACGATGGTAATAAAACTAACCATAGAAGTAATGTGTTGCATAAACTGTGGGACAAATTAAGAACTCACACGTATTCAAAAATCTGTCATCATGACAGAATAACCCCAATATTCATGTACTGATAAATTATTAGCCATAAGAAATGTTTTGCGAACGTACGAACGTAAATAAATGACACCATTTTCAAAAGTGTGGGAACAAATAATAATCGGTCACACGAAGAGAACGACTATTTCTCACAGAGAACGATGTGTAATGTCCGTGCTTAGTCGCGTCTGAGGGCCTGTTTAATCTCGGACAAAATCGGCTGTCCTCTCACTTAACGTACCTGTCACTCAAACATGGTCTTATACCGCGATCGAGTTTTAAGTAATTGCTCGCAAGTGTTTATTAGTTTGATCCGAACTGATCACTTCCTACTAATATTTGAAAATTTTATAAGTTACTCGTCCCAATATCACTGAATGCTATTCTACGTTCTCACGCGGTAGTGCGTGTAATAGTTGTACTAAGATCGAACTCGATGTCGTTCTCTCGTCTGACCAGTTATTTGTTCCCACTCTTTTGAAGAAGGCGTCATTTGTTTACGTAACAACACATTTTTATGGCAATAAGTTTATGTGCATTAATTTTTTTGCTGGTTTTATGTCTATCGTGGTTGTAGGGTGTATCTGTTCAGTTTCGTGATTAAAGAATTTGTTTTGGGCTCGTGTGCATGTGAACAAATAAACATTCGTATGCCAGTTATTTACCAAAATCAACCTGTGTTTCTCTAAATTGAATGCAAGAAGTTTCTTGACCTACATATTTAACATACCTATTACATTATTCGTTTTATTGAATCTTTTATTTCAGCAGTTTATACTGTCACGACGTTTATCTTATGGAATAACTCATGCGTATCCTTAGTAGTAAATTAACTTGTACCAATTTACTTGAAAAAAATTCATTTTTTATTACTTAAATTATACTAACACCCTCCAATAAAGGAATTAAAATATCATGCGTACTTAAAAATAATTATTTGTAAAATCTATTATACAAGGTGCATCATATTTATTCCGTTAAATTAAAATTCCTGTTTCCTTATCATGAAATAACATGCAGAACGGGACATTGTCTTCTGTGAAAAAAACTGATGTATGTCGTCAAACAATTCCACAGCTCTTGCTACATCATAATTCTCGACACAATACCCGGGTGTCCGTATCCTCATTTCGAACTTCGATTGCTCCTACCCCTACCTCTGACACTATAACACTGTCCCCTATCCGAGGTTGTCTATCAAAATAAATATGACGCTTCTTACTGTTAATCAAAGTGAACTTGACGTTTACAATAATTATCTGTCCGCATTGATAGCATCAACCTGCTCTGACCACTGTCGTTGAAGACTACTGAAAGCGACACGAATTTAAATGACCACACTACCCACATAGCAGAACACTAACTAGATATGGGGTGCCTTAATAGCCTGTGCGAATAAGGCAATGCTAAGGGAATTTGACAATATATGGTAAATTTTTATATTCCGAAAATGAGGAATGCAGGATTGGAGCAGTATGGTTTCATAGACTTTATTAAGAATTAATCTCAACCCAAAATGTATGACAGTCTTGTATTAACAAAACTTTCAAAAATTTTTTTTTTAACTTTTTTTAGGTAATTAGAGAATTTTCGTGTGCAGCTCAACGCCATAAAATCTACGTAGTGGTGAACCTAATGGAAAAAGAGATTGACACAGTAAAAAACAAGTCCATTTATTACAACACTCTCCTTGTATTCAACACGAATGGAGAAATTGTAACAAAGTAAGTTATAAAATTTCTCTTACTGAATATTGTAGTTTAAGGAGACTTTTGTGTTGTTATTTTTGCAACATGTCAAAAACGTATATATATATATATATATATATATAAAACAGTAAATACGATGTATAAATAAACACCCACTTTACGAAAAATCGAAAGAAAGTGTTTAAT
This sequence comes from Platerodrilus igneus, assembly GCA_036346225.1. Taxonomy (NCBI): domain Eukaryota; kingdom Metazoa; phylum Arthropoda; class Insecta; order Coleoptera; family Lycidae; genus Platerodrilus; species Platerodrilus igneus. Next base: position 14,630,193 of record JARFIW010000942.1, read on the forward strand.
GATAAGGGTTATAAACCACTTCATGCTGATGAGATCCAATGAGATCGAAACTAGTAGATGAATGTTTATTCCCTATATGAAACAAACAAATTTTTTCATTTATGGCTATGTAAATATTAGCTTGCTTTGTATCATTAAACACTTTCTTTCAATTTTTCGTAAAGTGGGTGTTTATTTATACATCGTATTTACTGTTCTAAGCAATTATTTTAATATCATTTATATATATATATATATATATATTATATATATATATATATATATATACATATATTGCCGTGGAACCTCTCGAAATCGTGCCTCAGTAACAAAAATACATTCGAGGATTTTATTAATTTACCAAAATCGAAAATAAATTTTACACAATAGAAAAATTTTTCAAAAAAAAATATTAATCTCTTACCCAGATTCCTCTCTTCATCACCTTAATTCTTGTTCAGTTCCCAGGCTAGCTCAGTTGGACCTCCTCTTGGACACCTAGATTCACTATTATATTCTGTCTCGTTCACGCACACTCTCAATAAAACCACACAATAATACAACCATCATACAATACTTATTTTGTTACTATTTACAAATAAAATTCAAGATTATCCACTTTTTAGAGATCAAGTTACACCTCAATAAATCCTATTTTTGTACTGTCCTGGATTTTAATTTAAAATATCAAACACATTGAATATACCCGGAGTAAATGGGCCCTGTATAATACCTTATTTTCTTTTTTTATTTATAATTTATTTTAAATTAGTATACTCTGGAGTATGGTGAACTCATGATAACCCAGTTAATTAAGAATAATGTATGCTCTTGTACTTCGCATACTCTTACAACAAACAAAAAAAAAACCATGTACTCGTAACAATAAAAATTTTAAATTCCTAATGGAACGTTAATAAGCTTTATATACACCTTTAGATTTCTATTTAAATACCATAATAAAGTTAGTTATACGTATTATTTTCAATACGCAAACAATGAACAATACCTTCAAATTCACTCTCACACGTCACAGAATTTTCATAGTTTCATAGTTTATAACAACAACAATTTTAAAGCGTTACCTGGAATTTCTTGAAGATCTCCACTCCGTTGATGATGCCGCCAAGCTGTTTCGCTCCGTTCTGCTGGCCGCTTCTAGCTATTTGTAGAGGAACACCATTTAAGTTGTACTGTTTGCTCTGCCTTCACGGTGCATCCCAAATCCAAATCCAAATAAATTACACTTCTTTCATAATTGCGTACTTTAGTTTAATTTAATTTAAATTTACGTTACTTCACGTCACTTCACGAGCTTGTTTAAGTTAAATGTTGCACCTCAAATTAAAATTTAGACTCACCACTATTCACGTATCAAATTATGAGGCCAACACTGTACTATTTAATTTAAAAATATGTATACTTACAAACTCGTATTCTGAAGTGGTGAAAATACTAAGATATCGAAGTTAATAGAGAGAGCAAAGCTAATTCTCTTCGAGTATTTATATGATTCGAATGTCACCTCTAGGCCGCTCTTCCCGTGAAAAAGCTAATTTAAAATAACACTTTCTCAAATTTTGGTTCAACCGTTTTCGAAATCTCCGAAATTTAGCGCGTCGTTACGATATTTTCAGAAAAATTAACATTTAATATTCCCGTGTTTGTCTAATGTACAACTAACGATATCGACCAATAGTATATGCATTGACGTCTTAACAATCCCGCCTATATTAACGCTGTCCATTTCTTATGCATAATATATGTTTTCTTCTAACCTTGTTTGAGTGGTAGAGAATCGATATTTCTGTCCGCGTTTTAAATTTACTCCATGTGGACTGTGGACTGAATACGTGCTTTTTGACTGTCGTTTAACCAATATTCCTTGAAACTTGCTTGTTATCTATACAAATTAAGAGGATCCTGACATTTAGAAAACATGCAGGTGTTTAATTAACCGACGTTTTAACACAACATTTCTAGGAGCTTCTTTTCATGGTATTTCTACCCAACCGATATATTTGTTTGTTACAACAAAAGCTATTCGCCTTGGATTTATTGATTTTTTATGCTTTTATGCGTATTAGACGTAATGACCCGTTTAATTAAACTCTATTAAATTAATTAATGATTTGTATTGGCTACTAAAATTTGTTTTCTTTACGAACCTATTTAAATTTTATTCACTACTTGTAAAATCATGGTAATATTTGTTCCTTTAAAATGAATTAAATGAAATAAATTTCGCACGTAAATTCTGGTTGTTTCCTCCATACAGGGTGTTTCAAATTGCTTTGTTTATAGTTAAATTAAACTTTTTTAAACCACTACAATATATATACAAAGATGCAATGACAATTAATCGAGAAGATAAAAATGATATGATGTGAATTCCTATCTTATTTTGCCCTTTTTTTTTGCTAGTGCAGCGACAAATATGTTGTTGACATTACAAAAATGTAATAAAGCAAAGAAATTTCAAGAAACATTTATGAACAATCCTCAATACATTCAAAAACATCTTTCTTCTAGACACATTACATAAAATTCCTACCGACACGTACAGATATAAAGAAAGCTTACAAATGCCATTTACAGCTTTAGTTTAAAAAGGTACAATAGTCTGTCGTTACTTACATATCAATACAACCTAATCCGTGTTGTTGATTAGAGAACCCTAAAACATTTCGTATGTGAGTTGCAAAATATTTTTATGGATAAATTAAATATGCTTGTATTAGCACGTCTCTGTGTAGCTGATAAGCAACCTAAAGCGGAAAGGGTCAAAACACGTCGAGATCTGACTTAAAAATTGCTAAAATAAAATTAGCCATTCACAAATAATTTTCTATACACAGAATAAAGACTTACACTAACTTAATCTACTTAATAATACACAAATGATTTTTGTAAGTTTAAAACGAATGTATATTGCGTTTTGGATTATCAAATTCCTGCTAGTATTCCAATCTCTGTCGCTATCTAAAGGTTGTTTCCATTAGACTTAACTGCATCAAAAAATCCTGGTGCCAATTTTAATCTTCATACTACGAAGTATCGGTTTTTATATACTTTTATTTTTAATAGATTAAATAGCCAGTAACCTTGCACCTAGATAATTTATTATTTGTATCGGAGCAATAAATTAATCAATGTTGCATTCCATTTAGTAACTATTTATTAATTATCAAATGGCGAAGTACTTATGTTAAGATTTAGAATATTAAATCTTGAACGACTGGCTCTCATTACTTTCAACTTTAATATGAACACATTCTTAATACATATTTTTTCTGGAACTTTGATCATATTCACTGCGGTGAGTTATCCTCATCGAGCGCAATTTCCTGTGTTCACTATATTTAATGGTCTGCCGTTTTAAATTTATGACGATCACAATGGTTTCCCATTCTTTATTAATGAATCCTATTGTAATTTTAAAGCTTTTGCATAGCCATTGACATTTGTTACCTTAACTGGTTTATAATTTCTCTGTTGTCGCGTTCCACGAATTAGGCCGTTTATTCATACATGATAATTAGATCGCTAACATAAATATAATGAATTCTGAAAATATTTGGAGCCATTTGTTTTTCCAAACAGTGTATTATGTTTACTAAATGATATTCTTAAAGAGGATGAATGTATAATTGAATTTACAAGTTAGTAAAGTAGGGATTGTTATATTTTTGCTGGTTAAATCTTATTTTAAATGATATATCTTACAGAAAATAGCTTGACATTGAAGTTATTTAGAATTCTTAAAGTGGATGAATGCAATAAAACAAATATTTTCAGGGGAATACATATCTACAGACGGGTTTTTAAATCAATGAATGCTTGGTTAGGCTTTGTTTTTAAATGGTACGTCACAACACCATATTATACATGGAATTTCACTTACGTGTTAAAGGAATAGGCTAACTTTATTACAAATATTATACAGGTCAAAAATTAAATATTGGAAAATTTTACTTTTAGTTTTGTTTTCCCAAAGAATGTGGTACTCAATGACCTCTTATGAATCCTTATCATATAATATATATATATATATATATATATATGTGTGTGTGTGTGTGTGTGTAGATGTGATTGTGAGGTCAAAAGAGATCATTCTGCAGCATATTCTGTGAGAAAAGCTGGCCCGAAGCTGAGAAAATTGAATTTACAAATATTTAAATTCTTCTCAGTATAATATTCTAGTAAGGTAAGATAAGCTCATTATACTACATAAGTCAAACTCATGTTCTAACTAGTGCGTAAATATTTTTTAACAATATTGTTTAAAACAAATTGTAGCCGGCGAAAATACTAAGGAGTTCATTTATTGAAAAACCCGTGTTTAAGTGTATATTCTCTTGAAAAATATCACTTAAAAACAAGTTTTGTTGCATTTTGCAGACTGAAAACACCGTAAGCGGGTTCTGAGGCGTAAAGATTCGTCTACTTTCAGAAAACTAAATAACTTCAATCTTCTTTAAAAATATCATTTCAGAAACGTAATGCACTGCATTTATTTACATGCTTTGAAAAACGAATAGTTTCAAAGTCCTTGAAAATTCATTATCTTTACTTTAACAAGCAATACGAATGAACGGCATATCAAGTAAGAAATTCGCAAAACGCAACAACATCAGAAAAGACTATAAACCAGATAATATAAAAATCCAGGAAACTGATGTTTTTGTTTAAATTGTTTTGTGTATAACTGGTGTAATGACTTTTGTGCTTTATGGGTATTTTTCGATGAACTACACGGACTATCTTATTAAGAATTAATGAATGAACTATTTTGGTATATTAATTTGCTATATTTTTATGTGGGAGTTTATGTGTATAAAAATTTTTGATTTAATATATCTGTCCTATTTGTTTATGTACAAGGTAAGACGGGTCTTTTGATAATTTAATGTGCAGAAATTGGCACGTGTGGTTATGGTTACCATCAGCTCGTATTAATCCAGGGGTAACGTAAGGTTAATGGTAAAACCCTGTTACCTTAAATGGGTAATATGTGAGCTACAAATTATATTATTTTGAAAAGGGAGATGTATGTAATATAACTGATGTGTAAACAAGGAGTTGGTGATGATATATGGTGTATAATTTTATATGAATTTGTAAATAAATTTAGGCGAATTACTGTAGCTGCGTTTTCGTTTTGTAGACTAGTTAGGTTTATTTTTCATACAGCCGAAGAGCAGCCGTGGCATACTTCAGCAATCAAAGATTTCACAATAATAAGGGCTTCCCAAAGGTGGGGCTTGAATTAATTAGAAGATAGTACCAAGTAGAGTACAGAGAATTTTTGCGAACCAAGTTGTGGGACGTTATAAATACAAGCTTCACCTAAGTAGACAGAGAATTTAGTGGTAAAGTTTAGAGAATTTAAAACGCCCAACAGTGGGACTCGAATTTACAGATAGTAGAGTACAGGGATTTTTTCGGCCCAAGCGTGGGGATTTAGTATCAAGAAAGAATTTAGATAATTTTATATATATATATATATATATATATATATATATATTCATATATATTGCCGTGGTACTCACAAAAATCCGTGCCCCATCGTTTAGGCGTCATAAAAATGCCGTGGAAATCAGGAACACTCGTATTTTTCCTCTAAACCAATCAAGCCCCACAAATTGTTCCAACCTAAATTTCTCTGAAAAAAAAATAAAAAAAATAAAATAATTTCTTACACTACCTTTTGAAACGCCTCCTTATTTCTGCTCACCCTGTCTAGCTCAGCAATCGGTTTCTTCTTGAATACCTACCATCCTAAGCACCTTCCGTTCTCACAAACACAGTCAAATGAAATTACCACTCAAATAATGCAACAAAACATACAACCTTTTTATTTACACATATTAACAAGTTTCCCTTATTAATAAAATATTTACACCTTGGTACATACAGTTTCCAAGGTTCTGGGTTCAAATTCCGACACGGCTGACTGCTTGAAAAATGGCAGGTGAGCATTTTTCACAAAAATTACGCCCTCGTTCGGATGAGAGGTTAAATGGAGGTCCCGTGTGTGAGTGTTGTCACGCACTTTAAAAATCCCTACCTTGACTGGAACGGCAAGGGTTCGGCAAAATTCTAAATTTCCAGGCAACAAAAAACTCACCTCCTGGCCAATGTAATACTTTCGGGTGGAGCATTCGAAATGTAAATAAACGGTACATACAGTTTGCTAAAACTGTTACCACCTCCATCATTCAATACTTTAAAGTCCTTGATTTTAATATATGTCAACAAATTCTATTTAATATTAGTAGATGGGCCCCTGATGCAACCCTAGATTGATTTTATTTTGGTCTATTTTGAGCTCATTATAATCCAGTTCCTCTAAATGCTTTTAAACTGCGCATTTTTATTAAAAACAAATTTAAAGACCCATTTACTTTTTACAGCAACATTTTGTATCATTAATACACATTTTTATATCATCAATAAATCTTTTTAAATAATCAAGATTAATTGCCCTGTTCATATACCCCTTTAAACGAGTTTTTATGGTAATAAATACACCCCCAATAAGTCAAAACACTCAAACACAAAAATATCAACACAAATGTTTATACAAAAGTAGGAAATTAATTTTCTTTACCTGGAGTAGGCTTTGTCCCTCGTCACCTCTGAAAATGGGTACCAGAAACCCTCGTCGTTGTGTCCATATACTTTGATTATGCCTGGATCCAACTGATCCCCACAATCCAACTCTTTGCCACCACCTTTAATCTTCTACCCAGATATTTGTTTTGTCCAAACTTAACATTCCATACCAAATACACTTCATGCATACCAGTTAAGCTTTAAGATTCGCTTACTCAAGTACCATCCCTTCATTCAATATAGTCATTGTAGTAACGGCACCTTTAGTCTAGACCTTAGCACCCACTCGTGCAATATCACTCTTATTACTTTTGCGGTACGCTACTACAGCTTTTTAAACAGGATGTTGTATGCTACTTTATCAAATACATAATAATTAATACACGTAAGAGCGTATATTATCTATTACGTTGAAGATCTAAGCGCGATCTCAGACCTAAGGAAAGAGGGCTGATGTATTCTCTGTCTTTCTTGGTTGCCTTATAACGATTCTCTGTCCCTTAAAATTATTGATTTTTGCTTTACAAATAACAAACTCGTTCGTTAACCTGACTTTTCCCGATGTACAATACCTTGAATTGTTATCGCCTCGACTTCTAGCTTTCAAAAAAATATTTATTTACTTGGAACTCTTATTCTCCGAACTCCTCGACCGTTTGGTTAAGTTATTTTGTAGACTCCTACGAATTAAGTAAACGTATCTTTTAGTTTACGATGCTAAACAAATATCCGTTGCATCAATTATTGATTTTTATTTACCGCATAGCTTTAGTATTTGCCTGCAATAGTCAACCTTGTATTAAATTAACGTATACAAATTATTGATCTTTCCCTACCACAAAGCTACATAAAAATATGTTATTTAACACTAAAAATTTCTGTGTTTAATTGTGTAGCCTGTCTTATACTAAAGTATGCAAATGATTGATTTGAAACGTAATAAATAAATTATTAATTTTCTATCTACAGGGTCGTTATAAGAACACCTTCTGGACTTATTTACACACGTTGAGCCTTAACCTACACAGTAACATATATATACATATATATATATATATATATATATATATATATATATATAAACATAAGTATATGCTAATGAAATTTAACATTTTTTATGTATTACCACCATTTTAAACTATTAATAAAAATTGTATTGTGGAAGTTTTACTAGTACACAACCTTAAAATCTAGAAAAGAGCGTATAGTATTTGGCGCCCAACTTGGGTTCAATTACTACTAACAGAAAGCAGAAGGCATGTGATCATCATACAGCAAGTTTAAAACAATTAAATAAAAAATGAGTACACAAATCGTTTGGAAATGATGAACACCATGCTGCCCTAGAATAAAGTAGTTGTGCGTGTAGTAACGCTTAAGCACCAACCGCGGCTCCTAGTAGAACTATTGAGTAAGTTACCTTACAATATTCATTGTTGAATTGGTTCAGACGGTGTTTTTGAATCATTTTACATTATATGGTTATTTTTTCGACAGTGGACGGAAACCTTTGGTCTAAGATGATAGAATATATTTTCCAAATGCGTATTCAATCTCTTTTATTACATTTTTTTGTCGAGGTGCATTTTAAAAAAAAATGGAATCAAAAAGTGACACCTTTAAATATAAGTTCTTCGCAAGTATCTTTGTGTATTTTATAATTCATTAAAGAAGGAAGATTCTTAAACTTAATACTATTTTATGTTTAATATATTTGCCATCTTGTTATTGTTTTAGGTACCGCAAGATGCATTTGTTCATGGTAAAATTTTTAGAACCAGGGAACGAGTTGGTAACTTTTTCTACCGACTTTGGAGTTACTTTTGGAATTTTCATATGCTATGATATATTTTTTAAGAAACCTGCAATAGACATACTTTCAAACCAAAACGTTACCGATATAATTACTGTTCAAGCATGGCCAGCACACTTACCGTTTTATTCATGTAAGTTATAAGTTTTATAGTTGTTCGGACGACATCATGTATGTGGCAAATAAGTGGAGGATGCTACTAAATATTAGGACAGCTGAATATTTTGCGTTTTCGGTATTGTAATATGCTGCACCTGAAAAAATGATAGGATCCTTAAAAACTAACTAACCTGGAGACGTTAAGAAAATAAAAACATTGCATACGATCCGTGTTTTACAGATTATTTGTCTCAGTTCTCCAGAAAAGACGATTTTCCCCGACTAAAAACAAGTTGCTTTAGCCTTTCTACTTATAAAATCGTATCTCTCAAAAATATTAATCCTTGACTGCAAGCTCGTATGTGTAATTTGCTTACGCGTGTTGTAGCTCATCCTTGTTTTGCATGCATTCCCAACGGCAAATAATCGAAAAAATATTTTCTTTCACTATATGCATTATTTGTTTAGCAATACTTTTCATGGAAGCTATTTTAGGGTGCTAAATGGACACTTAAACACATCACGTAAATTCTTTGAACGTTGTGCATCAGCTCCAAGATATATCAATTTTCTGTACTTAAATTAATATTAATATTTTTCGGTACTAATTCGTTTTCTCAATCAATTTATAATTTTTAGACACTAAATATTCTCTGATTTAGTACTTATACGCGCTTATATATTGCAGTAGACTGAAGTTTTTCGACGTTGGGAGCTAATAAAAAATGCAGTGGATTGATGTGATTAAACGTGTTGCGCCAATTTAAATAAAACCGCTAGAATCAGACATCAAACTTATAATGACTGGAAATATTCTTTAACAGACGATTTTTCAAATAACAATGATAACATACACAACAGCTTTTCTCTACCAAATAATATCTTACATAAAACCTTTAGGAAAAACAGTTTCACAAAAATCTTAAAATCCAAAAGTAAAGTCCAAAATTGCCACACCGGATTTACCTTACAAACAATATCTTAAATTTAACAAAAATAAATTTTCTGAATAATCCCTTATTCGTACAATAAGTATAATCCAAAGTCTCTTTTATAATTAGGATGAGCACACTTTAATCTTAATTTTATTCACCAATAACACCTTAACTATATTTTATTGTGTACAAAATTTGTCGAAGTAAGTTAGATAACTTAATATTCACCCCTTTTAAAATCGGGTTGAAATATTTCTCAATAAGTTAGGCTTAATATAAATATAATAGCAATACCTCAACGGTGGATTGACATGTAGTCGGGTTGTGCTTTCATTAAATTGATTACTGGTTTATTCGCAGACAAAATTTGCGCGTACAATTTGACAATTTAAAAATCTTAAGTCTAAACAGGTGTTATAGCCTGATATCTATTAGTGTTTGTATTCAATATCCTAGATAATTTACTACTTAACCTTTTGTCCTAATTTAATATTACATTGCAATACCTACATTAATCAATGTAGGCTATTGAGGAAGCTAATTTTTACGGGCAGCTTTCGTGCTAAAAGCGTATTCAACTAATTGAAATTAATAAAAACTCATTTCTACTGCCGAACGTTTGCTTAAATAACGCGCTAGCGTTATAAAAGTCTTGCACAGATTTTATTTTTTAGTATATTCTTTAATACTGACGAGTCTCTGGTACTTACTTTTTATTGTTTGTACAAGTAGAACGCTCATAAAAAATTTGGTTTAAGTTACAGCTAAATCGGGGTTTGTATTGGCTGTTGGTAGGTATTCAAAAGCTTATTTCACAGTAAATAGGTAACAACAGCAGTCATTTAAATTAATTACAGATTAATGGTTAAGGTAGCGAGGCAAGTTAGGAGGATCATGTTGAGGATCAAAAAGAGGGTTAGATTTAAATAAGGTATCCGTGTAGATGTAGATATGAACAATTAGAGTAGGTGTATAATAATTGATAGAATAGGCTTAGATAGACTGGTGTTCATACAAACTAATTAAAAGTATTTGAATGAAGAGGAGAACTAAAGGTTAGTTGCTTTCTTATTTCTAAATAGGGGGATAATATCGTGTAATTTGTTGGTTTTTTGTAGATACATAAGGTCATAGGTCAAGCTAGGATGTATAGTCACAATCTGCAAGAAAGTTAATTAGGTATTTTAGATAAGTAACATAGTACTTATTCAACTTAAGGTAGGAATTTTGGTTAATTATATTTTAGTAGACAGCTTTGCATTTATTTATTTAGTTATGAATAGCATAATAAGGGTTTAAAATAACACGATGCAAATACCGTTTTATTCTAATTTCAGATGGTGTACGAGAATGCAAAAGCGTTATTCGTTAGCATAGGATCGATATTTTTAAGGACAAACTTGAAACGTCTTAATATAGCATGTTAAATACAAACTTGTTTTGGTCAGGGTAAGAAAATTAAAAACTTCTCACAATGCAAACGAACGTTACAAGCAGACACGGATTTATATCACAGACAAAGAAAGATTTTAGTAAAGAATATGTAAGACGAGGATGCAAAGGTAAATATCAGTTAGACTTCATAATAAACACGTGAACAAAGACAGTTCTATAGTCTGTAGATAGAGTAAGACGGACAATGTTTGTATCGATCGGAAAACTGGGAGAGAAATAGAGCAATGTTATTGGTTAGGTAAAGTGATATACAACTGGGGATTTGTAAGAAGGGAACACAAGTAAAAAAAAGCAATATATAGAGCAATATAAAGAGAGACGGAGTGTTTTGTTTAGTTTGGAGAGCGTGAATGTAGTTAGAACTAAAGTTTGTTGATGCTAGTTCCGCTGACGGTGAACGATTTTCGAAGGTGTTCCAAGTAATTTTAGCTGCGTGTACATCGCATTTTTAAAGAAAGCTGAGAGCTGTTGGAAGTTTACATCAAAATTGACGACGGTTTGGCCGGTAATTTTAGGAAACGAGTGGTCGGTTGCTGTTATACTTAGAAATATTGTTGTCCGTTGTAGTTCTACGTGCTAAAACTTAAAAAGCAGGGGGGTACATGGACCCTTTATAACCTCCTTAATGGAGGGTGACGTTCTCTAATTCATACGTTCTTCGCTTGCTTACGAGGTTACTTCTAGGGAATGTATTAAGTGATTTTATATATAATTAATGGTAATTACACACAAGTTAGTGTGGAGTGATGATGAGTCAACTTATTTAAAATCTGCAAATGAATAGAGAATTCTAAGCGAAGCGTATACGAAGTATGTAAGTACAAACGACCACTATTTTGGGTGTTGGAATGTACAATAACTGTTAAAAATTAGAATTTAATATTGAAGGCAGCAATCATTGATTAGTTCTTTACAAATGGGAATATGATGTGGAAATTTTAGAAGTTGGATGCATTTGGTTTATTGTAAATGAAGATAGATTTTGGGATAGTAGCATGCAGAGAAGAATGGTAATTCAACCGAGGAGCTGTTTTATAGACTAGAACCATACTAGGCGGCATCTTCTTCAAGGGCTGGTTTGCTGATACCTGCTGGAGAATAGTTACCAGGTAACAAATTTTATAAAACCCTTTGTGATTGTTATTGACGGTGTTTTTTTTAAACTTTTTTGTGCTTTGGCGTGTTTATATTTTTTTATGAATTTAATGAACTGAAAAATTTTGTGGAGCTTTAGATGTAGATGAAAATTTATTTAGGTAGTAAAAGATAATTAATTTACAGATAACCAGGCCCTGCTGTACACAGTAAAGGCGGCTTTTTTTGTTTTCGTAGTGCTGAAAATTTGCACTAACGTTTAAAGGGTTTTACTGTGAGCTTATATTAAGACAAGGGGTTAACGTCAAGTATGAGGATAGCCTTCTTACTTTAATAGGGTCTTTGTTTAATGAGGTAATCGAATTCAATATCATTTTGTAAAAGGAATTGATGATAATACAAGTAATACGATTGTACATAATAAAACGTATTTTGAAAATGTAATATTTATTTCGTGTAAATAGAGTGTGATGTATTTTGTGAGTTGCGTTATTTTGCGTATGAGTGTAGAGAATGATTTTTTTCTTAGGTTTCAGCATATAGGCAGTGAGCGGGAGTTATTAGATTAAGCTGTCTAGGTAAGCTTTATTTGTTATTTTCTTAAGCGTATTTTAGCGGTGTCAAACCGAAGCAGCCGAGGTAAACTATATAATATAATTGCATTTAAATTGTAGAGTTTGGAATACAGATGAGTTTCACAATAAGTTTGGCGTTTCAAAAATGGAGCTCGAAGTAGCGATCCAGCGGCACAGTGGGAACTTCACAATAATTATGGCACTCAAGTTGTGGGGCTCGATGGTTTCCAAGTAAACCTCACAATAATTATGGCGACCCGATCGCGAGGGGCTCGATTCCAGATTATGAAATTTATTTCAGGAAACTGGCGACCTGAGATGAAAGGGTGGATTGTTCTGCAAATAATCTTAGTTATAGTTTTAATTTTATTTTTTTAAATTAGAGGCTGTATGAGTAGTGTGTTGTAAACGGATGTTAAGAAAGGTGTGGCTAAGGAGTGAAGGAGTGAAAATTGGAAGTGACGATAGTGCTATGTTTAAAAAATCAGGAAAATAGATGAAGGAAGCAGGAGGTAGTAGGGATCAATCAAGGACAGAATCGGGAGATCAAGGAAATGAGTTGATTATCAGAATGTTAGAGGAAATGCGACCAAGTAGTGAGGAATCGAATCGGAAATTTGAAAAAATTAAAGAAATGGGTGAAGAATTAAGAAGAAAAGTGGACCAGATGAGTGCAAAATCAAACCGGAAATTTAAAGAAATTAGGGAAACGGGTGAAGAATCAAAAAGAAAAGTGGAGCAGATGAACGAAATGTTAAGCGAAAAAATAGATTAATCAATCAAGGAGTTTTCCGATTTAAAAAATAGTTTAACGGTCAACGTGGGGGAGGTTGAAATAAAAGTTGAGAGGAATGAGAGAAATATAATGGGTATTCAGGGTGAAATAGGGCAATTAAAAGCGGAAGTCCGAATCTTTTGTGAAGAGGAGATAAACGGTAAAATGACCGAGGTGAGTAATTCGTGTAGAGATCAGATGGGCAGGTTTGGGAGGTTACGGGAATCAAACAAAATATTAGAGCTTTAGCGGGGGATAGCCCAAGGATTTTTTCTGGTAATATTTCCCTAGACCGACCAATGAAATTCTTTGGAAACAATAGGGTGAATCCACAAATTTTTATAAATAATGTTAGAACTTTAGTTTGTAATTTGTACGACGAACAGGCTAAACTAAACGTGGTGAAGACCTTATTAAAGGCTAACGCAGAGGCCTGGTATAATTTAGTAGGGTAAGGTATAACTTCATACTTAGATTTTGAGGAAAAATTCCTTAAACATTATTGGAGTGATTATAGTCAGGATCAGGTTAGGGATGATCTAATTACAGGGAAGTACAAAGGGGAGTTTGCGGGATCCCGTGAACAATATGCGATTAGAAAATGCAGTATCGCGAAACAATTAAGTCCACCATTGACAAATCGTCAAATTATTAAATATCTGTCCAGACATTTTGATATAGAGGTCAAGCAACGTGTTGCTTTACAGAATATAGTTGATAGGGAGATATTTTTGGAGTACCTGCAAAGGTATGATGGTGTGAGTTCTGGAAAACCAAGGGAGAGCAGAGACAGAAACATAAATTTAGTACAACTCGATAATAGGAGAGAAAATTTTTATAACCTAAGGAGGACGGACAAATCGGAATCAAAATTTTAGGAATTACTGGGGACAACGAGGTAGTTATTTTAGGAGTAATAGCAGTACGAGGGGTGCTATTCCAAGACCGGGACTCCAGAGGCAAAATAGTTCGACGGAAATAAATAGGACATTGACGAGTGGGAGTGATGGAGAAAGTATCAGAGGGACATGATACAAATAGGAGGACCTACGCGTAAGTGGTGGAAGGATAACCAGGACCTAGTGGTGAGACCAGAGCTAGTCAGGATTTTTAAATCTAGACAAACTACTAGAAATTGACATCTGTAAATATGAACATCCCCGCGAAATTATGGACACAGAGAAAGAAACAGAACTAGAAGAGGAAGAGAAAATTTGTTTGCCGGTAGTTGAAATCAAAATTTTAAATAGGCGTGTAGGATCGTTGCTCGATTCAGGAGCGGAGGCGAGTTTGGTATCGGAGGAATTCGCTAAAGAGCTGAAATTCAGAATAGGGTTATGCCAATAAAAACGAGTCATTTAATAGCTTCTAATAAGAAAAGGTTTGCTGTGGTAAATAATATTGTAATATTAAGCGTAGAAATTGAATTGATAAGCTGTAAGCAGGAGTTCATCATCGTTCCTGGAAGAGTAGTTATAAGGTCACTAAGGATGACTCTGGGATAAACCTAACTGTTATGGAGGTAGATGAAGACGAGAGTAATATAGTAAATGCTTTTAAATGTCCAGATGGGAAAGTTGATAAGGTGCAAAATTTATTAAAAAAACTTTCAGAGATATTAGGAGTACAGAAGAATATATCATTAGGTTACGTTCAGGTGGTAAAATTAAATAGGTTGGAAGTTGTTAATATGAAGATTTGATACCCGCAACACACAAGCAGATATAAAACAGAAAGTCAGGAAATGTAAAGAAATAGCATAATTTTAAAAAGCTTCGGGGATAAGTTAGATTACGAAAAATTAATTTTGAAGAACTCATACTGGTTGAAGCAAGTGTATGGAAATTCTAGGAGGTACCTGGGGTTACAAGAAAGAAGAAGATTTAAGATTTCGGAGATAGTACCTTACGGGTTGTCTGTAGTAGGTATGAAGAAAGAGGGGGGACTTAATATTTCGGGGAATAATGAAGTATAGTATGATGGGGATGGGGAGAAGATTAAGTATAAAGTACACACCACGTGTTATTACATAAACCTTTAACTCAGCCTAATATACTCTAAAGTTTGTGATTTGCTTTAACCTTGCAGTAGCACAAGTAGAACTTATCTTGCGTTATTATCAAAATCCTAGAACAGCATGCGCAAAACTTCTTCTCTGCAAGGATATTTATGTTAAGTACCTAATTCAGATTGCTACACTCAATGTTAGATTTATTGAATGGTATTCGTTAAGGCCAAATTAGCTGAGTGCCATTAAGTACGACAGAAGGCGAATTTGTATACAGAGGGACAGCATTGCAAGTGCCTGCGGTGCTAGCCCATAGTCTGCAGCTCAAAGCAGCATTTGCGGAGTCGTTTGAAAAGTTTGCAAGTTCACAGTGACGATGAAGTTTGCAACGTCGTTCACAAAGCCTGCAATTTTATGCTACCAACGATGACATCCATCAATAACAATCAAGTGATTTAATCCGTAGATTTTCACCCTCGCGGCCCCAGACACTGCAAAGTTCGCGTCGCACACTGAACTTGCAGCATCAAAATCGAATCCACCTACCTTGAGCTGTGCCACCTCCCGCAGTGCCTCTGCAGAACTCCTACCGCGACCACCAAGTAGCCTACGACTGAAGCCCGCCGTGCACAATCGAGACACGAATTTGTGGGTAATAGCTCTTGTATAGTATTAATCTGTGTTAATCTATAACTCCTATATGTTGTAACATTTTTCCCACTTGGCTATATGTAAAACTAACTCAAATTAATGTTACATTAGTCAACTACCTCGATCTTCTTATAATGGAAGGAAATCGACAGTCTTCCGACCAAGCTAGGGGCCTATTCCTAGGGTAGAGCTTATTAGGAGTGGTCGTAGGTTTCACAACAAAAACATTGTTCTTTTGACTGACTCTAAAATACAAAATAGGGGGTGCAAAGGGGGCGCCACCAAGTCCTAGAATTTTTAAAGCACGAGCTTGCCCTAAGGGAGAACTTAGAAATCCTCAGGGAGAAAATTCGTTTTTACTGCAAAAGCAGGAGCTGTAAAAAAATAGTGTTAATATAATAACAAAGGACGCAAGAGAAGCACTCTTGCTACCTTATACTATAAACAAAAGAAATAGCTATTAATACCAATAATTTAAACATTATTATAAAGAGAAATTCAGATATTAAACTTCTTGAAAGCGCTGTTTAGTGCTTTTTAATCAAGTCACAGCTAAAAACTTTATTTTTATAAGAGGGTGTATATATACTTTTATCTTTTTACTCAATCAACACTACCTAGTTGTTCAATTAAAATATATAATAGTTCTTTAATTAAACAACAAAATATACATAAATTATGTGGTCTAACCTTTTAGACGCAGATATTTAAATAGGAAAATTATGATTGTCTCTACTATGAATCAAAATATTAATAATGTATTAAATATGACCGTGAAGCTTTTAAATTAATTACCCAAAATACACAGATCTGTTACCTTGGTTTACAATTATGTGTTATGTATTCAAAATTAAATAAAATTAGTTCTCATAATTACTTTAGGTGACACTGAAATTAAATGAAATACTTTTCAAGATTAAATAAAGAGATTAGTAATCTTAATTATTTGTAGTAATATCAAATGTAAGCAATAATTTATACTGTCATGAAATTCAACAACACAAGTTCTCATAATTACTTTGTAAAGCAAAAGTCATGAAACACTACCATGTTAGTTTCAATTATTCGTAGCGCTGTCAAGTTATACGAACAGCTGTTGTCAGGTCAAGTTCTTAGAAAAACGCTTACCTTGGCAACTGGTACTTTGAACTTTATTAAAACAAATACCTTGTCAAAACCACATGTGTTAGCCTGCAATTCTCCGACAAACAAGTGAAGTCAGCGAACTTTCCAAACCTGCGCTTACAAAGCGTAAGCTCAAACTAATTACGAATTAAATGCATTACTGCGTATTATACTAGACCATTATAGGGAACCACTTTCATCAAGTTGTTGTACAATTCATTGCAGCAAATTGAAACACAAACCTAATCCATAAAACGGGCTATCCAAAGTACATCATTTTCGGCTCCTCTTTAACTTGTGTTAAAGCGAGATTATTTAACGGTAAACTCAGAAATTAAAACATGATATCTGAACTGTAAATTCGTAACCATATAAATCATGAATTAGTGAAATTAAAAATTAGTAATTTGTACGTTTGTGAGATTAAAAATTAATAATTTGTAAATTCGTGAGGTTAAAAATTAGGAATCTGTACAGTAGTAAGCGCTACAATAAGGTCATTTAGTCTACCATAATAATAATTTAATTTGCTTACCATTATCCGAAAGAGAACTAAAGTCAAGTGCTTTCAGCACCTGATCACGTTACTATGTCTATGGCGATTCGCAAGTCGCTAGCTCGAAGCAAATTCTGAGCCATAGTGCGTGTCACCCAAGCTAATGCTTGACTGACCCTACATGACGGGATGCGCACAAGGCAGAAGAACCGTCTGACATTTGAAATGCTATTCAAACAACCAACGTTTACGAATAGAGCATATACTATTATTATTAATTAATATACGCCTCGTGATTGGGCTATGCGGTACTGATTTGAACATTTATTAATATTGCAAAATTAATTGAATAATTGAATAAATAGTGCAGTGTGTTTTATAATTAAGTTTATAAGCGTTTATAATCGTCAAAAAAATTGTTATAACGTTATTAATCCCATGCTAGTCTTCAAATTGTAAATATGCGCGAGCCGCTCTTTTGTAAATATGTTATTTTGGAATATTGTAATTACTTCTACGTACCTCAAATAGTTTGGATTACAGCGAATAATAGCGAAAAACCACCTTTACCAACTATCGCATGAGAGTAGCTCAAGATGTAATGTATTTTACTACAAGCACCTCATTTGGCTACAGAATAGTTGCAAAAAATAGATATGGGACTTCTTAATGATTCTGATGATGTAGTAGTGTTACAGGTAAACAAAAAGTTGATTTATTGAATTTGAAATTGTTCAGAAGGTGCGGAAATCCCGTAACAAAATAAGGGTGCTTTGACTTGCGTTAGTGGGTCCCTACAAAGAACAATACAGAAATATTTAAAAAATGTAATGGTTCATTAGGTGCATTTTCAATATTACGTTACCAATAACACTTACCTTGAAAGGCTTTAGAAACTGTCAAATAATTGCCGGCAACCCGCATAATCAAATCCAGTTGACGAAAATTTCTTAGATGACGAATACTGTTGGGAGATTTAACTTATTGTATCCTCTTGGTGAAATGGATTTCCTTTTACAAAATGCCACCTGCATGTTTGAACAAATAGAGCAACCAAGTTCAAACAACAACATCACCTAAATCTATTTTCTAATGACATTATTTGAGCATTCCTGTGAACAAGTACGCATACGACAATTTTGAATTTACTTACATTAATTTTCCCGTCAGTGATCTAAGGTTATTCGTGTAAACAAGTACATATAAAAAAAATGGAGAAATTTTATTATCTGTTCATTCTTAATGATTTGTAACCTCAATAATTAATTATCACAATAAGTTGCAGTTAAGTTTGCAATGCTAGATCTTATAAATTTAAGTATTTAGCACTATGTTACTTCAATTGGGCGTCGTATAAGTTACCAATACTTTAGAAATGCCACAATACAAACAAAACAACAATTGTAAACAAACGTATCGCTTAGAGTTTACGTCTTTAGATGGACAAGGATTCCATTACTAGCCATGAGTTAATTCACTTGCCTTTTTGTGCTTATTTCTAAATTATGTAGAGAACCAATTCGTCCCTATTTGCGGTTATTGCAAGTCTATCAAAAATCTTTGGGATTACATCATGTTGCGTCCAAAGGGTACTTTCTAGCAAACGGACATCTACGACGGCCTGCTCACTTTCACTCGCAAACGCGACTTCCTAAGGATTCTCGCAAAACTAATTCTCACTTGTCCATAGTTCACTCGCCAGAGTTGGTCTGTTTCGCCTTACTTTCCATATGTATAAAGGTGGAGTTGTGATATCACGTGAATCAGGCGTAAGCTTATATGGTACTGCCATACAAATGCTACGTGCTATGCGGTTACCTTATTATTTTTGCAGTTTAAAATGTATACACTACCATTTTGTCACTTTGTATTTAATGCTATCATTAATTATCTGAAATTCAGTATTTGTGGGTTTTGCTGCTAACCGTCTGTGGTTTTTTATATTGTATGAACCTGATTGTGAGATTGTCCAGGCAGACTCTGTTTTATAATTTCGTGTATATTTATCTACCCTTTAGTTCCATTTCATTTAACCAACATTTTTAAAAGTTCTTATATATTTAGAATAATTACAGTATAACATGTTCCCATAAGTCGGTTTACGGTTACTTGCTTCAAATTTTAAAGCTTTTTTAAATATCATATTTTGCTGTGTAACTTAACTTAATTTTCAATAAATATTCGGTTTACCCTTTTGCGGTTTAACTTAATTTGTGAATCTGAGTTCGGTCCTAATATGTATTTTTTTATAAATAACTTTATGATTTCGTGGTTTAAGTTTATTGCATGACGCTCTGCACTCATCACATATTTATTATTTTGAAGAATTCATGAAACTTTTATTTCAGCTGTTCTTATTTTCGCGACGTGTTGTTTTATTGCGAAGTTGTTTAACGGAAGTTTTATTTTGACATATGCATGAAGATCAAAGGCCAAAAGTTTGATAATTAAGAACGAATTTAAGTGCCGCGTTAATCCAATATAAAGGGTACATTGCTTACGTGTAATTACAATTATCATTTATCGTGTGTTGCCAATAATATTTATAAAATTTTGTTCCGCTTAAAGTAAAAAAATTCGTTGGAACACGTACATGTCACATGGGCATAAATCAGGTCCATTGAAGTTGCTACTCGAAATTACCTTGTGCCATTGCAGGTGTGAGAGATATGGCCTTGTTGCTGTTTCTTTAATAACTTTTATGATGAAAATTTGAAATAAAAAGAATAAAATTTATATTGTAGTGGTGCCAAAATATAGTAAATTTACAAAAAATGCATAATTTGCTGGTTAAAATCCGTTTGTTTAAGTTATTCAATTTTCTAGCATTGTCCGTCCAACATGGCTACGCTAAATCAAATGGGGTCAATCTATTAGTTTCTGGTTTAAATCTGCCAAGAGAAAAAATGTCTGGAAGCGGTATATACTTTGCCGATGGAAGAGTTGCCGAAACGTATTTCAGTGATAAACCTGCAGCAAAGTTGTTGATACAAGATGTACCTAAAATATCATCCAGGATACCAAATAGTTCATGTACAGTAAGTTTTAATTATAAGTAATCCAATGCCAAACGTGTTAGGAAAATAACAATTTTCGGTGGAAAAACAAACTTCAAAGATTATTTTTCATTCAAAAGAGTCTCGTAACACATTCGGTGATAAATCGAAACTAAATCAACACAGATGTTAGGTTATTTTTTCTAAAACAGTTACTATTGGTGTAGTTGGTTCAGTTAAAAGACTGTTTGGTATACTCACTTTCCACCCGGTACTAAAGCACTCACTTTCGTGGGGTGTCAGCAGCAAACGATGGAGTGATCGCTGACTAAAATGAAACTCAACATAAATGTCATATACGGAACATAAATGATAACCTGGTTATTTTTGTGATTGATTTCCTGGTTCGAATCAGTTGCTAAATTCGTGGATTTTAAGTTGTGATCTTGTAGCTCTGCGTGCACCCCAATGCTCCTAGCTGCCTCTCCACAGCGTGTTGCTAACCAGTGACTTTGGGTTGCTTTAAGCTTTAGTTGTACTCTAAACGTCTTGGTTTATATTTTCTCCATTGATTGTATTTAGTACTTAAAGTATTGTAGTTTTACGTTCGTACCAAAGCTTTATATT
The DNA here is from genome assembly GCA_036346225.1 of Platerodrilus igneus. Taxonomy (NCBI): domain Eukaryota; kingdom Metazoa; phylum Arthropoda; class Insecta; order Coleoptera; family Lycidae; genus Platerodrilus; species Platerodrilus igneus. Next base: position 14,651,440 of record JARFIW010000942.1, read on the forward strand.
ATGGATTTCGTTCGCCTTTGGTACTTTGTACCTTTTAACATCACGTAATTGTAATTTTGTACAGGGATTTATGAACTATTATATTTAATCTTATGGTTCCATATTTTGTTTACCTAATATGATGGGTTTTATTGGAATTGTGGCGATTTCTACATTTAAAACATCACGTAGGCTAAATTTTAAAATGTGATTTTTTAACAGATGACGTAAATTAGATGCGTTTACTGACTTCTTGCGTTATGAAATATGCTTGTTTTGAAAGGCCTGTTTATTATTAACAAGAATTGATTATTTTATTGCGCTAACGCTTCGAGTTTGAAAAAGATTTTTTTTTTGCGCTTTTTTTACTTTAGATACGCCAAATTTGCATTTGTTTAAAGTTAATAAATGTATTAATGTTTCTAAAATGAATTGGGTTGCGTCCAGAGTTATCTATTTTACTAAATGTTGTTAAATTATTAAAGCATGAGCTTCCTTTCATTGACTGCAGTTAGTTATTGATTTTATACAGGGTGTCTGGTATTTGCTTTTTGCATAATGAACGAATTGTGTACTTTTTATGGTTTAAATGTTTAGTTTTCTTCATTTTTGTGTTGTTTACATAAAGCATACCTCCTTTGTGACCTTATATACCCTTAAATAACCCTATTATCATAGTAATATATATATATATATATATATATATATATATCCTCTATGCAGCTGGAATAGGATACAATTCACCACCTCTAACTTATGTTCGTAACCCGTAGCAATTTTGTATTCCGACCCTATCAATTCTGAATATTTGTTCAATAATAATTCAATTTTACCCTTTAATTCACTTGGACACTTAATTTTTCCTTCTGCCTTCCCTCTTTGTCTAGCTCATTCTTAAACTGATTTATTATCAGAGAATCATTTTCGACTTCTGCTTTAACCCCTTCATGCCACTTAATATATTACTCCTTACATATTATTTCCTTGCTCTCAGTATATATATTTTAATCCCAACTTATCTATAATATCCATCCCCGAAATTGCGTCCATCTCCAATCCAAGTACAATCATAAACTCATTTTCAAATTTCACACTTCAGAATCACCATATTGTTCATGCTCGCAAACTTTTGACTGTTTGGCGCAACCAAGTTACACTTTTTTATAGGTATCATTTTATCCATTGATTTTTGCCGTTTAACAAAATCTTCAGAAACGAGCGACGTTTCCGCTCCTGTATCATTGAGTACATTGGTAACATGATTTTTCACATTCAAATAAATTATAGGTAATAAATTTTAGTTTACATTTAAATTATTTTCCACTTCAAATTTAATAAATTTGTGCTGATATTCGTATTGGTTTATTCTTAAGGGCTTGCATGGTTTGTCTCTCTTTAAAAATTTTGATTCGACGTTTTGGAGTATGTGCGGTTGGTTCTTCTAGGGTCTTGACTATGTGTAGTTTGATTTTCATTATACCTTGGACGTGGATTATTTTGGTCTGTGGTCCTATCGTTATTGGTTTTCTCAGTCTCTCGCCTCGATATGTTGTTTAAACTGCAAGTATGTCTAAAACCATTGCCATTATTATAATTTTTGTTATTACCTCTATTGAAACTTCCCCCGTAGTTGTTATTATTGCCTAGATAATTAAATCGTCCGCTGCTACACTTATCTGTGTCCTGACAAAATGTGTAGGTTGAGTTCTCACCCTATTGTGATATACGGCGGTTGGGTCCCATTTCATCATACCGCTGCAGATATTTCAAAAACACATCCCGGTCCACGATGTTTTGAAGTGCTATGTTTTGTCTCATTTCCACCTCAAAATGCCCTGCTAAATATTTTATGATTTGTTTTTCCTCGCATATAGCTCCCAGGTTATTCCTAAATCGTGGTTATATTTAACAATAATTAAGTCGCCCCTTACTTTAAATTGTTGGTTGTCCCCCAAAAGTGCTTTAAAAATTTATGTTCGAATTCTAAAAATGTCTCCAATTCGCTTTCCATTAGACCAAACCATATTTCTGCGCCCCCTTTTAGCATTGATCTTACTAAATTTAATTTAAATTGCTCATCCGTTGATCCTGGTATCAGCGTTTTAACATTATTCAAAAATATTTTCGGATTTAACTTATTGTCAGCATAAAATTTCGAGTATTGATCTAATGGTTATGGTTCGTTGGTTTATTCTAATATTGTACCGTATTTCTACTAAAATTTTCTAAGTCCGTTTCCAAGCTTCCTAATTCCCTATTTACAGTCCTAAATCCTATTTCACAAGTTCCCTCAACCTCTTATACTTTTATGCCTAAATCTCTAATTTTCTCGTTGTTTTCTTTTTCGCGTGTTTCTTGGCTCCATTTAACTTTTAAAACTTCATCCCCCACGTCATCAATATCTTCCATAATTCGTACAATTTTACTCTGCACGTGTAGCTTCATTTCAGCAATTGCTTGTTTCGTTTTTTTCAAACCATCGCTTAAGATTCTTATTTCAGAACTAAAATTTTCCTTCAACTTAGCCAAATTTTGCCCAAACTCTGTCCTTAATTCTTGCATATTTTCGTGAATTTTTATTGTAATATTTTTCATGCCCTCTTCATTTTTGTTCATTTTATCATTAAGCGCTAATAAAATCGACATCATTCTAGACTTCGGTATAGTTTGCTCTTGCTCGCTGTGACTCCTTTTAATACTCTTCCTGCAGTTTCAGTTTGTGTTTCTTTTACCAACACACTTTTCTGAGATCCTATTTCCACCCTTTCATTCTTCAACGGTTTCCTAACTTCCTGCATTCTTTTGTCCATTTGAATTAAATTTTATTTACAATAAACCCTAAAATTCTAATTTATCTTTCTAAATTTATTTTCTGGCTGCCTATAATTCTTAATTACGTCTGTAGCCCCTAATTCAAATAATATTCCAATTTACAAGTTTTGCAAGTCCCTGGTTTAATCACCGATTTTCTTGCTTTAACTACCCCCTATTTGAATACGTCGTAGAATTAACTTTTCAAGCCCCCTTTTTGTTTCGCTAGATTCCTTCCAAGCTTTTCGCTTGGTCGCCGATTTTTTTTCCCTAGACTCGATCAAGCCTCTTCGTTTAGTCGTCAGTTTTCTTTCGGGCCCCCACGTTGGTTCCACAAATTACATTCGAGCGCCACTTTTTTACGATCAATTACTTGTTGGTCGCCATGTCTCTGTGCTTCTAAATAATCTAGAATGAATTTAAAATTTACACAATTAAATTTGTGTCTCGGTTAGCTCAGTTATACCCTGCACAGGGTGAACGACGATATGATAACAAGAATGTTTATACCCTTCCCTATTTGAGTTTCATACCTAAATAAGATAAACGAAATTTACCTAAATTTGTATAATAAACTAAGAAATATGTACAATTTACAGCTCTAAAACCTTCGTAATGTCATTTGCTATTTAAAACCTTTGAATCAAAGTAAACATAAATATTTAATTTGCCTTTACAAAATTATAACCCCTTTTTAATCAATTACACCCGCAAAAATAATTATGTATTATATCGAATGCTTAGTCGAACGTTCAATAAAGCTTTCCCTTTTAACGTATTTTCTACGTGTTAAAAAATCTTTTTGATGACCCTTTACAAACAATATTTAAGTACATGTAAGTTTCAAATATTCAAGAATAAGATTTATGCTATTAGTGGAAACATAAAGGCTAACCTGGTATTTTTTCGATTGATTTCCTAGTTCAAATCAGTTGCTAGATTCTTGGATTTCAAGTTGTGACCCCGTAGCTCTGCGTGCATCCCAATGCTTTTAATTGCCTCTCCACAGCGTGTTTCTAACCAGTGACTTCGTGTTGCTTTAAGCTTTAGAGGTACCTTTAATGACTTGATTTAGATTTTCCCCATTTATTGTATTCAGTAGTTAGAGTATTATAGTTTTACGTTCGTACTTAGTTAGAGTTCTTAGTGAATTGCTTAGTTAAATTTCTTATTGACCTATTTAGTTAGGTTTCTTATTGAATTGTTTAGTGCCCTAATTAATAAATTGTAAAGATTTGTTTATTACTAAATCAAATTTGGACTTACGTTTTATGCTAAGGGCAGATTTCTTATACACTCGTAATTTTGAACGCGCACCTGACTGTGTTCTTAACTTGAAATTGTAGTTACTGTGACTTTCCCTTATAAATTTTTGTTTAACTTCACAATTGAACTTTGCGTAATATTTTTATTTCGATTAATTCAGTTCGTGCTTCGGTTAAGGAATCAATAAATGTTATCAATTTAGGTGAACTATAAAGACTAGCTCTTCCACGTGCTGTCATTGGTGGACCGCTTGCTATCTTATAATTTGACCATAGCAAGTCGTTGCCCTGCGCTATCATGCAGCCGGTTGGGTTTTACTTGGAGTTACTTACTATATGTATTGTTCAGACGTTCCAAATATCAAGTGGACCTAAAGCTTTATATTATGGATTTTGTTTGCCAATGATACTTTATACCTTTCAACATCACGTAATTGTAATTTTGTACAGGGATCTATGAGCTATTATATTTAATCCTGCACGTACGTTAAAACTTATGGTTCTATATTTTGCTTACCTAATATGCTGGGTTTTATTCGAATTGTGGCGATTTCTACATTTAAGACATGACGCAGGATAAATTTTATAATGGGATTCTTTAAAAGACGACGTAAATTAGATGCGTTTATTGACTTCTTGCGTTATGAAATATGCTTGTTTTGAAAGGCCTGTTTATTATAAGCATTCATTGATTATTTTCTTGCGCTAATGCGTCGAGTTTGGAAAAGATTTGTTTCGCGTTTGTTTTACTTTGGATACGCCTAATTTGCATTTGTTTAAAGTTTATGAATGTATCAATGTTTTTAAATGAATTGGGTTGCGTCCAGAGTTATCTATTTTGCTAAATGTTGTTAAATTATTAAAGATTGCGCTTTCTTTCATTGACTGTAGTTAGTTGTTGATTTTATACAGGGTGTCTGGTATTTACTTTTTGCATAATGAACAAATTATGGTTTAAATGTTTACTTTTTGATTTTTGTGTTATTTACATGAAGTATATACCCTATTATCATAGCAATATATATATATATATATATATATATATATATATATATATATATATATATATACATATATATAAATGCAAATGCTACACTGTGTTTTAGCTTCAAAAACCTAGCCTTCCATATCAACCTATGGCTGAGAGTCCCATCGCAAATTGTACCATCGCAGATGACTTAAGCGATTACACCTTCAAGTCCTTAAACCTTCTACAAAAACAAATGGTTGTTGAAACAATATGCAGCGGATCCAGTAGCTTTTGTTGTACCTTTAACATCAGCGTCAATAGAATACGCAACGTTCAACCTACCTACGTCTATAAGTAATATTATGCTATATCGAAGCTGTATTGATCGTTATTTGTTTGATAGATTGGCAGCGTTTCAGGGCAATGGGCAGACTCAAGAAAATGAAACAATCGGACAACGCATTTGTGGTATAGTTGCTTGTTTGAGCGAAGATTCTAAAACATGCGGTGCAAGAAAGGCAGTGACTTCTACAGGAGTCACTTTTGAGAAGATTTCTATTAAAACAACAGTTGATGGTACGGATGCTCGCTATTTTCCAATTACTTTGACGTCAGACTTACAACTGACTGCTAACTACACCTTCTGCTCTATCAAAAATGGCAACAAGATCGATATAACTATGTCCACCACCGAGCCACACGCTACATTATTTACGTTTGGGGTATCTGGTAGAGTTTTTAAATATGATGGCTTGCCTGCAGGTCCTAATAATGATGCTAGTACGGTTAAAAGTAACATGCTAATTTTAGTATTATTGTTTAGCTTTTATACATTCTACAGTAGCTAAACGTGTTTCTACAAACTATGTACAAAAACTGTTACTGAATTAAACAGCTGTAAATGACATTCTTGTTTGTTTAATCGACTAACCGCTTTCATGCTAGCCTTCCTCAACGTATCATTGAAATGGCGCACAAACCCATTTATCCTAGGTTTCCTATCAACTTGTTTTGTTCTGCCGAGGTTTACTTCTGCTTCCTTCTTGCACGCACATAATCTTCTGTTGTGATTTTTAAAAAGAGTGTCTGCAACTATCAGTTTGTGCAAAACTCCATTAATCGAACTTTTCTGTAATTATGTTTTCCAGTTTATATGTCGCAACAATTTCAACGCACTAGATCAATAATTCTATTTTTACATAAACAGATTCGTATCTTCAACGTTATGGTCGGTTGATGGCATATGGACACATACTGCTGTAGTTGTTATGGATCCCGACAGGGTCCGCTTGAAAAATGTTAGGCGAGCATTTTTCACAAAAATACACCCTCGTTCGGACGAAAGTTAAAATGGAGGTCCCGTGAGTGGCTGTTGTCACGCACGTTAAAGATCCCTACCTTGCTTGGAACAGCAAGGGTTCGGCAAAATTTCAAACTATCCAGGCAAAAAAAACTCGCTTCTTAGCCAATGTAGTACCTTCGGGTGGAGCATTGGAAAATCGCAAGTATTGTAGTTGGTATGGGATCTGTCTTAATGCTTTTACCGCGTTGTTTATAAATATTTATCTATTGTCCTGTCCTTTTGTTTATGACAAATGCCCTTGTTAACAGTCTGATTGCTGCCTTCACCCTTCCACCACACAAATGTTAAGTATTTGCTACCATGTACTCCTAATCTGCCTTCACCCAAATCATTTCAGCTTGTTCCTAATTTGGTATGATACATGTATTATTCTGCACTACTTGTTTCGCACATTTCAGCCACTTCCAAAATAACTTCTTGCTCCCTTCAAATGCATTATGTATTACCTCTGTTCATCTCCCCTCCCCCTCGCTCTTTCATTTCCTTGTTACTTTCCTTTAAAAACTTTTTCTGCATTTACATCCTTATGCCTAGAAATGTCCTGTAACTTCTTGCTCTTTATTAGCTCACTCCGAGCAATCATTCTCCTATACGCATTTTTCGGTTACTGGTTTTCTTATTCTACATTTTTTGCACATTCAAATATCACTACCTTTAGCTTATCACACTTTCAAGATTGCTGTGATTCACACCAATCGCCGACTCCATTTCTTACAAGCTTAACCTCTCTACCAAACTGCTTTTAAACTTCTCTTGAAGACATTAATTTAAAAGCCGTTCAACCTTTAGTCTTAGCTGCACATTTACTTCTTCTGTTTTAAACTAAGGCATTAAATCGATCTTTGACAAAGTCAAGACATGGTCTGCCCCACATTCTGCACCACGCATTACATTTGTATTCCTCACCAAGTTTCTCAACTTTTTATCAAATTTTACAAAATGATTTATTGTCTTTAGGGTATACAGGTTTGCATGCATATGCATAATCCATGTACTTGATACCAACAATTTTTATTTAAAAATAAGCCGATGAGACTTTTATATTCTTTTCATCTTCTCATACTTTTCTAACACGCTTCCTGTTTGGACTCTTTAGTTACCCACCTATTTACGTGAGGTATTAACGTTGCTTTGCTTGATTATTTTTACTGTACGGGAGCGAACTGACGCAACACTTAATTTGTGCACGGCTGCCTCTTAGTGGTGCGGGTGGATTCTATTAAAAGTAAATACAATACTCTTAGGGGTGTACAAGTTGCGATATTTCTACTAAATACATGTCCGCTTATAATGAAAGATCTGTGAACTCCTTGGCCTATGTTAAAGCCTTTGAGCGTCAAAATACCTGAAAAAGAGTAACACGTAAGTCTTATTTGAAGGTGGGTTTTCCGAGTAACTGTTTAGCGGTTCTTACTGCCGCTGGCGTTGATGGAGTTTTGCTTACATCTTGAAAAATTCTCAATAATGATTTAAAATATGAAAAATATTTTACCTCTCTACACTTAACCTAAATTACAAAACGTCATTTTAGCAGTAAATAACAACAAAGAAAACTAATATTTATTTTCCATTGGTTAAGTTTGTGTTATGAAAAAAAAAACTTAAATTTTTTATAAACCTACCCAACTGAATTTTACGTGCTAAATTTTCTTTACGAGAATTATATCTATATAATGAGCTTTAATAAATTCTTCTTTTACAATGCGTAAAATAAGAGTGCACCAACCGTGGTAGTCCTTTTGTTAAGTTCTACGCCTTATTAATACTATCATTCACTAATATACAACAGTTATTAAAAAATAAGCATGTGATCTTTATAAGCTGGATAAAAAATATACATTAACCTACAATTCTACTCGCATCGGTGTTTAACTTTAAAATTCCATTGGCAGCACTTGTGGGAAGTTGTTGCTGGTGAAAATTTAACTACTGTTAAAGGATCTTCCCATTCGGCATCTTACGCGTGGTCGGTATTTGTCACATTCCCATTCACCAACGCGTTTGGAAATTTGTTTTGCGCACTAACAGATCCGGTCCAAATACTGTCGCATTATATCACAATACCTGGTTTGCTACAACGTTTTCCTTACCCAGACGGATATTCGCGTGTCGATTCGAATGGAATTCGAAAATCTAATATCTGGTGTTTGACCCCAGATACTCACCTTTACTATTAATGGATTTTACAAATTTATTTCCGGGGGGTATTGCATGTCTATAATGCTCTGTTTTCAAGATCACTGTGCATTATGTACGTGTAAATCCTATTTGTATTCCTACGATACTTTATGAGTCTTGTGGGTTTTGGTATGTATCGTTCTCATGGCTAGCGCGTGAATTTTTACAAACACCATTATTATAAACAGTTATTTCCTGTTTTTTACTTGCAATTGTTTGAATTTAATATAAAAGAGTGTAAAGTACTGATAGTTATCAGCATATGTATATAATGTATAGGATGCTTTCCTAATTTAATGTTACAGCGAAATAGCCCTGTTATTAAATGTAAACACCCACGTTTACAAATTTTACATTGTGTTTACTTGCTAAAACTAGTCAATCTCCCAAAATTGATAAATTCTTTCTACTACCCAATATTCACATAAGTAATGCACCGGCGTTACAACCTACCCGTTCGTATCTCCTAACCAACTAAGTTTTTCACTTGCTTTCCTGCCAGTGCGCGATTCATCAAATAACTGTCTTTATTCGTACACATAATATGATTTTACAATACTTTTGAATGTCGCTGCTGAAGTTTCGAATGGATCGGCCTACATGATTTCGGGTAACTACCGTTTTTGGGCGATAACCTAAAGCCAGGCAATATAAAAGTTTGTGTTGTGGTTGTTAGTTTGGTTTCTAGGTCTAAGATTTGTATGTCAAGTAAACGCAGTATATATTACGAGCATAGCACTATCATGTTGCGAGACGAAAAGTCTCGCGAGACCTCTCGCGCGAGATCGAACAAAGTCTCGTATCGCAAGAAAATAGCAATTCTCGTCTCGCGTCACGTCTCACAAAACGCGCGAGACGAGATGAGACTTCTCGCGTCTCGCGTGCAATACTACGCGGATGAGATTTATTTAATATAGGAATTTTATTTTTATTACTGTTTCATGTACAACAATTTAAAGTTAATTAAATAACAATCCTTTAGCAATTTTTCCAATCAAATTTTAATCCACATCGTGCAGGGCTTTGTATAACCATGAATCAAATTTTTATTTTCTTAGTATTGTCAAGCCACCTTTTCAGTGACAGAGAAACATCTTAGCTTTTACTATGTTAGGCTTAGGAGATACCTAGGCAAACATATTTCTAACAAAAGTCGTGCAGAAGATATTGATTTATCCGTATTAACACAAACTGACTTTTGTAGACTTCCGTACTAGCTCTGAACTCTAACTTTAGCGGTTTTTAGAGACTATTAGGGGTAGGGGTCGTTAAATAAATACGAATGGGTCAAGCGCCACTGTATTTATGCAATATATAAGAACAAGGAATATTGCCAAGAAAAATACAGGAACCTCAACGAATATATTCTGTCATTCGAATACAAGATTTTGTATTCATAGATGGTGCAAACGTTTACCTTGAAATAAAATAAAATACATAAAAATGCATTGGAGACAGCAGTTTGCGTCTCAAAATAATAAAATCAATAAATCAGACAACTTATATGCACTTATAGATTTTGCTACTGGCCATTGGTGCATGGACACTCTACTTACTAAATTTATGCACCCTTGGTATATAAGATTTATAGAATCAAAAAATATGTGTGTGGTAGTATAATCACAACTTCTTAAGTATCTATTAAAGTGTGATTAACCACTCTAAAGTTATAAAAAAATTTGACTTGTTAGAGAACAAGACGTATATTAACTAAAGATAATCTTTGTTTCAAACTGACAGGAATTAACAATAAATTTTGTAAGTGTTTAGTTAACCATTTCTATTTCTGCAATAAAATTGAGTATATCAGTGCCTTTAACGTGAATAGGCATTATATATTTTACTAACAAAATTATTAGTCTCTATCATTTTTCCAGTACTCATCAAACGACGTACATTTTTATTAAATTACTTTTTGTAATAGGATCTTTCACTTAGTAATTTTAAGCCTTGTTAAAAAAGTATCATGTATAAGAAACTACTCAACTGTATGATAAATAATCAACATAAATAAGCAAACACTAGTAATAAAATCTATTCAAAATGATTCATAACCTAAGTTCTTAAACAGATCGTTTTGGTTAACAATCCTATAAAGCAAGAATTTAATTTAGTGTAAAGTTCAAAAGTCTAAATTTTTAAATATGATTATTAAAGTATTAGTTTTCAATAGTTTAAGCTACAAAGATTACAACTTAACTTTGGATATCTTCTATTTCGACTCAAACAGCCACTAGCGTTGTTCGTCAACCAGATAGCTTTCATAACAAAGGAAAGTCGACTTACCGACCTTGAACACAGCGTGCAAATTGATACAAACCCTTTAGTAGATAAACTCGAAACATGTGCGCCTCTAATACTGCTTAATGACAGCAAAAACTTGTTGCCCACTTTGTTAGGGCAATACCCTGAAGATCAGAACCATAAAAATAAAGTGTGGAATCCACCTTAGGGGGGAGCCATCGTTGAAATCTCTTAACTGTAGGTTTCCATTCGTATACAATTTGTACGCTATAAATTAGGTGTTACGCATAGCCATTATTAGATGAAAACTTCAGTGTAAACCAAAAACTTCAGTGTTGATTAAAAATCTCCGTGTTAACTAAAAACTTCGGTGTTGATTAAAAACTTCAGTGTTGATTAAAATTTCAGTGTTGCGCTAAGGGAAACCAATTAAAATTAGTTTTAGTCATACTAAGCAGAAAATACAAACCATAATAAACTGTCTAACACATTTGGATTGATTTACTGCACAAAATGAATTGCTAGTCACAAATCGCCCTTTAATATTAACTTCTGCATCTTATCGCTAGGATGATAAAGGGTCGAGTGTCGTAGTCCGTGAATGAACGGGGCCTCAACACTTGAGTATTCAAAACAACGGATGCGCACAATCGCTCTAAATTACATTACCTTGACGATAATTTATGAAAATTCTAACCAGCATGTACAAGTTGTGACATAATGTTAAACACAAAACTGGAGTACTTATAACGATAATTATGTTTACTAGTCGAATTTGAATGAAAGGATAATAAATAGAGTATTTCAAGGCTATGATAACTTTCTTTTAAGTATGTATAAGTTCTAGATATACGAATTGTATTGGATTAAAAAGGGATTTAAAATTTTTGTAACACAATACAGAATTTATATGCGTTACTGCTGGAGAGGAAAAACAAAACGTTACATCCATATGCAGTACACAAGATAAAATATACTTAATTCACATTTGGTTCCAAGCGTACGTCAATGCAACGTTTCTGTGAGTTTAGTTTCTTTAACTTTTTAGAGTTTTTATAAGAATAAATGTCACTGAACTTGAACTGTGTACGATAGTACTCTAGTGTGTAGAAAATCAAAAGCGCACGGCTATATATTCGAGTAGTTTATTAGGAACAATAAACGTTTCAAATATATAATCGCGAAAGTGCTTTTGAAAGCTAGATTAAACCTCATTCACTCAGATAAATTGGATACATTGTAGAGTTCTAACCGCTGTCCATTTGTTACCTACAAAAAAGATTATTAGGGATTTTCCTTTATATTTCTAAGGAATAATGTCAAGAATTCCTTGTTTTTCGATTGCTTTTGCCACAAAGAAAATCATTGATTAAAGATGCTAAGAGATTTGCGATGTTTTTTCATAGCCGCAACTTTACAGAAAATAATTTAAAGCAAAATCCCAAACTGATCGTGCTCATATAGATGACACTAATTGTTATATGCGATAAAATTTATGTAAATGGTTCTCTGATGGAAATGTGTGCAAAAAATCTCACTAAAGGAATTGATAATTATATTGGTTTGTAACGCGATTAAAATCCATACAATTATTTTATCGCATCTAAAAGTGCCACAATCCAACTAGAAAGTTGGCTGCCTTCGCAATACACTTTATAGCTAGGCACTGCACTCTAATATACCTTCGTGAGATGTAGTATTCTAACGGTGCTAAGGGTAGAGTGAACTAGCCCCAAGTAGAGAAACATTAAGTTCTTGTAAAAACTAGTAGTTAGCTATAAAATAACAATTTGCATAACGAAATAAAGATAAAAATTCACTGAGTTTAATTATTTGAATTATCTTCGCATTTTGCGGTATGGCTTGCACTAACAGAAATAAAGTTTTAGCACACTTTGTGATGCAGCGTACTTGCCCAGTTGTTGTCTAGAATGATTTCAGAAAACGGAGGAAAATATTCTTCCTACGTACGAAAATTATTGTTATGTCAGTGAGATGAGCAGCAACGTTGCATGTGCGAACGAGTATGTAGGTAAAATATCAACCTATTTAGGACATTTTATCGGCATTTTTGTTTTGTATATTTTACTAAAAATTGAATTTATTATTTGTACTGTAAATCTCTACATGCAAGATTCATGTAATTGTTTATTATTCTATTCAATAAAATTAAGATTTGCAGTGATCAGCCAAAATATCGAAATAAATGTTCTATTTACGAAGAAATAGTGGAGCAGGTTGGTAGTTTGAATGGTCGGATTTTGCGTTTCGTAGATTAAGTCGATTTTGCATTGCTGAGCCATTAAACCAATCAGATACCTTGTTATGAAGTGAATCCGTTCTTATTGATGCTGAGCACGTGATTTTTAGCAAGTCCGATACTTTTAAAAAATAGAAGATTTCCTGAACCACGTTATTGCTCTCACTCTGGATGATAGGTTATTAATATGACTAGAGCAATTTTAAAAGGTTAATTCCTGATGTTCTGCTTGATACAAATTTTGTAGTTTTTTGATGGGCGCTAGTGAAACTTATTTTTCTAAATGGGCGCCAGTGAACAAAAATCTTCTGACATAGCTAGGGGTCTATTCCTGGGTAGAGCAATAAGAAGTGGGGGGTAAGTCGAAGTTTGTTTGCAAACCAAAGCTAAACAAGGTTAAATAGGCGCCATCAAGTCCTGAGATAATCACGATAAGAGCAAAGCACAATTCTAAGGGCGGACGTGGAAAACCAAAGATATAACGATCGCCTTCGTTAACAAAAACCTGTTTTATAAAAATAAGATGCAGCTCCTGTAAGAAATTACAAAGATTAAATAAAGAAAATGTAGAACACCATTTGTGTTCTATAAAAGTATTAAAAATAAAAAAAAGTATATCCAATATGATATTGGCACAAAATTATTACCCAAAGATTCTACTTTTATGTTTTTTTTTTATACTTGGAACATATTTAAACTTGTTCATAATACACAAAACTTTAAATTACAAACTACGAAATTCGTTCATAAAATAACAAGTATGCCTGCGCCTCAAGGACCTTTTTTTTAGGCACCTCTAACACATGGGAGTCACTAACATGATACCACTTTTCCAAAGGAATTTCAATGTTGGATTCGTTAGTTTTACATGGCAAGGACGAAATATGTTTTTTATTTGTATGTAGAAATTGGCAATTGTCACTGTTGTTTTCTAAAGGATATTTTATTTTTACATATACGTCATAATGACCACTGTGAATTGAGCCGCTATGTTGGACAACACCATATAGTGAATACAACACATTAGATTGACTAGAATTAAACGTTGCAATGTTTTGATGTTGTTTTGAGCAAAATGGCGCTAAATCTAGTAACATATAGGAAAGGCAACATAGTTATTCATTTTGGCTGAATGAAGTTTTAAGACCTTAAATCTCTTTAAATGTAAAATTAAAACTGTAGGTGGATTGAAAACTAGAACTTGCTTAATAACATTTGTATAAACAGTTTCATTATTAGATCTGCTATGTGTCTTTGTGCACACATCGCAGCTTACTTGGTTATTTCCGGTAAGTAACTCACTTCTGGTGAATTCATTTAAACAAGATTGCAAAGAGCCTTCGCCTTCTTCACATTGGTATCTTAGAATACTGGTGCTTCCATCAGTCTCATTTATATTATAGTCTTTATTCATTTTCTTTTCTTGCTGAATATTAAAATCTCTAGAAGAACCATCCATGTCCTTATCGCCATTACAACGGCAAGATGTATCATCGTTTAGTAAAAGTGATTTTTCTAAATCCCCTTTCGCAGCAATATTTTTATTATTTAGAAAAGCCAAAGGTGACCCTATGCAGTCAAACAATTCATAAGTGTCATCGGAGTATCTATTATTTCCACAAAATGTTTCATTAGATGATTCATTGTAATTTGTAGCAATTGATTTAATTGTGGGGCTGTAAACTACAATACCATAAGAGTCAGTTCCTTTAAAATTTTTCTCATGTTTTGATGTGTTTTCATAGATGTCTTCTAAATCAACCAGCGATTCATATTTTGCATTGCTCTCTTTAACTTCTTCAGCTCGACTAATATTAAATATTACACTATCTACTACCTGTTTGTATATATGTTATCAGATTTGATCGCATTTGACCAAAATAAAAGTCTCAAAGTTTAGCTAATTGTTTACTGAAGTAAAAAACTTTCTTTTAAAAAATCATAACTTTTTAACATGTAAAAAAAATTCTCAACAATAACATTTATAACAAAGTCAAAATATTGTCTTTTTAAAGCAAAAGACTGCTCTCTAAACATAAGCTTGTTTTAAATATTTGATCAAAATAATTTGTAACCACAATGCATTGAACTAACATTTCTATCCTGGGCAGTTCTTATCAGGTAGATTACAGTTTCATAATTATTACGCAGCGTGTATTTAAATATCTATACCTAGTTTTTATGATTTATCTGTGAATAATAGCTAACTTCAAGATTGAAGAATGTTTAATTTGAATTTTAGGAGAGCTGCACGAAACATCTGCTTTCACGGCAAATATCTGTCAAATGTTGCTACATCACAAAAAAGTATAACGTCGAAAACATACCTTGAAATTTATCTGAAGTTCAAATGGAACAAAGCTTACAATTATATAAACCTAACCTGACAAAGTTTCTTCCTACGGTTTGTAAAACCAGTTCAACAATAATCGAAAGTGAAACAGATCATATGTTCATAAACATGATAGAAAATTTCGTGTTTTTTATATGATCGTCTGTTTATTAAAGATTAACGACATTCTAAACACATGCAAAAATTTCTTAAACTTAATAACGAACCAACTGCATCTGATTTTCCTAGACAAATCCTATCAGAAATTTCCTCAGCTCCACATAACACCATAAACCATTTCCTGGGGTAACAGCAATCAGGTCCATATGTCTGCAATCTCAAATGCTTGTACAGAACCATACAACTTACAAAACAAAATCTTCACTTGTCCTTTTCTATTGTTTTTCGTAGGCGCGCTAAATAAATGAAACAAAATTAAATTGAGTTTGTAAAATGTATAAATTAGAAACCGTTAGTAGAAGTTATTGAAATTTATTCAAGTCTACCATGACTTGACCGCTCACATAAATAATTCAATCGAATGTCGCAAGCCTCTAGCCTGGAAAACATCTTGATGGATTGATAACTAAGGTGCGACTAACGAACCAAACTAGAACCGAATCATAGCGACGATTCACAGACTCGCGGTTAAAGGTGGGGAAATACGAAAGCAACAGCTAGAGATGCTCGACAAAATAACTTTAAGTCACACAGATATTTTACTATAAGAAGATTATTAAAACAAAGCGTTCTATTATGTACTATATGTAACATTATTAGAGAATAAGGCACGCTTGGCGCATTATCCTCGTAATTCAATGCGAATAATTACTGATCAAATTAAACATGCTACATGCTGACAAACGAAGTTATTGAAAAATACAACGAGTAATAGCATTTTTGTAAGTTTAAAGTAATAATAATTACTATAAAATATCTGCAGTTAGTTAATTGTACCAATTTTAAAAAACTGTAATTAGACATACAGTTTTTGAAATAGTTTAACTAATATAGGATTATTTTCAGAGGTTCAATTCTAATTTGAATAAATATAATTTAATTCGACTCAACTCGAACCTTTTAGATTTTATTTCATTCCCTGGGTAACTTTCTGAGCTTAGTGCAATTGATAGTCTTATATTTGACTTTAAGTTAAAACAATATCGACGCCATGCAAGTTTGAGGGTAATTCACATGTGGAAGAGACACTTATAGATGGAGCTTTAACAGTTAAATTGTATGGAATTTTGGGAGGGCTGATAAATATGAAATTATTTTAAGACACGTGTGACTAAAGGTTAGAGTGTCATTTAAGATTTGTGAATTTTATAAAAAAACTTAACTTTATGACAATATTTAAATCTGCAATTTGTTTAGTGTTTTGTAATATGATAGTTTTATTGTAAGTGATAGTAACTTTTAGGTTTAATCACTTTAAAATGGCACGACTTTCACTTTAGAAATTTATTATTTGGTACACAAAAAGAAATTTAAATGTGTTATGGAAGAAATGTTTATTTTAAAAGAGCAAAAGCGGTGGTGTGGGTATGCTCAAAACACTGTAAATGTAAAGTATTACTATTTTTAGTGTAAGTTGAAACTTCGACTACTTTTTTTTGGTGTGATATGATAGTGTAAAAATTTTTATTTTCTTTATCTTATTACATTATTTGTGAACATATAAACATTAGAATATTGGTAAAGGTCCAATGCAACAATCTATGACAGCTGGAGAATCTTTTTAGTGTTCCTTTAACTGAGATGGTTATAGAAATAGATTCTCGAATTTGGGTTTGAGATTCTGCTTCTGTTGTGTTGAAAAAGGGGCTACATAACTTTGCTGCATAAATCTGTCATCCGACTCGTGAGGTTTCAATATGACAAAAAGGAAAAAATGGCGATCCAACTAAAGACACTCGATTCCAAGAAAGTGACTCGATTTTGGTACACAAGACAAATTTGACGACTCAACTCAGAGGCTTAGGAGTCAAGACATAATTAGCACGAAAGTCACAGTGAAAGTGGCTAGATTCGACTTTCAGGTTCGATTGTGTTAAGAGGTCTCAGATTATGAGCATAAATTAGTTAGACTTGGTTGAACACTTTATCATTTTATGTATATTCTTCCGGAAACTTTTGATACGATGGAAAGAAAAACATATGATGTCCAAGTAAAAACAGAACAAAGTATGAGGTACCTGATGAACTTGTTAACAGGAAGCGCTAAGTCAAAAATCCAGTAGAGTTACAAAACAAAACCAGGAACGTTAAGTCAAATATTCAGTCAAGAAACAAAACAAAAACAGGAAGCGTTAAGTCGAAAATTCAGTCAAGGGACAACAACATCAGAAACTGTTTAGTCATTCAGTCAGGAATTAAAACAAATAAATGATAGTTTAGAAAGTTTTACATTTTTCACGAGACAGGAGGTTTAGGAAGTGGTTAACTCAAGTATCACAGATGTGAAAACGGAATTAAATATGAGATTGGATGATGTTGACATTACCATAGGAAATCTACAGGAAACTGTAGAGAAAAAAGAGAAGAACACTATCGTGGAATTTAGCGACGTAAAACAGAGTGTAACAGTAGAGACTGAAGTTGGTACAAAGCTTGATTGACTGGAGGTAGTAGTAGATAGGAGCTACAGAAATTCCAGCAGACAACATTAAGTTAGTAGTAAAGTTATTCTTTCAGAACAATTTTTAAAATTGTATGGTTATGGAAAAATCAATCCCAAAATATTTATAAATAATTTAAGACTTATAGTAGCGGCTATTGGGGTTGAGCAACAGAAATTAGATGTAGACACACCAATACCAAAAGGTTTAGGTCAACATTTGTGGGATATAAAACAATATAAAATTGGAAATAATTTATTATGGAGAAACTTAATAGTGTGTGGGGTACGGGACACAGGAAACGCGACAGGATAGCCACTTAGAGTACGAAACGAAAAATTTTACGTCACATTTTTGAAAATCGCAAGCTCGAATATTTTCTAAATAAATCAGCAAACGAAAGTACATACATTGTTATTAAATTAAAGAATTTTTATATCATTTGCAAGCGCGGTCAATGAATGTAGTAAAGCAATGCTTGTAATTATTGTTTTAAATACCGACAAGCTCGAAATTTAATTCTTTAAAAGTGAAAACTCGGGTGTACCTACGAGACTTAAGTTTCTAAATAAATCACCAAGGAGAATGCATTTCATTATTATTAAATTAACGATTTATTAATGCAAACCACTTATAAGCTTATAAACGATGGCGAATGTCCTCGCTATAATTACTAATACGTGGTCACTTTTGTAAAGTGTTTGGAAGTGGAACTTCGTTGTCATAATACTAGTAATGTTTAATTGTATTTACCGGAATTAAAATTGACGTCGGCCTTACTGATCATTTTGGAAAATTCTCACACAACATAGATACTATAAACCGCGTAATCGTTCAACAAAAGTTTTCTTAGAATAACGTTGCAGTAGTATGTCCTACGAAATTGGTCTAGAATTTTCTCAAAGATCTAATGGGTTTTGATTGCCAACGTCGATGAAAAAATTTAATTTTTATATGAAACTGTAAATAATGCACTTACTCATACACAACGGGTCTATGTACTAATATTTTTGTTTTTGTAGAAGCAGAATTCTATACAATAGGACTATACAGATTAAAGCAAACCACAGTATAACATTTATTAATCTTGAAATATACATTTTATTGCTCTATATATAAATACAACATTGTGTTTGGCGCATGCTAAATGGTTATCCATATGCATAAAACAATGACCAAATCCTCCACAACCCATCCTTAACGTTTTCAAATTTGAAACGTTAAATTCTTCAATATTTTCAATATGGTTGTGCTGTAAATATCTGGATACAATATTTCGTTTTTGTAAGCCCTTCACGTACACTGCGGCACTTGGAGAATCATCTTTTCTAAATATAAAGTTAGATGCAATGACGACAATCCACTGGTCGACTAGTTTCCCAACTAAGTTCATGCAGATTTTTCTGGAGACATGCGCAATGTTTCTTGAAATTTTCGTTCAAGCGGGTTGACTACAAAGGTAGAGCCAATATTTAGTGCCACAATGAATTATTTTTTACATCCAAAATAAATATTTCCTTTATAAAGAACTGGCTGCTTCGGATGCTAGAGAAATTTATATACGAGGTGTAACTGGCCGGAGGCTTTTCCCCACCTTAGACCTATAAGACTTCTTTCTTTACACCGGATTAGTAAGAAACACTAACCAATCTAAGTAATCCTAGGGCACCAAATATTTAGTTCATAAATATTAAATAATATTCTACTTATCGGGTTCTCCTACAACACTAATAATTAATACAAAACACGAATTCCAGTCAAAGACAACTGCCAAACTTAATAAACTCTTCTTTGATAACACAAGACATAACCTTATATCAAATAATAATCTAATGCTAGCTGCCTATTACAATAAACCATGAACCCTAAATAATGTTATGATAATAACTTGTTTAAATCAAGCGCAATAAAAATCACAAGTTCATTCCATTCACCCTTTTGACGTGATGATCGTTCACAATTCCCACGATGGGCCGGCTTACTTCAGCTCCACGCGCCGAAGTTAACAGCGCAGCACCAATCTTCAACCTAATTATGGAATGCAAACAACATGCCGTTGTAACTTAGTTAACTAACGTGGTAAACTCGTGTTGTGTACGATAATGTTTGTCACTTGATGCGTGTTTCACGATAAACGATTGTTAAATAATTAAAACTAACTCCAAGAATTCGTTTCAGTTATACTATACACACACACGCGTAATCTTATTCAATCATAAAGCACGCATGATTGGCATTATTATTGCAAATCAACCTCGAAAAAGCTTAACCAAAATCATCCGACGTATTTACCGGTTGGACGTTTAACCTCTACTCCCCATTCGTTTGCATCTGTCGATCCGCGCAACACCCACAACAACCTGCCGTGTCCACATGATGCGAACGTCTTCATGTATGTAAAACGCTACTACCCGACACACTTAAACTTATCATATAACAGGAATAACATACTTTAAATTAACAACTACAATTTATTACAGGGCGCCCTGTCACAAAGGTAGGAATAAAATTGTGGCATGCTGTACTCGCATTTTCACCTAGACCCTTTGCGCAACAGTTCCAATAAACGGGTGGTTAAACTAGCAAACTTCTCTACAAATCGCCGGTCATAATTGACCACACTTTAAAACCCACGCAAGTGCTTTTGATTCCGCGGCGTTGGGAAATCCATAATGGCCGACCCTCGAGCCAGATCCATTTGCAACCCCGCATCTGTTATCCAGTGGCCAAGAAACAAAATCTGTTTCCGAGCAAAGCTAGATTTTTTTATTTTTATTGTTACTCCCGCTTCCTTGAATTTTCGAAACACGACACGGAGGTGCTTCAAATGGTCTTCCGAATTTTTCAAATAAATGAGGAGGTCATCGATATATGGTATCACAAAAGATTCGACATAAGGACCTAGTATCTTACTCAGACCCCTAATCGATGACCCAACTGAAGTGCTGAGCCCAAATGGCAAAACTTTAAACACAAAAGTGTTTCCCTCGTACATAAAACCGGTGTATTTTTTGTGATAAGGCCGGATGATTATCTGCCAGTAGCTGGCTGTCAGATCCATATTACTTAGACACTGCCCGTTCATAAAATTATACCGGAGCTTTGCCGGGTTCGGCGGCATCACCCTATCTTGCACCATTCTCTTATTTAGACACCTTGCATCTAAACAAACTCTTATGGAATTGTCCTTTTTTTAACAACTACCAGCGGACTCACATATTCGGTCTGCATGGACTCTATAACATCCCATGCAACCATCTCCTCAATTTTCCTCTTCACTTCGCTTTTATAAGCGTGAGGGATAACATATGATTTTTCCATAAATGGCGAATAATCGTGTAAAACGATTTCATGTTGATATAACATTGTGCGACCCGGTTGGACAGAGAAAATCTCTTTAAAATTCATCAACAACCCATATAACCTATCTTTTTCACTTTCTGAAAAAACTTCCGCACGGTCGGCTACTGCCCTTAATTCAGAAGGTCCATACGATTTATTTTCTTTTTTTACTTGGAGTTCTTGGGGTTCGTCCTCCCAAACCTCGCAAATTGTTAAGTGCACATCGGGATTGGGTTCCATTAGAAAACCTACTTCCCTGAAACAGTCCTGGTAAACAACCCCTAGAAAAATCTATTTTAATTGCATGGTCCATAAAGAAATCACAGCCCAGAATTATGTCCCTTATCAGACCCGGCACTACTACAAATGGATATAAAATTTCAAATTCTTCAAATTCCAGCTTTAAATAAACCTACTCTCTCACGATGCAATTTTTGTTTCCTATCGCGCCTACCAAGGTCATAGAAGCAAATGGGAGACGCGAAATCTTAAGATTAACTTCGATAACTTTTGCTACAAATTCCTTCGAAAACGCACGTTCCCTGACTACCCGAATCAGCTAACCCTCTAACCGTAAAAGCTTCAATATTTAGTTTTATCATCGGTGCCCATATAACTGGTTTAAGATCAATTTCTTTTTCCAACAGTAAATTTTGACCGTCAGTATTGAATAACGTCGCCATCGTAGATGTCTGATCATTATTTTCGTTACCCGTGGAACTACGGGAATTTGCCCCTCTAGCCCCAGAGTCACTATTTGGTTGTGGCCTGCTATCCGACCGTTTAGCCGTCGCATTATTAGCGTTAGTTCCATTAGACCTATTGTTTGTACTGACGCCACTGGCTTGATTAAAATTCTGGGATCTATCTCGCTAATTTGAATCCGACCCCCCTCTATGATTTCCCTTCGTCATATATACTTCTCTCAAATATTTTTCAACTTCGTCCACTGTCCGTGTAAAGCAATTAATAATTCCCCGCTGTACTTCCGTAGAAAAGTGATTTTTCACCTTAGAAGTAATCTCTTTTTCCGTCATCTGATGAGTAAGAAATCCTACCTCTCTAACAAGCTTCAGAAAATCATCTGCTTTCGAACCCCGTTCGTAAGACTCAAATCTAATTCTGCTAAACAACTTCCTTTCCTCCTCTACCCCCCAGTAACGATCTAAAAACAGAACCTTGAATTCCTGGAAATTTTCTACAGTTTCCTCTTTTAACGAACCCCAGTCTTGGGCTGAACTGCGTAAGCCGCTGACTGGTAATGCAATTTTGCGGTGTTCTGGAACACCTGCTTCTTTAAAAATACTTTTAAGCTTCTTTATATAAACAATTGGGTGCATTGTACTCTCTGGTGTAAAATTTAAGTTCAAACCCCTAAGATCCCGCCATAAAGTTATATAATTAGTGTTCCTTTTATTACTAACCTCCCCGTATGATACGACACTGACATCCTTATAATCTACTTCTTCCCTGTGAAGTACATGTTTACCATCCCTAACAATTTTATTCTGCTCAGATATCATATTTACATCATGGCTTAATTTATTCATTTGCTCGGAAACTTTAACGTTAATCTGATTTAAAGATTCCCTCATACTGGCGTTATTAATGTTCATGTTATTTCAGCACTAATTAATTGTTTTCAAACATCGCCCATTCGTTTCTCACCCATTTCTGTACTTTTCCTGATCTTTTTATTCGGTATCATCGAATAACTAAGCTATTTAATTCTAACCCAGCGTATCTACACAATTTGACGTTACAAAAATTCGTGTTGTACTCTGCCACGGACTAAAATTAACCATAAAAACTATATAATAAAGTAAAACTGATTAACTAGCCCAACGATTGGGTGCCAAATGTAACTGGCCAGGGGCTTTTCCCCACCTTCGACCTATAAGACTTCTTTCTTTATACCGGATTAATGAGAAACACTAACCAATCTAAGTAATCACGGGGCGCCAAATATTTAGTTCATAAATATTAAATAATATTCTACCTATCGGGTTCTCCTACAACACTAATAATTGATACAAAACACGAATTCCAGTCAAAGACAACTGCCAAATTTAATAAACTCTTCGTTGATAACACAAGACATAACCTTATATCAAATAATAATCTAATGCTAGCCGCCCATTACAATAAACCATGAACCCTAAATAATGTTATGATAATAACTTGTTTAAATCAAGCGTAATAAAAATTACTAGTACATTCCACTCACCCCTTTGACGTGATAAACGTTCACAATTCCCTCGATGAGTCGGCTTACTTCAGCCACACGCGCCAAAGTTAACAGCGCAGCACTAATCTTCAACCTGATTATGGAATGCAAACAACATGCCGTTGTAATTAGTTAACTAACGTGGTAAGCTCGCGTTGTGTACGATAATGTTTGTCACTTGATGCGTGTTTCACGATAAGCGATTGTTAAATAATTAAAACCAACTCCAAGAATTCGTTTCAGTTATAGTATACTGATAACACACGCGTAATCATATTCAATTATAAAGCACGCATGATTGGCACTATTATTGAAAATCTACCTCGACAAAACTTAACTAAAATCATCTGACGTCTTTACCGGTTGGACGTTTAACCTCTACTCCCAATTCGTTTGCATCTGTCGATCCGCGCAACCCCCACAACAACCTAGCGTGTCCACATGATGCGAACGTCTTCATGCATGTAAAAGGCTACTACCCGACACACTTAAACTTATCATATAACAGCAATAACATACTTTAAATTAATAACTACGATTTTTTACGGGGCGCCCTGTCACAGAGGTAGGAATAAAATTGTGGCATGCTGTACTCGCATAAGCATTGGCTTGTATTAATAAGAAAATTTAGAAATAATATAACGAGCACGTTCTTTGTGTGTAATAGCGCTGGCCATTATAATGCTTATGCGAGTGCAACTGATAATTTGGATGTTGCTTTTGCTAATTTATGCACTATTACATGCTTTTGCTTATTTAGATGTTTATTTATTTGTGTATATATTTATTTCGTTTATTTATATACTTACATTATATTAATGCTTATTTTATATTTATATTTTTGCCTGTATTTTTGTTCTGTGGCTTGATTTTATTTGTTTGACGTTTTGCCGCCAATTTTTGGTGGCAGTATATATAGGAAAGAAGATTGTACTTATAATATGTCAGTTAGGGAATGATAGGGAATGCTAGAAACAAATTTAGGATGAAATTAGAATAAATACTTAGACTAGGGTGGATGAATTTGTTAATTTATAGAGCAGATAAAATAACTGGATTCACTATTAAAATTATTTAGCGAATGCTTAGAAATTTGAATCCATTTTTAAAATTACTTAGCTAGCCTTGGACAGTTTTAAGTCGACCCTTCAGGTCGCACCAGTAAGCAGAGCTGGTAGCTGCTATCCGGTTTTACGAATCCCTCTCCCTTTCACTTTTGCTAGTGTCTTGTTGATCGGGTACGCTCCAAAATCAACGCTAAGGATACCATTATTTAAACCCTTTTTCTAGTTTTTGTTCCAGTTTGTTAGATATTTATTTAGTTCGACTGTCGTATACGATCGCTTGGCAGTCAACTTGTTAATGAATTATACATATAGTTTATTTTTACCAAAATATTCGTTAACTCTCCTACATCTGGTCTACCATACTGTAATAGTCGATTTTCTCAAATTTCAGGCACCTTTCACTAGCCCGTTCTCCCTGGGTTGCCCCGTTTTTTCTATTTATTCTATCTTGAAGTTATTAAATCTTATTGATCGTAGTTTATTGTTAGAGTCCTTATGTTCTCAGCTTTTATGGACCAATTTAAATGTTTATTAAAAGTTTTTTACCGATCCGTTTTCTTTCGACAATACTTGTTCCTGCTTGTGACGAAAGTCCTTGCCGTTTTGACTATGACTCTGTAAAAATTTTCTAGCAGTTTTCCTAAAAAATTTTCTATATTGATCTAAATCGTTTGATCAAGTTTTTAAAATTAATTTCCATTTAATCATGACTAGGTTATGATCTACATCTATTTTTATTTTTAAACACACTATTTAAACCTCTACTATAGCAAAATTGTCAATCAGGTGTCTGTCAGTATCTTTTAGCTTCCAACTGTTTCCTGGTTACCACACGTACAGTTTCTACTATTGTAATTTTCAAAAATAGTATTTGCAGTAACCAGCTAACTTTTTGTGCACTGCTACCTTCACTAATATTCATTTTTCTGTTGTTATCCTTCTTAGACTTCCGCATTCCAATCTCCCACTATTATTAAATCTTCAACGTCCTTGACGTAATCTATATTTCTATTTCATGACAAACAAGCTGTACCTTCAAATCATCAAATGTAGACAAATACATTTGTAGATTTCGTGGGTTTCCGGCTTCGTAAAACTTAAAATTGTATCACAATGTTGTTTATAAAAATGGACTATAGCAGATAAGCTATGTACGTTCTAAAACAGAAAAAAGTTTTTATGTTTTTTTTCATAAGAATATCTAAGGTCATTGTGGTCTTTTTGTACCTTTAAGAATAAAGGTTATCGTAAGATGGGGCTACTTTGAACGGCGGGGTAACTTTGAACAAAAAGTTCCATTTAGCTATTTCAATTTTCCTATCTATCACAGATGTTGCTACTTATGGTATTAGTACTATTCAATAAGAGAATATATTTTTAACGATTGGAAACACGTACGCTTTGGCGCGATTGCTAATCTTAAATGTCATATGTCAGATCATAACCTTCAATTTTTGGGGCTGTTATAACGGTAGAATACTTCTGTTACTGCAGCGCAAAGCACAGCTGTAATCAGTAAAAGAACATTTTATTATTAACCTACATAATGTAAGTACCGCATTAAAATATATTTTACTTCAATCCGTCTTGTGGTTTTGTGTAAATATTATTTTGTAATAACCTGCTCATTACAGTAAAACTAGGGGTTACTTTGAACATATTCAAAGTAACCTCTAAACCTTATCTTTCTTTAGATAGAGTCTTATTCTTTAATGTTCTGTTACAAAATCATGACACGGATCTACAAAAAGAAACTGGGTTGTCGGAATTATAAGAACCTTGACAATGAGATACTTGAGAACGCAATTGATGCAATAAAAACGGAGAAATTGACTCTGAGAGCAGCATCAAATGAATTTAAAATGTTACTAGAAACATTAAGCAATAAGATAAAGAGAAAGCATTTACAAAAATTTGGTCATCCCACAGCACTTACTGGTGTAGAAGAATTATGTATTGTTAAACGCGTACAAGTTATGGCCACATGGGTCTTTCCACTTGATCTACATGACATACGCAAGTTTGTTATGTATTATTTGAAAAAGGTAGGAAAAACTGTTAGCATATTTAAAAACAACCTGCCTTCATCCGACTGGGTGTGGAGCTTTTTGAGCAGACACAAAAATGAAATTTCTGTTCGGACATGTTAGAATATTTAAAAGTCTAAAGCTTCTGTGTCTGTAAAGGTTATAAAGGAGTACTTTGACAATTTAAAGAAAGTACGTTAGGAATACCTGCTACCCACATTTTTAATTTCGGCGAAACAAATTTATCTGACAATCTTGAGACCAAAAAATGAATCTTTAAACGAGGAGTGAAATATCCAAAAAGTATTCAAGACTTTTCTAAAAGTGCAATATATGTCATGTTTGCTGTGGAGTACCTGGTGCGAGATTGGTCCTCCAAAAACAAAATATGGAAGAACGAAGAGTAGATGGTTTGACTCTTGTGCATTTTTCGATTGGTTTGCGTCTATTTTTGTGCCTGCGGCAAAGAAATTACCTGGCCCAAAGGCAAATATAAGGAATAATCTTTCAAGTCATTTTTAATGATACAGTCATAAACTTTAGTGAAAAAATGACATCAGATTTATTTGTTTACCCCCAAATACTACTCATGTGTGTCAGCCTCTGGACGTGGTGCTTTATGCGCCCTTAAAAAAATACTGGCGACAAATCTTAGATGAGTTAAAAATTAGTTTGAGAAGAAAGAGTAAAACTTTGTCAAAGCATGAATTTCCTGGGTTTTTAGGTAAATTATATAAAAAGTTGTATCCAGACGAAAATGAAACGTCTAACAATACGATATCTGGATTTGAAAAATGTGGGATTTTTCTACATAACCCAGATAAAGTCTTAGAACACTTACCTCACAACATGAAGTGCGATCAAAATAAAGTACAGCAAGAAACTTACACTGCTGTTATTGAACTATTACAAAACCTGAGAGGAGTAGAACAAGTTGTGCAAAAAAGAAAAATGAAAAGATTAAATGTTGACGCCAGAAAAAGTATTTCCACAGCTGATTTAGAACCTGAGAATAATGAAGAAATTTTACATGCGGAAAATAACGATAAGGAAAATGAAATTACAGGAATAGAAACTTTGGTCGCTGATAATAGCAGCAGCAGTTCAAGTAACAGTAACTCAGAAAGCGAAAATGAGTGCAATAATGACTCTGAAAAGGACATAAATCTAGAAATTGGAAAGTTTTATTTAGTGAAATTGAAGTCAAAAATATTATTAAACAATTTGTGGGAAAAGTAATTTCTACTGCAGAATTGAAAGATAAAACTTTTGTTCTTGCATCATTCGCGCAAAATAAATTACAAATTTTCCTGGCCATATGTCCCAAACGAACGCAGTATTCCTGTGCTGTAATATATTTATTTTAATTTGTGATTCTATCTTTAATATACATTATTAACTTTATCCTCGTGACTATCAGCAAAAAATTACATCTCCAAATTTCCTAAACCTTAACTTGATATCACAAGGTCGAGAATTTCTTTTTTTTAATGTAAGC
Source organism: Platerodrilus igneus (assembly GCA_036346225.1). NCBI lineage: Eukaryota > Metazoa > Arthropoda > Insecta > Coleoptera > Lycidae > Platerodrilus > Platerodrilus igneus. The sequence goes on from JARFIW010000942.1 coordinate 14,679,624, forward strand.
CCAAGGTAATTTTGGATGGAGAATGGCTCGAGATAAAGAAAAACTCTTAAAACATAAACGGCTAGTCGAGTGTTAGCTCTGGGTAGATCATGAGCTTGGGTCATGGGTTGATAAAAGACCAAAAATATATTTAATGAGCGCCACCGTATTTTTCAATACTATAACCAACAAAATTTAACTGTGCTTGTATAAGGGGAATGCGGAAACCTTATCTTAACACCACTAACATAGCCATAAAACCTGAATTTCACTCTTTCGGACACACTTACCAAGACCTCAACCACCAGATGTCATACAGATGTCTCGGCTTTACCTGTGAACAAACAAGAGTACAACATGGACACCATTTGTGTCCTCAAAAATATTTGACAAAAAAAATAATAGAATTTAGGCTTTTAAAATATATACTGAGGGAATTTGTTTTCATTGCACACAATTTCTAATCCGGGATGACTTGCAATTTTTTTGAATGTTAATTAATAAAACGTCTTTCAAAAACAAAATAGATTCTATTTGGATAAATTTCTGAATATATATATATATATATATATATATATATATATTGCTGTGATGGGGGGTTGTTTAATGCACTTTATAGTAAGGGTCATTTGGAAATAAGAAATTACCATAGGCAGCAGAAAACGGCATTTGTTTGGTGAAGAATTGAGAAATGGAGATAGTTTGTGGATAGTAGGCAGTCGGCACCCTGTGTATAAAGTATAAATAGTTTTAAGAGACGCAGATAAACATAGGAAGACGCATAGTTAGCGTAGAAATCAGGAAAATATTCATTAGGCAAATAGAAAATATTAAATACCCTGTAGATAAAGTTTTGGTTAATTTAGGTAAAGCGGATAATGATATTTTTCAGTGGAAGCACGCGTATATTTATAAGTAAACGATAAAGTGTAATTGGACACGCATTCAGAAGAGTTCTAGACGATTAGATTAATACGGAGATAGAAATAGAGCTTCAGGTAGCATAGGTAAATGCGTACAAATATCTAACCATTTTTGATAAGAAAGCAGATTAAAAATTGCGTGAATCGCATGTAAATATGAAAATTTAAAATCGAATTGCATCAGTTGTTTATGGAAGGGCGGTTGGATCTATCAAAACACAGCATGTTGATAACGAAGGACAGCTGCAAGCAGGCTGTGATTATGGGGAATCGTGGAGCATTACATCAGAGACTGCTTTAAATGTAATTATTTGATTGGTCAGAAATAAGCGACGAGATCTAGACCATACCCACTGATGGAGTGGGAAATGAAGAATATATTAGCAAACACCGTGATAACGAAGTTAGTTTTGAACTCAACAAAGGCCGAAGTGCGTCGTTATGAAGTAAAGTAATACGTAAATTTTAAAAGTGAAAGATAAGACAAGTGCCGAGATGAAAACTATAATTGCCGATTAAACGTAAGTACGTTTTAATAAATTCATTTTAAACTAAAACATAAAAATAATAGGGCTTCGAAGTCTGAGGGAAATAGACTACGATTTCAATGTCCGGGGGAAACAAACGACAATTTTGAAGTCTAGGGGAAAATACAGTAATACAATTTTGATGTCTGGGGGAAGAATAATACAATTTTAAGTTTGAGGAAATTGATTGATAAGAAGTAATAAGTCAGATATGAAACGACAACAAATTGGGGGTGCATAAATTAATAATGATAGTCCATAGGGTAATGGCAATAATTAAAATGTAATCCTGAATTGGGGAAGATAATTTTTATTTCAAATGGAAGCGTCGATGTGAAGAAATAAACCAAGTCAGATTTTTAGTTATAAGACATTTTATTTTTCTATATATTTTTATCTTGAATATTGAATTTGCTTAATATAATATGCTTGTGAAGAAGTCAACAAAAGAAGTTGCATACGTATAAAAAGAGTAATATGATAACAGGTTTAGAATATTCTACACTTTGTTGATAAGGATAATAGGTTTTTTTTGGTGACTTTGGGTTTTGAGTAAATAGTAGATGATTGTTAATAAATGAGATTTATAACAGTAACTAATTGAAAAGTGTATTTCAAATAATTTACAAAAGCTGTACATGATATATTGGGTTCATTATATAAAATCGAAATTAACTGAATTTTATAATTTCAAATAAATGCTAGCCGAGGTCATATTTAAAGAGTTCAAGAAAGGACTACGAGTTGAATGAGAAATTGATAACAAGTAGGCGGTAACGTATCGAATTTTGCTATTGGCAGACAAGGTTGCTTCAAGATAAAATCCAGTTAAGTTGATAGCAATATTAATAAGACAGCCGGAGGAGGAGATAATTACAATTACAATTAAATTCTTAGACAACATCCTGTTTACAATAAGTACGCTTGCTACAAATTTTCGTTTTGAACTTATTTATTTCGAAACGACAAGTGAAGATAATTTCTAATATGGATAGAGAAGGTCATGTTGAAGTTAGGGAGCCCGTAGCTATAATGTCTGTTGCTGTTGTCGACAAAGTTTTACCTAATCCTGTTTCGTTACCTACTCTTGCGCATTTTTCTCATGCTGACCAAATGCTACTTGCTTCTGTTCTTTTAACTAAGGTTGGTGAAATCCTAGCTGATGTCTAGTTATCTAATGTTGACGAAGGTCAATCTGATTTGTTTATTCAAAGTAGATATTAAAATGGTCGTCCAAATGATGGAACGGGAATAATTTAGAGTACATAGCAAAATAAATATAAACAGCCCAACGAAGGGGCTCGAGAATTCCAGTTCATAGCAATATATATATATCTTCACAATAAAATTTAATTATCAAAGTGCAGACATTGTAGAATGTAATTATTCTAATTTATTTGTATTCAACAATAAGTACGCAAATTCCATATGTCGATGAAAGTGCAAGTTCATGACCTCAAAATCTTTAAACATATTTTAAATTAAATTAAGACAGCATATGGCGTCTAGATAGGAAAACTGAATCTATGTTTTTTATATTTGACATAGGATTCACAACTTTATTAAATATACTATTTGCGTACATGTGCAAACATTCTGACAAGCAATCGACATATTATGCAGTTCGCTGATTCCTCAAAACTATTTTCTTTTTACGTTACTCAAATATTTAATGTTAGCTAATTTATAGTAATTTACTGTATTTTCAAAGTTAATAAATCCTAAAGAACACTCACGTGCAACGAAACTGCTCTGAACTAAAAATACTGGACCTTGACCTCAGCTGTCGGAAATTTCCACATGCATCAAAGTTGTTTGGAATACAACGATTGTATACCAAAATCAACCATAATATCCTTGTTTGATGTAATTCATCGGTAATGTTGAAATATACGGAACACATGTGAAATCACCTTCTACGTTACTGCATGTTATATTAAATAGGACGAAACCATATATTCTTGCTTTAAAATATTGCCTTAAAAAATTGTTTTAAGTTACTATCGGAGATATTATAAAAGATATGTCCTTAAGATATTGCACTAAGATAAAAAATATTAGTATAATCTATTTAATTAATATATACCAACTGTCTAAATGATGTCCAAAGGGGCTTCCATCTTCTTGGGCCTGTAGGGATCAACTGAACTGCTCGGAGCGAAGCTTATCGAAAATCATGCTCACGCAACCGCTCTTAGGCTCGACCTCCAGACACCAAGAATTTATCAATTCTTTACTTTTTTCCAACTTTGTTAGAAGCCACGTGCTTACACACGGCCATCTCGACTTTACTTATCCTGCAAAGCAGCCTGCCCTTTCGAACGCTGACAATGAAGTGCCAATTGACAACTTGACAGAGCTTAGTAACGAACTTTAGAGCATAAACGTAAAAGAATCTATGCGTTATTATGAATTTTATACATTAATTTCTATTGGACGGTAATTCACAAATTAAATATTTTAAATTATAGCTGTTTTATTTTTATTTTATTGAACGAAATGTAACAAAAAAAAATACGTTACAGTGCATAAAATTGTGAAAGCGCTGCCAAATCCTATCGCCGATTGAAGAGGAGCTTTGTTTTTTTTACAAAAAAAGCTTAAAAAAATTTTGAAGACGTTGGAGTAACCTATACCTTATATTTTTTCAATTTAATGCTCTAATATTATTGTTTCTTGTTTTTGTATGTAATATTTTCAAAAATAAAGTAATATGCCATATATATCAGCAAATTTTAATTTCAAAAATCTTAGGTTATAATAATAAATTTATTGAAGTATACGTATGAGTTTACGTGTTTAAAGTAGACCTTAGAGTGCCATATAATTGAACATAAATTTAGTTTTCATGTGTGTTCAAAGTAGCCCCGAAGGCGGGGTAACATTGAACACCCATATTTAAAAAACAAAAAATATAAACAATTATTTTATCAAACTCAAATTTTCTAGATTGCTTCTCCTACTTGATTCTCAAAATTTAGCGTTTAAACGATAAAAAAACTTAATCCAAAAATGTTATTTCAAAATCAACGAAAAGAGTGTTCTAAGTAGCCCCATCTTACGGTACGCTGTTGAACTAATTATAATTATAGTGTAATTGTAGCTTGAAGGAAGATCTTAGCGTACTAATTATTGTTAATGAAGACTAGTATTGAACCGAATAACAAAGTGTAAATTGATGCAACTCAGAGGTCTCAAGAACATACTAGTCCATTTGACACAGAAAAGTGTAATTTATGTACAGTCTAAGTAAATTCTTCCTGATTAATTGTTAAAACAAAGGGATTTGTGTATGACAACAATTTTGTATCAATATCTCTCATACCGATTTAAACCATACTTCGATCAATGTTGTTGCAATATGAAGTTGGACCTATATAGGGTAAAGCTTTTATACACAGTTTCCCCCCATCGTTTCAATATCAAATTTTGCACAAATTGTAAATATTTCAAGTGACCGAAGAGCTTATATCAGAAAAATCCTTAACTATAGACGACTTATCCTGATTGCCTTTGAGCAGTAAGCATTATATAATCCATCTAACCGACAATGCTTGTTAGAAGTGGATCCAATATCGTGCTTTTCTACATAATCATGGAACTCGATTGAAGGGAGAGATTGAGTTCCTTCTGAATAAGTACTACACGGGTAATTTTTAGGTTCCCTGCTCACACACCAATTTCCTTGAGGGATTGAAGAATATTGTAATATGAATATTTAATAATGCGATTTTTTACGATGAGAGTAAGCGGTGAATATCGATTTATAAACCTTTTACGCTATTTTTCTACTATATTTCAAATTGAGAAAATCTGCTCTAAGCACCCGTAGTCTTTGAAACGCTTAATCAACTTCTGGATTAGATTTCCCGCCCAGTAATTTCAATTAAATTTTAGGATAGAACGCTTTCGTTTGCGTTTGCTGAAGGAAAACGCATATAGGAACAGCATCTTTTCTACTTTCCACCAATTATATCTAATTGACGGACGACCTGTGCGGATCATGTGGCATGAACTTTGATCATTATACATGTATGGTAAATTGCGTTGTAAGATAGGTTTTGGGCCTTCAGGAGCTTCTTCTTAAAAACATTTATTTCCCAAAAAAACGCTTCTATCAATTTTATTCTCAATTATACAATTACAAAAATGACTATTTTCTTTTTACAATCAACTTAAACGTTTATATTCACTAAACTAATTGAAATTGACAAAATACTTGAAATCAATAATTAATAATTAAAAATTATGATGAGCAGCTTGAACCATCAACAATGTTAAAGTTAGGAAGTTCGAGACTGACTGTCCATCGGGGCTCCTCAGGGTTTTATGTAATCCCTGCTCTCACATAATCTTGTGGAAAATGCAGATCTCACCGTCTGCTATTTCTTGATAATATACAATATCTTACTTCTTAGTGTAACAAAATTTTTGTTACATTTCATATCTCTGAAGGAAAAACAGTTCTAACTGTTATTATTTTGCGAATCTGTCATTTAGCGTGTAATCGTTAATTAATTTAATGTACTAAAGAAGAACAACTCTTTCCGTTTATATTATTTTTACCTGTAAGGAGTATTTAACAGGGACTCCTATACTTTCGATATCGTGGATACCTTGAACGTAACTTGAGTTACATAAACTACAGGCGCTTTGACGTCCGCTAGAGCAATTGTTAAACATAACGCCTGCGCGAAAATGACGCGAGGGCTAAGAGCGTTGGCAAGTAAGGAACACGGGCAGTCAACTTAAGGCAACAGCTACAACACGTGGTGAGGAAATCCATTAGTGCAGGTTTGAGGAACACGCTAAACAATGGAATTAGATTTTGGTCGAGTATTGTGAAATTAGTTGTTTTAAAGCTGTCCGAGGAGTTATGGTTAATGCAAGCATGTTTTGTATCTTTCGGAATATCAAGCAGATGGAATGCTATGCGTCTTAGTTCATCTATTACGTTCGTCAACATCGCCGTTGTAGAATTAAAACATAATCTATCAGGTACTTATAAACTTTTTACTGAAAATCAATTTCGTGTGCTAATTAAGGTTAAAGCTTTAATTTACTCTCTACTAAATCATGGGAAACTTTCGTTAAATAACGTAAATTTCAAGTTTGTTTGCAAAATGTGTTTATGCTCATATATCACGTAAAATTTAGTTTGAAAGTATAATCTAAAAATTTAATAAGTCAAATATTTTTTCATTCGGAACTAGATTGTTTTATAAGAGAAATTTTGAACCTTTAGATGATTTAAAAGTTGTTATTCAAAGTGCATTTATGATGCACATGTTAAGTGATAAAAATATGTATAAAGTCCACCTTTGGATGAAAGATGTTTTCTAGCAATTTGTTGTGATTAGTAGATAACCTAAGCTGCTTTTAACATATGTTGAACTGACTTTTATTAATTTCATGCTTAAACCATATGAACTGTTTATGTAACAAGTTCTTTAGATAAAAATCTTGTAAGCCAGAACAGATCTGTTTTATGGATGTTTAAGAACCTAAACTGTATTAAATAACTTATAAATGCTAATACCTCTCTATGTAGAGAAGCATATTCAGAAACTTCTGTAACTTACTTAATGTTGATAATTTTGATTATAGAGGAACACTCTAAGAAAGTTTTAAAGCTTATTATATATTGATTAATAAATTTTATTTACAAGTAATTTTTGCAACAAAAGAGAATCATATTTCAATTAAACTTTGAATTGATACCTTTGTCTTTTATTTCACTTATTGAACTTAACATTGCTCAAATTAGATCAACAAAATTTTGAATGTGGAAAAAGTTGATACAGTACCAGGTAATAGAAACGGAATAAGTAATTTCCAGTAGAATATTTTCTCATAGGTAAGGTGTTATTAAGGTTTTGAATTCAGGCCAATCGATCTATAAAGATCGAAATATTTTGTTGTTGTAAGGCACAAACGGTGTCTTATATTTTATTTTCTGTGTGACATCTTCTTGCAGGTCCGACATCGCGGAAGCTGGAGCAGAGGTCCAAGAGGTTTCAGAGGTATTGTTTATTGTGGTTTGTAAGTTTTTTTTGATAATCATTATATCCTATAGGTTTCTGCGTCTTCCTGTAGGATACTTTAGTTTTGCTTGTTGTCTATATAGATGCAGTGGCGTCCATTTACCTTTTTGTTCCCGTTTGTAGTCGAGCCCACCATATACCCACGCCCAAACTCATTGCTCACCCATGGGGTAATTCCCAGACTAGACCGCGAATATAGTAAAGAAGGGCTTTACACCTTATGACTAACCAATTAGAAAAAAAAACTATTAACATTTCACTGGCGCACAACGTGTAAGGCTCGATTTCGTTGATGTTTGATTTATAAAAATTAGTTATTTCAATATCCCTTAATGTGTTGGTTTAGTTGGTAAACTCAAAATTAATTTGGTTATAAATTTTCATAGGATTTATATTGTGTCTGGAACCTTAAGTCTTTTATGCATTAGTTATTTGAATGTCACAACAGGTTTGATTCGCATTAAAGAAATTTTTTTGTCATATTGAGTTGGTCAAGAAATAAAATAACTTTAGGTTGTCAAAATAAATTTTTAAAAAATGGCTGAAACATTTCAAATTGTTCATTTACTCAAAGAAGAGCTGGAATATGAATTAAAAATCCGTGGAATAGAAAGTGCCAGGCCGGTTATGGAAAAGAGAAAAATTCTTGGTAGATTGTTGGCGAAAGAAGTAGGGAAACCTGATTGTTTAGTAGATCTGTCAGTATACAGGGTAGAATTTGAGGAAGAATGTAGAGAGATAAATGCTACCATCGATTCAATAAAACATTTGGTGTTAGAATTTGAAGGTGATTCGGGAGATTCTATCTTTAAAAGGGTACTTTCTAGGCTTGTCCATGTATCGTGTCGAGTTAAACGTATGAGACTCCCGTCTGACAAACTGAAAGAAGCTGAACTATCTAAAAAGGAATTGTTAGCAACCATCCTTACTGTCGAAGCTGAATTGTACGAGAAGGTGAAGCCGAGCCCAGGGTCAAGCAGTGCAAGTGATGCAAGTCACACAACTTCGTTAGCAGTAGCTGCACCTATGTATACATTCCCATATTTTACACCACCGATCCCTGTTGGCTCTTGGTCAGTTAAATTTTCAGGAGACCCCAAGCAGCTGTATTTCTTTTTGGATAGGATAAAGGAGTTGGCACATTCACGTAAAGTATCATATAAAGACTTGTTTGAGTCGTCTGTCGGAAATGCTTTAGTGTGGTTTAGGAGTATTAGAGATTCCGTAAAAGATTGGGAAGCCCTTGAGAGTAGGTTGAAAGAAGATTTTTTACCCGCTCATTCAGAGGAAGAGATCTAGGAGACAATAAAAAATCGTCGTCAAAAGAGGGATGAACCAATTGTTCTATTCGTTGCTCATGTAGAAAGTTTATTTAGTAGACTACCCCATACCCCAGCAGAGATTACAAAAGTGAGCATACTCAGGAAAAATTTATTACCAGAATTCATATCGCAACTTGCTCTTTCAGATATTGAGGACACAGCAACGTTAATAAAATTATGCAAAAAATTGGAAGAGGCCATGACGTTGAAACAAAAATCAGTTTTCAGTCAGTCGACTAGCTCAGCTAAATTTCATAATAGTGCTAACTCGTCAGTAAAGAGTAAATACCCTTTTTATTTGAAAGATTCTTCTACATCAGAAGCTCGTGTTGATAATCAAAAAACGTGTGCTCCACAAGTTCAGACTATAAGTAATAATAAAACTTTTCCAGTACCTACCCATGCTAGTTCTTCAGGTCCAACAAAAATTATTTCAGGGTGTTGGAATTGTTCGCGACATGGTCATTCATTTCGGTATTGTAGATTCCCAAAAAGAATTTTTTGCTACGGTTGCGGTCATAAAGGAGTTACACGTGATAAGTGTCCGGCATGTTCAAAAAACGAGTGAAAAGATGGATGTTGCGCGGCCGGCATTCTATTCCTTCTCAAAAGGCGGCAGTTATGGTTTGTGAACAGAAGAATTATTTTTGTAGAAAAGAGTGGTCTGAATTGTTAAAAGTAGTAAAAAATTTTTGTCGTACTAACCCTCAGCCCAAAACTGATTCGTTATTTGTTGAAAAATCTGGTGATAATCGGCCATATGTGATGGTTAAATTATTTGATATAGATGTCACTGGTCTTTTGGATTCAGGATGTACTACATCGGTAGTTGGGTCTCTTGCTATTCCTTTAATCAATAGGTTAGAGTTAAAATTTTCAGGTCACAGAAACAAGGTATTTTTACAGCGGATGGAGCTTTGAAACCAGTCGAAGGAATCGTAGATTTGCCCATTTCAGTAGGAAAACAATGTCGTGTTCTTAATGCTCTCGTAGTGCCATCTTTACCACACGCATTTATATTTGGTAGTGACTTTGCTAAGCTATTTGGATTGATAGCAAATTTTAAAAATAATTCTTGGCATGTGCAAGGCGATGCGGAAAGTAGTGTTCCGTATGTGGGTCCATCATCAGTTCCCTAAAATATAGTGACTGTTTACTCAATTTGGATGATTTGTCGATTAATCAGAGGTCACAGGCGCAAACTGCCATAGATTCATTTCGAGAAATTTCTAGTGCTGATAAATTAGGGCGTACTAATATGATTGAGATGGATATTGATACAGGAGATGCAAAACCCTTCAGGAAAAGACCCTATGTTATGTCTCCTTATATTAGTAAAGAGTTGGATAAGGAGTTAGATGAAATGATTCGATTAAAAGTAGTAGAACCGTGTCAGAGTCCATGGAATTCGCCCGTGTTATTAGTCAAGAAAAAAGATAGTAAAGAATATAGATTTTGCTTCGACGGGAGAGCATTGAACGATGTTACGGTCCATGACAGTTACCCTCTTCCTAATATAGACAGAATCCTAGGGATGTTACGTAATGCTAATTATATTTCTAGTCTTGATTTGCAAAAGTCATTTTGGCAGGTCCCTCTTAGTGAATCGTCGAAGGATAAAACAGCGTTTAGCGTTATTTCGCGGGGACAGTATAGATTTGTGACGATGCCGTTCGGTCTAAAAAATGCTGCACAGACTCAACAGCGTTTAGTTGATGCAATTTTCGGTCCGAAATTCGAACCATACGTTTTCTGCTATTTGGATGATATAATTCTGTGCTCATCGACGTTTGAAGAGCACCTAAAGTTATTGTACGAAGTCAAGGAACGCATTCGAGAGGCAAATCTAACGTTGAATTTAGAAAAGTGCGAGTTTTTTAAGAAGTCACTCAAGTTTCTCGGTTATATAGTAGGGTCAAATTCTTTAAGGACGGATCCAGATAAGGTGTCAGCTATGGTCAATTTTCCACGCCCAAAGACCACCACTGAAGTTAAGAGATTTCTTGGTATGTGTAGCTGGTACCGTCGTTTCATTAAAGACTTTTCATCTTTAGTTTCACCAATCAATGATCTAGTCAGGAAAAGAAAAAAAGGTCAAGTCGTTACGTGGACTTCAGAAGCAGAAGCTTCCTTTGTGTCGATTAAAGAGGCTTTAGTGTCTGCACCACTTCTGGCGCAGCCAGATTATTCTGTTCCCTTTATTATTGAGTGTGATGCAAGTAATACGGGTCTAGGTGCCGTATTAATTCAGAATATCAGTGGAGAAGAACGTGTTATATCGTATGCCAGCAAAACCCTTAATCGAGCTGAACGAAATTATTCAACGACGGAGAAGGAGTGCCTTGCGGTAATCTTTGCCATTGAAAAGTTCCGTCCATGGGTTGAAGGAGTTCGTTTCACGGTCGTAACCGATCATTTTTCGTTGCTTTGGTTGAGTAATTTGCAGAACCCTACAGGAAAGTTAGCTAGATTGGCTTTAAGGTTAAGACAACATTCGTTTGATTTGGTACACAGGAAAGGAAAGTTTAACGTAGTCCCTGACTGTCTAAGTCGTGCAACTCCGGAAGAAAAACATGTTGTAAATTTAATAGAAGTCAAGCTTGATAATTTAGAAAATTGGTATGTGTCGTTACGTAAGAAAATTTTGGCGTCGCCTGAAAATTACCCTCAATGGAAAGTTGAGAACGATTTTGTTTTTAAGTTTATCCCATCAAATTTGCCTATGTTGTCAAATGTAGTAGAGTGGAAATATTTAGTACCGAAAGTTCAAAGGGAAGAAGTCATTAGATCGTGTCATGACCCCTCAGTTGCAGGACATTTTGGGTTCTCGAAAACAATTGCTAGAGTCCAAGAACATTATTATTGGCCCAAGATGAGTTTGGATGTGTTGAAATTTTGTCGTGCATGTTTAGTGTGTGGTGCGCAAAAATCTTCTAATGCAGGTCCTTTAGGCTTAATGGGAAAGGAGAAAGAGGCCAAGTTTCCATTTCAAATTATCGCGCTAGATCTTATGGGTCCATTCCCTCGCTCAAAATTAGGATTTAAATGGTTGTTGGTAGTAGGAGATTGGTTCTCAAAATATACAATTCTACATCCTCTGCGCAGTGCAAAGTCACATGTTATTGAACGGTTTATAGAACAGAAAGTGTTTTAATGTTTGGTGTGCCCCAATTTATTATTTGCGATAATGGTTCAAATTTAGCTGGTCGAATTTTTAAGTCATTATGTAATAGGTTTGAAATTCAAAAGATATGGTATAATGCTGTTTATGCGCCACAATGTAATTTTGTTGAGAGGATTAATAGGACGGTAGGGACAGCTATTCGATCCTATCTCGAAGAACATGATACCTGGGATACTGAGTTAGCGCAGATTCAATTTGCTATTAATTCTGCTAAGCATGAGTCGACGGGTTATACTCCGAATTTTTGGTTTTGGCCGACACGTCCCTATGTCCGGTAAATTTTACGGTAGTGGATTTATTCCTGAAGCTGATGTTGAAATCGTTCCTGGTAGTCGCCCATTATATGCTTCAGACCATCAAGGTATATTTAAAGTATTTGAAGACGTTCGTGCGAAGTTGCATGTAGCTTATCGAAGGTCAAGCAATCGATGTAATCTAAGGAGGAGGAACATTTCTTTTGAGGTTGGCAGTAAAGTGTGGAGGTCCAATAAGGTGTTGTCGAGCGCGGCTAATAAATTCACTGCTAAACTGGCTCCAAAATTTATTTTGAGTGTAGTCAAAAGAAGTGCTCGAATGTGGTGTACGATCTAATTAATCTAGATGGATCAAAAGCAGGCAGGTGGCATGTCAAGGATCTAAAACCCTATTCTGTCGTAGATCCAGAATATGTACCAGAGGACTGATTGGTCGTCTTTAGTATTTGTGTCGTAAAGGATATATTATAAATTTGGTTATGGGATAGAGTGGTGATGATAAATTGAAGGCTTTTGCCAGTATATCGTTGCTGGTAGAGATTGAAAGTTTCTCAACTAGTGTTGTTTTAAATGTGCACTAACGGAATATTTAGTAGTAGGAGACGAGAAAGACAAAAATGTTGTTTTGCCCGTGTTGTTGCTATAGCCCGTAGTGGAGCGAAACAAATATTTGTTGCTTCATGTTGGTGGACGTATTTTGATCGCGTCATGTGTTGTTATGTCTAGAGTAAGCGAGGAAGGTAGGTGCTGTTTGTTGTTGTAGGTCGGAGTAAGCTAGTTGGTGAGGCCATTGCAGTATTGAGTAGCTTTGGTTCGAGATGTTTGGTGTGGCCACAGTAGAGTTGAGGATTTTTTTTGAGACTGGAGTGTCCCAAAGAAAAGAGTAGCGATTGGGCTATGAATAGCTATAAGCTGAAGAAGCCAAGTATTCATTAGTAGGCTACAATGAGTATGGAATGTTGGCTTGATGAGCAGTTTATTTTGGTAGAGGCAATAATCAAATTTTGCTGAATGTATTGAGCTGGAATTTTGAGACCAGCAAATACATAATCATTGTTGGAACTTTATTGATATTTATGTATATAGATGTGAGTTTTGATTTACTATTAATATTAGTAAGGTTATCGTGTCAAGGGTAGTAGTAGGAAAGTAAATCTTTTTGTTGTTATTTTGCGAAAGTTCATGTCAAACTTTTTGTTTGAATTTCAGTTTATATTTTGAAAAGTAAGTTAGTTTTTTTGTTGCCCGTTTGGTTGCAACTCGAGTGTTAGACTACAATATTTTGACTTTTACCGATTATGACTTTTTACCGATTACGACTTACCTATACAGACTCCTGACGGATGTGTGGTACGCAGAGTTACCTACACACTCATTTAGTTGCACCCCATTTTCCTCTTCTTAATTCAAGAGGTCGCTCATAATTCTTTTTCGGTTCAGAGGTCAAAGTGCAAACTTACTTTGCCCTTACTTAAATTAGTTAGGATGCTTCTTTTTTGTATTTATCTTTTGGCTAAGGCGATAGTTTTCGTCTATAAAAAAAATCTTCTCGGTTATGTATATATTAAGATATAATTAACCTCAAAGTTTTTTTCTTTTTTGATCGGAGGCAGTGTAACAAAATTTTTGTTACATTTCATATCTCTGAAGGAAAAACAGTTCTAACTGTTATTATTTTGCGAATCTGTCATTTAGCGTGTAATCGTTAATTAATTTAATGTACTAAAGAAGAACAACTCTTTCCGTTTATATTATTTTTACCTATAAGGAGTATTTAACAGGGACTCCTATACTTTCGATATCGTGGATACCTTGAACGTAACTTGAGTTACATAAACTACAGGCGTTTTGACGTCCGCTAGAGCAATTGTTAAACATAACGCCTGCGCGAAAATGACGCGAGGGCTAAGAGCGTTGGCAAGTAAGGAACACGGGCAGTCAACTTAAGGCAACAGCTACAACACGTGGTGAGGAAATCCATTAGTGCAGGTTTGAGGAACACGCTAAACAATGGAATTAGATTTTGGTCGAGTATTGTGAAATTAGTTGTTTTAAAGCTGTCCGAGGAATTATGGTTAATGCAGGCATGTTCTGTATCTTTCGGAATATCAAGCAGATGGAATGCTATGCGTCTTAGTTCATCTATTACGTTCGTCAACATCGCCGTTGTAGAATTAAAACATAATCTATCAGGTACTTATAAACTTTTTACTGAAAATCAATTTCGTGTGCTAATTAAGGTTAAAGCTTTAATTTACTCTCTACTAAATCATGGGAAACTTTCGTTAAATAACGTAAATTTCAAGTTTGTTTGCAAAATGTGTTTATGCTCATATATCACGTAAAATTTAGTTTGAAAGTATAATCTAAAAATTTAATAAGTCAAATATTTTCATTCGGAACTAGATTGTTTTATAAGAGAAATTTTGAACCTTTAGATGATTTAAAAGTTGTTATTCAAAGTGCATTTATGATGCACATGTTAAGTGATAAAAATATGTATAAAGTCCACCTTTGGATGAAAGATGTTTTCTAGCAATTTGTTGTGATTAGTAGAATACCTAAGCTGCTTTTAACATATGTTGAACTGACTTTTATTAATTTCATGCTTAGACCATATGAACTGTTTATGTAACAAGTTCTTTAGGTAAAAATCTTGTAAGCCAGAACAGATCTGTTTTATGGATGTTTAAGAACCTAAACTGTATTAAATAACTTATAAATGCTAATACCTCTCTATGTAGAGAAGCATATTCAGAAACTTCTGTAACTTACTTAATGTTGATAATTTTGATTATAGAGGAACACTCTAAGAAAGTTTTAAAGCTTATTATATATTGATTAATAAATTTTATTTACAAGTAATTTTTGCAACAAAAGAGAATCATATTTCAATTAAACTTTGAATTGATACCTTTGTCTTTTTATTTCACTTATTGAACTTAACATTGCTCAAATTAGATCAACAAAATTTTGAATGTGGAAAAAGTTGATACAGTACCAGGTAATAGAAACGGAATAAGTAATTTCCAGTAGAGTATTTAACTCATAGGTAAGGTGTTATTAAGGTTTTGAATTCAGGCCAATCGATCTATAAAGATCGAAATATTTTGTTGTTGTAAGGCACAAACGGTGTCTTATATTTTATTTTTCTGTGTGACATCTTCTTGCAGGTCCGACATCGCGGAAGCTGAAGCAGAGGTCCAAGAGGTTTCCAGAGGTATTGTTTATTGTGGTTTGTAAGTTTTTTTTGATAATCATTATATCCTATAGGTTTCTGCGTCTTCCTGTAGGATACTTTAGTTTTGCTTGTTGTCTATATAGATGCAGTGGCGTCCATTTACCTTTTTGTTCCCGTTTGTAGTCGAGCCCACCATATACCCACGCCCAAACTCATTGCTCACCCATGGGGTAATTCCCAGACTAGACCGCGAATATAGTAAAGAAGGGCTTTACACCTTATGACTAACCAATTAGAAAAAAAAACTATTAACATTTCATTAGTAATCTTAATTAAGTCTGCTTTTATTGCAGTTTATTGTGTCCTGCACCTGCAGTATCAGGGTGCGTCTGTAATACAAAGTAGTTGCTTCCGTTTTCATGTCTGATATGAACTTTTGTTAACCTTTTATATTCTTACCTTCAATTATAGAATGTAACATTCTATTTCTTAAGACATTATAATTGCATTTAATTTTATATACATATTAATTGGGGATATGTAACTTGTACCCCAGCTAGGAATTCAACAATCATTAATAATGTTTATGCTGTAAGTAATTTATTGCAATGGCAAATTTTCAATTGTTTTTGGCAGAGCTTTAGGTGTGATGGGCTTATGAACAATAATTACTTATGAGATAGAATTTGCAAAACTTTAGTAAACTTAGTTCCCTTAGCATTATGATAGAATGACCATTTGACCAGATAAAATTATGTGTAAATACCTCGCGTCTTTAAAACTCAGATTAAAGAAAATCACATTCTAGCTTTACACGATTTTATATATGTATAAGGTTTTTGTGAAGACATAGTGTAAGCAACTTGAAAACTATCTATCGTAAGGGCAACTCCTGATCTTTGTGGTGCAAACCGAAAAGCGACAGTCTTTGTCCTTGGATGTGTGAGTGAAAATCCGATTCTGGCATAGAGAGATTGCTTTTTTATTAAAGCTGCTGCTGTGGATTTTAAAGAAGTTGCTACGTACCTAGACGTAGACGAAAGAAACGTAGAAATACCAGGCTAACTACCAAACGAGGAGAGTGTGAGGATTCACATAAATACCAAAAAGCACATAGCCAACGATTTTCTATTAACAACAAGAATAAATAAAGGATTCTATACAAACAAGCAAAATAAATGAAATAAGAATTTCTATTTAAAAGCAAATAATTATATTTTACGGACAATTTAGTAATTTAGATACGAAGTGCGCATCTCGTATTTTACATAAAAAGAATTAATCAGTAAAGAAGATAAACGTGTGAGAGCTTTTGTCAAACATTTTTAAAATTGTACATAATACCTGTTGAAAAATACACTAATCAGTAAAGTTAATAAACGTGTGCGTTCCTTTGACAAGCATGTTTAAAAATGGCACATCGCACCTGTAGAGCGATTCTAATATCGATTCGCAGCAACAAACAATAGTCCTACAGTTTCGCATTTCTTGTCACGTAACTACACCAAACGCTGATAAAGAATACTTTTTGAATAGAGCTCGTATACAGGATGTACATATCCTTCTCAGAAATTTTGAAATTTCATTGATTTGCCGAATTAAATTGTAATACATCTTACTCAGATCGTGTTGATGAAGGCGCTAATTTCCTAGATTACAAAATTTTTGGCACGGTACTTCAACCGCACCTCTCTTAAAATACCTACCTGATCTTCTGAAACAAAACCGTACGTAACAAGCTGTTAGAGTATTAGGTATCTTTCCATATTTTGTATTTTTAGTATTTTTGGCAATGTAAATATGAAGCAAATAGAAATATTTATTTATGTATGGAAATAAATAAGGGGTATCTTTAGTTACACATTTCCATTAATACTAAACCAACAATAGTAAAACAAAAATGTGCTCATAAAGTTTCTGAATGGGATCTTAAGAATAGCATTCATGATCCATAAATGTGCGACCATTTGACTAGATAAAATTATGTGTAAATACCCTGCGTCTTTGAAGTTCAGATTAAAAAAAATCACATTCTAGCTTTACACGATTTTATATATGTATAAGGTTTTGGTAAAGACATAGTGTAAGCAACTAGAAAACTATCTATCGTAAGGGCAACTCCTGATCTTTGTGGTGCAAACCGAAAAGCGACAGCCTTAGTCCTTGGATGTGAGTGAAAATCCGATTCCGGCATAGAGAGATTGCTTTTTTATTAAAGCTGCTGCTGTGGATTTTAGAGAAGTTGCTACGTACCTAGACGTAGACGAAAAAAACGTAGAAATACCAGGCTAACTACCAAACGAGGAGAGTGTGAGGATTCACATAAATACCAAAAAGCACATAGCCAACGATTTTCTATTAACAACAAGAATAAATAAAGGATTCTATACAAACAAGCAAAATAAATGAAATAAGAATTTCTATTTAAAAGCAAATAATTATATTATACGGACAATTTAGTAATTTAGATACGAAGTGCGCATCTCGTATTTTACATAAAAAGAACTAATCAGTAAAGAAGATAAACGTGTGAGAGCTTTTGTCAAACATTTTTAAAATTGTACATAATACCTGTTGAAAAATTCACTAATCAGTAAAGTTAATAAACGCGTGCGTTCCTTTGACAAGCATGTTTAAAAATGGCACATCGCACCTGTAGAGCGATTCTAATATCGATTCGCAGCAACAAACAATAGTCCTACAGTTTCACATTTCTTGTCACGTAACTACACCAAACGCTGATAAAGAATACTCCCTTGATAGACACAAAAAGAAAACAAGTTATATACCTGCACGTGTCGGGATACTTAGCTTACACGCTCTCGGGAGTGAATCAGCACCGCATCGCCACGGTCGTCAGGATCCAGTTACCCTGTTACTATAACGACACCAGCAATCTACAGGTATAAGCAGTTGGTCTGTGACAAAGAACAGTCGGGTCTACATAAAAACCAATTTGGCCCACAGCTAAGAGCTAAGGAGAGAATCTTATGAGGATGGGTAAGCGTAGAAGAACTTACCAATGCACCCAAGATACCTCCTACTTGTCGAACAAGAAAACGTGCATCGCTCTTGAGGTACTCGGGCGAGTAATTTAGAAAAATACCTCAACGCACAAATTGCAGAATCATTTTAAAATTCGTTTAATAACAAGAATTAGAGTTTCAATCCTCGCGTTATCAAATGTGATGTGAAACTCGAAACACGCTTATCAAATAATAGCATGATCCATTATTTTGACGAATTTTTCGGTCGTAACAGTATAAGGATTTAATTGTCTTCTATAGTAATTAGTAGCCAACCAGCGGACACCGAAAACGAGGTACCGACTATTTAAATTATAGAGTAAACTTTTCGTTTTAAGTAAATAGATTTATGTTTAAAATTATTTGAAAATGTATTTATTGTAGGAAGGTCTAATATAGTGGGTGTTGCTGGAGGATTTGAGCAGAATCTATGTAAATGAACCATGAAATATCAAAAAAAGGTAGGTTTAACTGACCATCGTAAAGTAAACGAAACAAAGCGTTATGTAGTATATACTTGTAAATAAAGTTAGCGGTTGGTGCCTCCATAACCCTGTGAAAGCAAAATAAGAATTTCTACCTACAGATCGTATATTTTACTAATTCAAGCATTTGGTGAATAATGGATTTTAGTCTATGGAAAAAGAATTATTTTTATCTTTATCCTATACTGTTGCAACCTCATAACTCAAGTTTACAAAACAGCAAAGTCAAACATATGCGAAGATCTCGATCTATTTTGAAAGCTTAGGAAAACTAATACCTTATACTGGAATAGACAATTATTGTTTCTTCAGAGAAAAGTTTAGGTTTACTTGACTACTTTTCAAATCTTTTCGCTAGATCGTCTTATTTTTGATTTTGCCAGGACGATGGTTGCTTTTTGTTTTCCACATACAAGGAAACGGTTAAGCATGTGAAAGCAAGCCAAACGAAGGGCACAAATATCCTTAGCTGAAAATGTGTTTATCTGCAACGAAAAGCAAGTAATCTTATTCACGACCGAACCTTAGCTTCTTAGACATTGATAAAACAAAGGAACGCGCTGTTTACAAAAAAAGTGCAATATGCAGTCGGTTACGTTTACAAGAGCCGCTATAAAGGAACATGTGAGAGGAACTACGTTAGCAGAGAAGATCATTTCAAAACCACTAATTTCCTTTGTAATCCAATGAAGATGAAAGGATATTCCAAGAGAAGGCGACGAATTATAAAGGACCACATTTGCACATTTAATTGACACAAGAAGTGTAATATTAGAGATAGAAGTAGTTTCATTATCGACTTTGACTCGATTTACTGTTCTCATTATAAAGCGTTTGCAATAAGCTCAATGCCCCTTAAAATTTTGAAAAATTTCTCTTTCAGTTTAGAATTAAACGGAACCATAACTGAGGCTCTTTTTTATATGCAACTTCTCATGGTTCTAATTGTTAATTCGTTTTATCGTTAAATTCAAATCTACAAAAAATTCTGGGTTACACTAAATTCCCTTCAATATGATAACAAATATCATACCTGTACTTATTCTCCCACACCATTCTAAGTTATTCGTTTATACGAACCGTTTTTATATACAACCACGCTTTTAACTATAAAATTTTATACAAAACATTTGCAATTAATGTATATTTTAGACGGCTCCGTGGCTCAGTTGGTATGAGTGTGACCACTAAGCCCAAGATCCCGTGTTCGAATCCCGACACACCCGCTTGAAAAATGTTAGGCGAGCATTTTTCACAAAAATACGCCCTTGTTCGGATGAGAGGTAAACTGGAGCACTTGTGTGCGATTGTAGTCGCGCACGCTTAAGATTTCTACCTTGCTTGGAACAGCAAGGGTTCGGCAAAATTCAAATTTTCCATGTTAAAAAAAATATTCGCTTCTTAGTCAATGTGGTACCTTCGAGTGGAGCATTCAAAAATCAAATATAGTACAATTTATCTATTTCATATTTTATAAAAAATTGTAGCAAAATCTATTACTACGACAGAGAATTTAACTAAGACAAAGACTGTATACGTAATAAATTATCACTGTTACCTCCTTGTACAATGCAGAAGCGTTCCTTGGTCCTTGAAATACTGCAGAAACAGGATTATAAATTCCCCAATAATGGAGAAAAGCGTCGACAGGATGCTTATTTTGATCAATTGCCATTAATTCTTCTTACTTTGTGTTAATTTAACGCTTTTAAATTTACTCTTTTTCATAAATATTTTTTTTTGCCATGAAGAAAGGCAGTTGGGCTTGATATCTCTTGCTCCAACTGTTGCCATAAGGCACATGTCCGGCGAAATAACATAAATGCACAAACTGTGCGATAGGTAATGCTGTACTGTATGTCCTGATGAGCCCCAATTAGGGCAAAACGCGTAAACGGGATGCTTAGTTAGAGAGAATGGCTATTAATTCTCTTTACGTCGTATAAATTTAAGACTCATCAAACTTACTTTATTTTCGTAAACAATATTTTTAACTATGGAAAAAGGCAATTAAGCCGGATCACCTTCGTACTGACTGTTGTCAAAACCTGTTGTATCAGAGGAAACATTACGAGGGCACAAACTGTGGGCCAGGCAAAACAGTACTTCCCCGTAATGTGTGTGTGTGCGTGCGCGCGTGCGCGTGCGTGTGCGTGTGCGCGTGCGCGCGCGCATGCGTGTGTGCGCGTGTGCGAGTGAGTGCGTGTGCGTGCGCGCGCGCCCGCGTGTGTGTGATAACTATTGCAATTTTGCTACAGTTGTTCTGACGAGCCCCAATCAGAGCGAAACGCGTAGACAAAATGACTATTTTGAATCAATTGCCATTAATTTTTTTTAACTTATATATGTACAGATATATATTGTTACGTTCATTTTTGACGGTAAAACCGTATCCTTTTATTTTATTACTTATTCCCATAAATACCTTTCAATACACCAACAACATCTTGTATGTTTTACCCGTTTACAATAAGTACGTAATTACATTTTCAATTTCAAATCTACCTACTCTAAAACGAAAATTTTATTCTATATATTAAATAGTTTGCACCTTGTTTGAGGTATCCGTTGAATTGATGCACAATACTATAGCGCATAATTATAATTTATTATACCCAATCACAAAGACTCATTGAAATAGTGAATCGTACTTATTTGTTAAGTTTTGTTTCGAGTTTTCTAATCACCTGTTGGTATGGTATGATAACGGAAGGATTGCATTGAATTCTTGTTATTTAAACGAGTTCATTTTTACTCGATCTTTCTTTATGAATACGGCAATAATTACTGGTCCTTAATTTTATTTTTCGTTACCCTTTGTGTTATCTTCAAAATTTCGTGACACACTGTGTGATGAGTATTTTATTTTAAAAAAAAAGTACTTTTTTTGGTAAGGGGGGTTTAATCGTTTGCGGTAATTATTATGGTTTTATCCAGTAGATTTAGTCTACATCTTGGACATGTTAGTGAGTGTTTCGTCCTTGTTTACGTTGAGACCATTATCTATTTGGACTTTACATTTTAAGCTCAAGCATTCACAAAAATAATTCGCATATCTGAAAATTATGGAACTATTTTACTATTTATTGCCCTGCTACATATGCAGTACTATTTGTTTAAAATAGCTGAAAAAAAATTATGCTATTTTTGAATGTGTAAATGGTTTAAAGTGATTACTTTTATGGGAGATGCTGTTTGTTAATAATATTCTATTTATTGCGACAATTTTATGTAATGAACTTGGTATTTATAATGATGATGTAGGGCTGTGGTTTTTAGAGTTGTAATTGGGTAATTTTTCTTTGGGTAAATCATATGGGGAAAGACCTAAAAACTACAGCGCGCCATTTTAAGAAGCAATTTTTTATTTCTTGCTCTTGATATATGTGTATTGTGGATATTGATTTTGATTCTTGTTCTTTGTTGGTGTACTACGCTGCTATGTTATTTAGGATAATTATAATTAGCACTAAATCGTGTTAATTTCTTTTTTGCAGGCTTTCTTATAGATATTCTTTTTGTATGTGTAATACCCCGCCTACTTGCCAACTGAGCTTGGGAATTTTTTTCTTTGTCTTTTAGGCTACGTCAATGAACGCAGCAATATATATATATATATATATATATATATATATATATATATTAAATGTTTTAATGGGTTTGAGGTCAGCTGGTAAAAAGAAAACTCTTTTATAATGCCTAAATTTTCGGATTTATTTAATCCTTGTTCACAGGCTTAAGATGAGTTGTTTTAAAAAATTAACATCGAAATTAATTATTAAACATAACTATTTTTAGTTTTTTACTTTCAAATGTAGGAAGGATATATAATTTGTGTAATTATATATATCCTTCCTACATTTGAAAGTGAAAACTAAAATAGTTATGTTTAATAATTAATTTCGATGTTAATTTTTAAAACAACTCATCTTAAGCCTGTGAACAAGGATTAAATAAATCCGAAAATTTAGGCATTATAAAAGAGTTTTCTTTACCAGCTGACCTCAAACCCATTAAAACATTTAATATTACTAGAGGTCATTATCTTTAAAATATATTATATATATATATATATATATATATATATATATATATGCTGTGAAACCTCTTGAATTACCTGGTCCATTGACTTTCTTCTGTTAATCGCCTCGGCTGCTCCTCTAGATAGCTTTCATCCTCATACATAAAAAAACAAACACATTCCTACCACAAACATCAACGTTAACTCTATTTACATCAATATTCAGAATACATTAAATTTTCAGATTAAATTTCAGCATAAAATTCAGTTTTAAAAAGAATTTCAAGATTAATTTTATTATCACTTTAACGTGCATCCAGAATTAAAGTCCTTGTTGGATGCCTACTAATTAATATAACAATATAAGCAGACCGGAGTCTGAGTATAAAGGGAGCATCTACCACCCCTTTACGTTAATTAACCAGGTTCGTCTAATTGAGCTCAAAGACATACCTAAAATTTCATCATAATCCAGAACATCAATACTAAATACCCCTTTCTACTTAAACAAGCAAATTTCATCTTAACATTAAAATTTTATGGTTAGTACAATTTCACTAATGTCCATTTAAAGTAAATCAATTATAAAGTTATTCAACACACACAAAAATGTCAAACAAAATAGTATAATTTACCTGAAGGTTACTGTCCTCGTAGCTTCAATGTACATCGTCCCTTTAGTTAATCACACCATTCCAACAGGATTATATTTACGGCTTCTAATTCTCCACGCTTTTAAAATTTTCTCCATCACCATTTATTTAAAGTTGTTTCTGGGCTTGTCCGGAACTCATCTGTGTATATCTGACCCTTGTTTCGTGGATCCAGACACGTACTTGAACCATTTAATTATTAACACCCCCGAAAAATAGCAAAGAAATTCATGCGTCTTTCACCAATATACGCCAAAACTGCCTACTTTTGTGTATACATTTGTCGTCGTAAATTTTGCTAATTGGTACAGTGATACTAAATTTTATTACCTTGTATCTAAGTGCACTGAAGTACATTCATGTTAGCACGTAAATAACAAACTATTTTGAATCACTAAAATATACGAGCAAAATTTTAAATTATTTTATCAAACTAAAATGCACTGTTTAACATCTTGAATCAAGTCGCGGATGTAAGAGCTTTTAACGCATCGAATAGTCAAAAGTCTAAGAGGCCGAAATTCATATTACCACCGGTATATATAGCGAATAGCCGGCACGTCGCTTTTGTCCTCAAAACAGACAATTCTTAAGAATTTCTCATTCTATGTTCTCAGTCCGTCGCTCGCGCGTCGGTTTTTACGAATTTTTTACTCGCCCCATTTAAATCTCAAAAATTCTCACACGGCACGCAAACATGTCCGAGAAAAACTAATTAATTTTGTACAGAAATTGTTGTTTCTACCTCTGATATTTGCATCCTATTTTCAACCAATTGTGACCCTCGTGACGTTGCTTAAATCACGCCTTTTACTATATGTGTCTTTGCGTGAAGCATTTTCTCTTTCCTTTTCTAACCTGTTCGTATTGGTGCAAATTGATATTCTTTATTATCGATTATATTTTAGTCCATGTGGACTATCTGGGTTTAATAACCCCGTATCGCACCTTCTCGTGAATATTAAGCCCCGGTTTCTCCAAGATTCTTTGTAAACATTAATTATCTGCAAAATTTTCGCCGAATGAGCTTTTTAAATAAACCCTGTTTTGTATTTCGTGCTAAAGCATCTGACCGTTTCCAATATCCTTAGAATCGACATGTTTATCTAAACAAATTAAACTGAAATTGCCTTTTAAAATACGCAGGTGTGTTCAAACATCCTACTTCTAACTAACACTTCTAGGATTTGCATTTTATTGGGTTTTACAAGTTTCTGTAGATATTATCTGTACGTTTTGTTCAATACCGGTTACTTGAAATAGAGTTAATTAAGATAAATTTTGCACGTAATTTCCATTTGTTTAGGAATAATTACATTACACGCAGAGCTTTTTAATACTGCTTCTTTTGATATAAAGCGTCTTGTACATGATTTAAATTTCTTATGTTTAATGAAACTAATAAATTTTTATGCTTCACGGTTTTAATAACGCGTATTATCTAATAATATTCATTATACACGGTGATTAAAATTATTTGATGTGATTATTTAATTTTCTACCCTGGTCTAAATATGAGTATTATATATATATATATATATAGTTAGAATTAACGACCTCTGGTTTAATACTATTCAGTTTTTCTTCTATGGGTTATAGGTCCTGTTTAAAATATATATATATATATATATATATATATATATATATATATATTCTTCTTTATTCTTGACCTATGCATATACATTTTTCGTGATAACGTTCTTGGAATGGTAAGTCGAAATAAAAAACTAAAAAAGTATCCAAGCATTTTTTTTTTCTTTTTGTCGTTACCGAACGTCTCGGTCAACCATACGCCGGTTTTATCAATGGTTAATCTACAATTGTAAAATTATTTGTACGAACATGTTTTATGAACTACGTACCCTACTTTTACTAATAAGGATATTATATTTGATACTTAATTAATATTGTTTAAGCTGTATATGCATACTAACGGATCTTCTCAACTTAAAACTAATTTAATTTATTATTCACAAAAATACAGAGGTTTATGCTCATGGTCAACCATTTAAAGATCTTATTGCTATTAGTACACTTTAGTGTAACACATTTTAAGTTCCGGTCATATTAAAGTTATTATTTTCCTTTATTTTATAGCTATTTGTTTATCTAATCATTACCTCATGGCAACCTGGTTAATTATTATTGTTATATCTACTTATTCATATACATATACGAGACCTGTTCAAAAAGTATCGCGAATTTTTAATTTTCGTGGGCTACATATATTCGATTTTCAATTTTTTGTGGCGTTAGGTTGGTCACATGTCTCTCATTTATACTGATAAAGTCGGCCATTTTCAATGCTTAGTTGACCGCTATTTAGGTTGGATGTGTTTTGGCTTGTCTTAGATTTTCATCTTTTCCAAAAAATTGATCAAAGGATCTGTATCAAACTTTGTGTGAAAAACAAAATTAAATGCGTAGACGCATTCCGAATGTTGACTGTCGCTTATGGTGAAGCTACCTTGGACCAAAGTAACGTTTATCGGTGGTGCAAAATGTTCTCAGAGGGCCGAGAAGGTGTAAACAACGAAAAGCGTGCCGGACGTTCGAGTACATCAACTACAGACGAAAACATTGATGAAGTGAAGAAAATAATATTGGTCAATCGTTGAATCACCCTTAGGTGAGGACCTATACCAATGATTTGGGTACGAGACGGGTCGCCGCAAAATTTGTGCCAAAATTGCTTACTTTCGAACAGAAACAGTGTGGCGTTAACATTGCTAAGGAGCTGTTGGACTCGGTTTGCGACGACCCAAATTTGCTCCAGAGGGTCATAACTGGTGACATCATGGGTTATAGTTATGACGTAAAAACCAAAGCTCAATCATCGCAATGGAAGGGATATAGACGGCATCGAAAAAGGAGCTAAACAAAATCGCAAAAAAATATTTTTTTTTAGTGCTTTGAGGATGGGGGAGAACGTTGGCATAAATGTATTATATCCGAGGGACATTGCATTGAAGGGGATAGATATTAATGAATAAATAAATACTTTTAGGAAAAACACAAAATTTACGATTCTTTTTGAATAGACCTCGTATACAGGATGTACATATCCTTCTCAGAAATTTTGAAATTTTATTGATTTGCCGAATTAAATTGTAATACATCTTACTCAGATCGTGTTAATGAAGACGCTAATTTCCCAGATTACAAAATTTTTGGCACAGTACTTCAACCGCACCTCTCTTAAAATACCTACCTGATCTTCTGAAACAAAACCGTACGTAACAAGCTGTTAGAGTATTAGGTATCTTTCCATATTTTGTATTTTTAGTATTTTTGGCAATGTAAATATGAAGCAAATAGAAATATGTATTTATGTATGGAAATAAATAAGGGGTATCTTTAGTTACACATTTCCATTAATACTAAACCAACAATAGTAAAACAAAAATGTGCTCGTAAAGTTTCTGAATGGGATCTTAAGAATAGCATTCATGATCCATAAATGTGCGACTAAAACACGCAGTCACTAAGGAATTGTCTAGCGGTGATATCGGAATTTTTAAACCAGCATTTAATACAATACTATGGGTCCCTATCCATGAATGTGAAGGAGTGTAGCCCAAAGATTAACGAATTTTTAGTCTTCTAAAACCATTTTATTGTAAATTTATATAATGCCTTATATATAGCTCAACTTCACATTTTACTTCGCTACTTTACGATGCCCATTGTTTGTTCAAGCAGTGTGAAGTGGCAAATATATGGCAGCGATCAGAGCAAAGCAACAGCTCCGGGCTGATAAAGGATTGAAAGGTCCCTAGATACCACACGGGCCTTTCATACAATTTCACTCTTATCTCAGTAGTTTGCGTTGTTTATTCCAGTAATTCAAATAGTATTACTAACGCAAATAGCAGGAAGGGCAAATATGATGATAACTAGCATTACAGGTAAAAACAATTACAAACTATGTCAACGAGACTCTGCTTTAGGCATGTATGTGACCCATAGTATACATCCACTATTGCTTTTCACTTCCTTTTACCTCAGGCTCCACTTGGGAATAGATTGTAGGTCTCTTCAAAGATACTTTGTAAAATTTAATTTTGGAAGTTTCTGTATGTCCTTTTAACGTATTCTACCGAGAATCAAAATGAATGTCGTTGTTTTGAAGTAGAAGTTAGAAAAAGTTTACAGTTTTCAAAAACACATCACGGGAGGATGCTGAAAATTTTACAAGTGCAATAACAGAAATGCTTTTTAGAAGTTATTTGTACAGCACGCAGAATGAGCTTTAGAATGCTTATTTCGTTGGCTGTTGAGAATTGGTTGAATTGCGTGAAGGTTCAGAGAATATATTTAGTGAAGTGATTATGAACGCCGTTGTGTACACGTAGACTATAAAATGTTTATTCTATTACTGACTATGATTAACTATAGAATGTGTAACTTACTAATATTGTTCTTAACAATTGTCTATGTTAAGGCGTTTTTAAGCTGCTTTTACAGCTAACCCATCAGCATTCCTTGTTTCCGTTTACCTGCCCTTTCCTTTCCTAAATATAGCGTAAGGTGCGGTATGGAACAAAAAAGAAACAGTCAAGTGAGTGGTGTTCAAGACTCTGGTCAAGCCGCAAATTCATCCGCAGTAAAAGGACGCGCGTTCGCTGTTTTCTTATAGTGTGTGTGTGAAACAAAACATTGTACATCATCATTATACAGTCCTCTACAAACACGTTTGGAATAGTTCATGACCTATGGTACACGTCATGGTAACAGATAAAACAGTAAGTGTTAATATTAATTTATTACGCGCTGTATATCGTACAATATTGGACCTTCGAATGCCGGATATCTTATCCTTTATAATGTGATTATTTAATTCATGAATTTTCCTTATAATTAATCTTCATCATTTATCCTGTTTTGATCTTCATTATTTTATTACATTTTCGTGGTTACCTTTGATGACTACTAACGTTTAGTGTAGCTATCACTTCATTCATGCAATTAACAATAATGATATTCATTCAATCAAAGTTGACATATTAGTATTTATTACAAACTGAAAGTTTTAAGAAGTTGATATGTACACAGTTTGTCCTTTGGAAATAACGAGATATTATAAAATAAATGCCTAGTATTTATCTTACCTGTTTCGAAAGAATGTTTTGGACACATGAAATTAATTCTTACTCAGGTAGCTGTTGATGGGTTTGTGGCTTTATAATTGCATGGGCACCAGACAAACAAATCACATTGGTTGTAAAATTCATATCTTGCTATTTTAAAGCTTTAAACGAGGTGAACAAATTTTTACTAGTTGGTTTGATTCTCAGGTATGTTCCTTGTTAGAAAGTTTGTTTACAATTGTATTAAAGACAATAGTACGTCAGCAGTGTTGCAAGGTTTGGTTATTGGTGTTTAAATTGGTGTTATGTCATTCGGCATAATGACTCAATTTAGAATTTCTATAGATCGTCTAATTTTAGACATGAGGAATGCTGTCAATAGGATATCAGAATTATTGGTTAGTAGGAAATTGGAAAAAACTCGCGAAAATTTGGTGGCAATAAAATTGTTTACAAAAGCCGCTATGGATATCAAACAAGAAGTTGCTGTGTCTTATCCTGCGTGTATCTTCGATGAAGAAAATGCAGAAGGCATTCAGAAAATTGGATCGCTTCGTATCGAATTGGATAAAATGCTACTATCGATTAAAATTTGTAATGCTCAGTTTGAAAGCATGTTTGATTCAATGGACAATAAACCTCAAAAATTCATTTGAAATAAGTCTAGATCGCCTACTGGTCTTAGTGGTGTTACCAATATTCGATTGCAGCAAATATCAAAGAGCAAATTCACTGGAAAGTTTTGTGATTTCAACGTTTATCATAGCATGTTTAAAAATTAAGTTTATAATAACTAGAATTTATTACCCATTAAAAAATATTTCTTCTTACTGGATTGTCTGGATTCAAATTCGAAAAATCTTATTCGTCATCTGGCTGTCGCGCATGAAAATTTTAAAACCACTTATTCAATAATCGTTAAGCGTTACGAGTGTCGTTGTTTATTGGCAAAACTATACTTTTCAGCGTTATAAAGTATTTCTAAAGCTCAATCTAACTCACATGTAGAATTAAGAGAGTTACTAAATTGCTCTGTAGAAAATTTGGCTGGCTTGCGTCAAATGAAAATTGATTTGTTGGATTTGATTCTTTTTAATACGTTATCAAAAAATTGGAGACCGACTTGCTAAAAACTGTCGAGTTGGATAATACTCAGGATATTCCAACATTCGAACAATTGAAATCGTTTGTTGAAAAAGCATTGTAAGGCGCTAGAAATCAACAGTATGGTGCTAGCAGATAAACCATTCAGATCGTCAATTAAAAATATGGACTGGGAAAACGCCTTAGTGCGTGTTCAAAATCACAATCCTATACGTCTTTAGTGACTACGTCAAATATAAATAAATGCTGTTGTGTGATGCGACACATTATTTATATTAATGTAAAACGTTATATTTTTGTTAAAAGAAAAGGGTTATGCATTAATTGTTACATGGGCTCATCATGCTAGCAATTGTAAATCAAAGAAGTTGTGTGAAAGTTGTTGAAAACTTCACAATACTTTGTTGCATTTTGGAAACCCAGCAGTACAGACTGAGAGTGCAACCTCTTCTGTGTCTGTGGTTTCATTGTCAACAATTTTGTCGTTTTTATCATCCCCTCAATTGGAAGCTAGCTACACTGCCAGTAGTAGTTTATTTTCGGCAAGATCGTCAAATACAGTCACTTTGTTAACTACGGCTAAAGTATCCGTTTATGATGGGTTTGAAAGAGTTCAAACTGTAAGAGCTGTATTGGATAATGGCAACATGGAAAGTTTCATGACTGACTCATGTGGTCAACGTTTGGCATTGAATAAATCAAAAGTTTCGGTAAACGTGGAAGGATTCTGACTATCGGCGGGTCAAGTTTCCGGTACGTTGTCATGTAGAATTCGTCCTAGAAGACAAAAAAATCCTCAATACGATGTGGATGTTTTTGTTCTTCCGGGAGATTTGTGGAAAATTACCTACGATACAGTTGCCATCAAATAATTGGTCGCATACGTCTGACTTAAAAATGTCTGACGAAGATATTGATAAATTCGGCAAAATAGAAATGTTGCTAAGTGTAAATATTTTCGCTCAGATTTTGATGAATGAATCTCGTGTGGGTTTGTTGGAGGAACCTGTCGCCATAAAAACAGCAGTAGGTTGGATACTGACAGGAAAACTTGTTTTTCATGTTTCTTCATGCAGTTTGTTATGTACAATAGTGGAACCATTAAATTATAATTTACGTCGCTTTTGGGAACTAGAAAACATTCCAAACTCTTCTAGAGTGCGTTCGGTCATTCGTAAATTTCTTTCATTAGAGCGACGTTTGGAAAAGATTCTCATTTATATACTTCATATTGTGATTTTATGCAAGATTACATTGTGAGTGGTCATATGACACTTTGTCCGAAATCGTGTCAAAATTCAAAAGATGGTTCATCAGATTACTACATACCCCATCATGCCATTGTCAAACCAGAGAGCGCAACAAACAAACTCAGAGTGGTTTTTAATGCTTTGACCTCTACGTCTATTGG
The DNA here is from genome assembly GCA_036346225.1 of Platerodrilus igneus. Lineage (NCBI taxonomy): Eukaryota > Metazoa > Arthropoda > Insecta > Coleoptera > Lycidae > Platerodrilus > Platerodrilus igneus. Next base: position 14,710,828 of record JARFIW010000942.1, read on the forward strand.
TGGTTCGTTAAATAAACATTTGTTGGTTGGTCTTCCGTTGCAAAAAGACATTATGGTAAACCAGTTATTAAATCGCTCAGACCTCTCACTCCCTTTGCGGATACACATGGTTTAGTCGGGGTGGGTGGTTGCCTTCGAAATTCAGACCTATCTTATGAGGTTGTAACGAATATATATTCTGTGGCACTGGTTTTAAAGAGATCACATCTATTCATTGTAGATCTGTGATATTTTGCTTTCTTAATTGAGCTAGTTTGCATGTGGTGTTCTAAGAATACTTTGCAGTTGTAAGAATAACTTTTGCAAGTGGTATTTTCTTGATGGGAAATATTTTTAAATTACCATCTGATGCCTTCTCTTCCTATATACACTGTCCCCGGATTAAGTTCACAATAGATATGGTAGATCAAAAATTTTGGAATTGAATTTTCATATTTTGGGATTCCGCCCTGCTTGGTCTGAAACTTATTTTTAGTTTACTTTCTATTTGTTAAAATCAAGTAGGACTTTACAGTTGAGCAAAAATCCGTTATTTGTCAATTTAATTTCAGGTATAGTAGCTTTTCCGTTCTAATACGCCAAAGTGTCACTAATAGAAGTTTCTCAGAATGAAATATGCGGTTATGCAATTTTTAAGAATGTTCGGCCTACTTTGATAATAGAAGTAGAAATCAGAAGAAAAATATTTTATTATTTTGATTATAGTATAAATCTTGAATGAGAAAACAGGGTGATTACTAACTACAATTACCCTGTTTGGCTTCCTCCAAGATCTGCACATTTTCTATCCTAACTCTAAAATTGTCGTATACCTTTGCTATGGTTAGTGAGTTAATTTCATCCACAGCATCGCAAATTTTTTGAAATGTACTGTAACAGAGGCGCCGAAGCACACAAGCGTAAAAACATCTCTGGGCAGTATTAGTGCTATTTTAGGAATGATACTGTAACAGAGACTCCGAAGAGTCTACACCCAAACGGAAAACCTACTATCCAGCAGTAGATTGATTGGCAGCTACAGAGGTGCATATGAATGATCGATATAAAGCATACAAAAGGTAAGAATCTAGAAAAGTCTCAGAATCACCTAGTAATTTCTGAAAGCCCCTTGAAGCTGAGTTAGTTATGTATATAAACTGCACAGTCAGCCAGTAAAAGTATGAAATCGCAAGTACTATGGAATAAATTGGATAAGTCGTTAAAATAAGTACGTCTGATGTGTTTATAAATTAAATGCTTGTGTAGAAAAATTACGTAGTAGAACTTACAATAAGCAGAGGGTAATCGTCGTGTCAAGGAGTTTAGTGTTAGCCGACATTCTAGAAATTACCATAAGCGATATCTATCTGCAGCGGCATCTGAGTACATTAATGTTATCTTGTATTTGTGAATTGGCGGATTCCTAGCACAGTTGGTATACGTGTGACCACTAATCCTAAGGTCCCGGGTTTGAATCCCCACACGGTTTGTTTGAAAAATGTTTGGCGAGCAAGCATTTCATATTATAACACTTTACAGAATACTTTGACACCTACATTGAAACACCTTTAAAGTCCCTTTTTCAAGTAAAACCTTTGAGCTCGTCCCACTTAAAACCCTGATTAGAACCTCCTAGAAGATGGGTGTTGCAAAGATAATTTAACTGTACTTATTGCAGTAAATGTTGATGGAGTCTTCTGTAGGTGCTTCTCACCGCCTACTAATTTAAAATTAACACACACAATAAAAGAGCCAACCAAGTCTTGTTCACTAAACATATATTATCAAACATTAATATCATAGAAAAAACTAAGACCTACTCCTAATTGGCCAAGTATTCGTGAATTAAAAAGACCAACTTAAATTTATCAGTTATAGAGGTTCAACCAATATAGTTTGTACATATGAATTATGCCGACAGCGACGTAATAATGAACATTTTAATATCAGAATTTCTGTGTTTACAATGCGCTTTAAACAAACGTGCACCAAGAAAAAAGCCCTCTTAATTATAAGTTATACTCATTCTTATTATTACCACCAACCAAAATTATTAATTATAAAACAGCTGGAAAGTAAAAATTCAGTAATTTGCAGGTTTTGCTGGTACTTTACATAATTCCGAACAACCAGTTCGTGCAGTAAAACACTCCAACTAATCGTTGAATAAAAGATTTCAATACAGGACACTTTCTTTAAGGGTGCTTTTAATTCTGCGTTTTCACTCGCGTTAGAAACCCTTTCTGTTACAATCGCGAAGGTTAATACCGTCACTTGATATACCCAATAATCAACATTTAACGCGCACGGCGAAAATTGTCTGTAAATGAAATTTGAAGCTCTGCTCTACTGTCTGTTCTTGAATAACTGAAGATAATCAATAGATAAATCTCAAGTTTTATTATGCGTGGATTCATACGTTTATCAGCCCAAGGTCATCACATGCCATTTTTTGTTCTTACGGGATAGTGCACCCAGCTGTTTGATTTTCAAACTCAATGTAGATCTTTTTGTGTTACCTGTCATCTAATTCTCACACCTATAAAAACGACGTCTTTTGTTCACGTTCAGAAAACACTTGTCAGGGCTTTAAATTTCTTAGTATATGGAGTATTGGCAGTAATCTACCATGGTTGTGTTATCTTTGAATTCGTGTGAGCTTTTAGTTCTTCCCAAGGTTGATATTTAACACATTAATTTGTATGACTTGTTTTATGATTATTGAGATAATAGGATATATCGGTCCAATTCTATTAGTCAATGGTTTGTTTTTAAATTTGTGGGAATGTGTACAAATAAACTTTTCTATGCCGCTTATTTACTGCGATCTATCTGTGTTTTTTAAATTTAAAACGAAAAGTCCCCAATTTAATATATTAATTGCTTTCCCTTTTTGTTGTATCTTAATTTAATAGCACTTTGACTATATAATTATTAAATGTATACTACCAAATGTTTTAAATGTTACAGGCTTTTTCGCGCTAAAAGCTTATTTGGTTAAATGCAATTAATATACTCATACCTACTACTTAATGTTTCATTAAATAACACACTAGCGTTACATAGTTTTCTAAAACCTTTGTGTATACGTATTATTTATTCATCATAATTTCACATTTTATTTTGCTACTAAGCGATTTTTGCAGTATATTCAAGCGGCCTGAATGGCAAATATATGCCATCGAGCAGAGCAATGCAACAGCTTCAGGCTGATAAAGGGTTGAAAGGTCCCTAGATACCACGCAGACTTTCAGTATAATTTTTCTCTTATCTCATGGGTCTCTTGTTGTTTATTTTAGTAATCCGTTGAGTATTATCCGTAATGTCAATAGTAGGGACTAACGATTATAGCTATAATTAATACAACAACATTATGAATTACGTGATCGTAGCCCTGATTTAAACATATATTCAAACTGGAGTATCACATCGCATTTGTTTTTACCATCTTTTCTAGGTTCCTTTATCTTTCTTTCCTGCAGGGAATACATTGTGGGTCTTTCTAAAGATACTTTGTAAAATTTAATTCCGGGAGTTTCCATACGTTTTCTTAACTTACTCTACTGAGGATCAAAATAAATGTCGTTGTTTCTAAGTTAAAGTAGATAAAAGTTTAGTGTTTTTTTAAAAGCACGCAACTGGAGAATACAGAAAGTGTTACAAAAGCAACATCTGTACTGTGAAGTACAAGCACGGAAGATAGACTTTAGTAGTTTTCAACTTTTTAGCATTTAGGATATTTTTCTGAATTAATAGCTAGTACCCCTCCTCCCACTCTGACTTCTTTATTGAAGTACAGGTCCATTTTATTCCTTCAATTTTAAGTGATTATAAGTTTAAGCTTCCAGTGATTCTGTAGTCATTAAAGTCTGCATCGATATTCATTGGTTGAGATTGCTGTGGACAGTGCTTTCGCGAAAAACCGAACATTCCCGAATATACTAAAACACACTAAAACTACTCAATTTATATAAACAAGGAGGTTCTTCTTTATGTTTGCTACCGGGCCCAGTCCATCACTAGCGAGTGAATATCGTATGATGTATTGTAACTTTATGCAGCTGATTATGGTGTTAAGGTGTAGGTTTGTCAGTACAGTGCCATGGACAAACTTTTAACTGGATACAAAAGAGCATCGGATGATTTTGAAGCATCAACTGCATAGAACAACCTTGAATAAGAACTAAACTAAGTGAAGGATTAAGAATATTTACATTTTACTTTCACGTAGACTTAGATAAATGGCAAAAATGTGTTATTCATTGAAAAAATTTGGCAGTGAAAAGCGTGAAACGACATTTAGAAACAATTTATAGTGAGTACGTTAAACAAACTAGCGATTTTTTAACGATCCACTAAAAACAAAAATTTGTTTTTAAAAAGTTTTATCTGCGAATAAAAACTCTCCTGACTTCTTACAAAATTATGAATTAAATAATCAAATGTACCGTTGGGAAATAATTTCTTCTGCTCGCTGCAAGTAACGCTAGAAATGCTTGGCCCAAGCAGCCCGTTAGTAGCACAGGCAAAAGTAAAGTGCGGTGGTTAATTCCATGCTTGCTTAGAAAGCGTACAAAGTTTACAGAAAATTTACAAATAAGATAGCATAACTTACATTTCAAATTACAATGTAAACAGGCCCTTGCTAGGTACCTATAAAGGGCGGGGGACAATTGATAATGAGGGCGCCTAACCGTGGGGACTGAAGCACACCCCAGTCGAACGAGGGTGTCTAAAAATTAAACCCTTGGAAATTACACCTTATATATTATTCTGGCTCTTAAAAACTAGAAGAAAGTTGGCAAGTTCATTTTTACAAAACTCAGTTTTATTAAGTAAACTTATTGCAGTATTTGAGAATATAGAATTGAAAAAAATTTTTCGTGTTTATTAAATACGTCTTGCTGAAAAAACTTTATTTTTTACAACCTTATGCTACACAAGTTACTTGTTTTTTACATCTAACATAAATATATTATTAAAATACTCAGCCAATTGGTCCTTAGAATCTACAAACGCAACAAACGCCTCATTTCTGCGCTTGTTTCGCACAGTTTCGATATTACAAAATCTGTTTCTATTGAATTTAGAATGTCCCTTTCAGTGTGCATTAAAAGAAAGGATTCAAGTGTTTCATTTATCATTGATGACTGCAGTCTACTTTTAATAAACTTCAACTTTGAAAACACTCTCTCGCAGCTGACTTGCGTCATTGCGATTGTTAAAAATACTTGTACACCTTATAAAGTTCAGTGTACTGTAGGCTGTACATGATAAACTCCACTGTGACTTTAAAAGCACATTTAATACAAGAGTTGCACTGATTATTTGAACTACAAGACACAAATTTGCCCTCTTCAATATCATTGTCTATGTCCACATTTTCATCTGGTACGTTTCCAACCTCTTCAAACACATTATTTTTGTAATCTGCATCCATTGATTTTTGACAAATGCTTAGACAAACATTCGTGAATGAAATAAACTCTTGTTTAAGTTTGTCTCTGTCAACTGTAAGAATTAGTTCGCACACCTTCTGCAGCGCATTCACTGGGAGTTCGCTGTGTTGATTCTGATCAAATCTTTTTGGATCAAACAAATACAGATTTTTGTGTTTGGTAAATCTGTTTTCAATCGTCTTAGAAACTCTATCAATAATGCAATAGAATATTTCAACTCTGAATATAGCTTCAGAGGAACCCTGAACTTCTTCGTCTACACATATTTCTTCTGCCATCTTTTTGATTGTTATTTGCCGTTTTCTTTGAAATTCAGTTTCAATAGATATATCGCTAAATGCATCTCTGTCTGAGGAATGTTCGATTTTGTCTGTAAACTTAAACATAAAAGTCTTCGCTGCATGCACAGTTTCATCAAACTTGCTTCTAAGAGCATTGAGTCATGAAACAGCTGATTCGCCTAACCTACATGCCAGAGCATAGTCCAAGTTTCGTGTTTGTAAATAATCAGACAATGGTGTTGTTATATTGAAGACCTCAAGGAAACTCATGGCTGTCACCACAGTTTCAAAACTAACAAACTTCTTAAGAAGGGTAGCAGTATCGTTCCTTACTTCGTCATTGTAATCTGTACATGAAGCTATTGTTTGCAATGCCAGTGTCAATTTAAAAAAGACGTACTTGACTGTCTGAGACTGGGGTTTCTTTGACGTCCAGGCATCGATTCTAACAAAAATCTTAGTACAGGCATCACTTCGGCTTCGCCAACGTGTAGTATCGATAGCTGCTAGTTTATAGACTGGATTTTTTTCACGTGCTTTTGTTGCCTCTTTAGCGATTTCTTCAAGAATTCATGTGTTTTTTGAAGCAGTCCGAAAAAGGAAATAGTGATAGGAAAAACCTGTGCGGTATCAGAGAGTACAAAATTTAGTACACGGGCATAGCACCATGTATGAATGTGATTTGGTATGATAGCTGATAACTTGGCAGTAAGTCCATTGTAGGGCCCACTCATGTTAGATGCTCCGTCAAAGCCCTCTGCCACACAGTCTTCGATAGGTATTTGTACTTCTTTCAGGATTTGTCTTAAGGATTTCAAAAGCCCATCAGCTGTAGTGGTTGTGAAGGCGGCTCCGTGGCGTAGTGGTATGTGTGTGACTACTACGCCCAAGGTCCCGGGTTCGAATCCCGACACGGTCCGCTTGAAAAATGTTAGGCGAGCATTTTTCACAAAAATACACCCTCGTTCGGATGAGAGGTAAAATGGAGGTCCCGTGTGTGAGTGTTGTCACGCACGTTAAAGATCCCTACCTTGCTTGGAACAGCAAGGGTTCGGCAAAATTCAAAATTTTCCAGGTAAAAAAAAACTCGCTTCCTGGCCAATGTAGTACCTTCGGGTGGAGCATTGGAAAAATCAAATGTAATGTAGTGGTTGTGAAGGCGGCTCCGTGGCGTAGTGGTATGTGTGTGACTACTACGCCCAAGGTCCCGGGTTCGAATCCCGACACGGTCCGCTTGAAAAATGTTAGGCGAGCATTTTTCACAAAAATACACCCTCGTTCGGATGAGAGGTAAAATGGAGGTCCCGTGTGTGAGTGTTGTCACGCACGTTAAAGATCCCTACCTTGCTTGGAACAGCAAGGGTTCGGCAAAATTCCAAATTTTCCAGGTAAAAAAAAAAACTCGCTTCCTGGCCAATGTAGTACCTTCGGGTGGAGCATTGGAAAATCAAATGTAATGTAGTGGTTGTGACCCAATGTAGTACTTCCGGGTGGAGCATTGGGGACGTGGCCGCAAGTATAGCGGCCGTTATTCAAATTATAATGCAGTAGTTGTGACAGATTTCAATGATAGAAGTCTTTCATAAACTTTGTATCCGTGGACATAGCGGACTACAACGGCGCACCATTGTCTGATTATTTACAAACACGAAACTTGGACTATGCTCTGGCATGTAGGTTAGGCGAATCAGCTGTTTCATGACTCAATGCTCTTAGAAGCAAGTTTGATGAAACTGTGCATGCAGCGAAGACTTTTATGTTTAAGTTTACAGACAAAATCGAACATTCCTCAGACAGAGATGCATTTAGCGATATATCTATTGAAACTGAATTTCAAAGAAAACGGCAAATAACAATCAAAAGATGGCAGAAGAAATATGTGTAGACGAAGAAGTTCAGGGTTCCTCTGAAGCTATATTCAGAGTTGAAATATTCTATTGCATTATTGATAGAGTTTCTAAGACGATTGAAAACAGATTTACCAAACACAAAAATCTGTATTTGTTTGATCCAAAAAAGATTTGATCAGAATCAACACAGCGAACTCCCAGTGAATGCGCTGCAGAAGGTGTGCGAACTAATTCTTACAGTTGACAGAGACAAACTTAAACAAGAGTTTATTTCATTCACGAATGTTTGTCTAAGCATTTGTCAAAAATCAATGGATGCAGATTACAAAAATAATGTGTTTGAAGAGGTTGGGAAACGTACCAGATGAAAATGTGGACATAGACAATGATATTGAAGAGGGCAAATTTGTGTCTTGTAGTTCAAATAATCAGTGCAACTCTTGTATTAAATGTGCTTTTAAAGTCACAGTGGAGTTTATCATGTACAGCCTACAGTACACTGAACTTTATAAGGTGTACAAGTATTTTTAACAATCGCAATGACGCAAGTCAGCTGCGAGAGAGTGTTTTCAAAGTTGAAGTTTATTAAAAGTAGACTGCAGTCATCAATGATAAATGAAACACTTGAATCCTTTCTTTTAATGCACACTGAAAGGGACATTCTAAATTCAATAGAAACAGATTTTGTAATATCGAAACTGTGCGAAACAAGCGCAGAAATGAGGCGTTTGTTGCGTTTGTAGATTCTAAGGACCAATTGGCTGAGTATTTTAATAATATATTTATGTTAGATGTAAAAAACAAGTAACTTGTGTAGCATAAGGTTGTAAAAAATAAAGTTTTTTCAGCAAGACGTATTTAATAAACACGAAAAATTTTTTTCAATTCTATATTCTCAAATACTGCAATAAGTTTACTTAATAAAACTGAGTTTTGTAAAAATGAACTTGCCAACTTTCTTCTAGTTTTTAAGAGCCAGAATAATATATAAGGTGTAATTTCCAAGGGTTTAATTTTTAGACACCCTCGTTCGACTGGGGTGTGCTTCAGTCCCCACGGTTAGGCGCCCTCATTATCAATTGTCCCCCGCCCTTTATAGGTACCTAGCAAGGGCCTGTTTACATTGTAATTTGAAATGTAAGTTATGCTATCTTATTTGTAAATTTTCTGTAAACTTTGTACGCTTTCTAAGCAAGCATGGAATTAACCACCGCACTTTACTTTTGCCTGTGCTACTAACGGGCTGCTTGGGCCAAGCATTTCTAGCGTTACTTGCAGCGAGCAGAAGAAATTATTTCCCAACGGTACATTTGATTATTTAATTCATAATTTTGTAAGAAGTCAGGAGAGTTTTTATTCGCAGATAAAACTTTTTAAAAACAAATTTTTGTTTTTAGTGGATCGTTAAAAAATCGCTAGTTTGTTTAACGTACTCACTATAAATTGTTTCTAAATGTCGTTTCACGCTTTTCACTGCCAAATTTTTTCAATGAATAACACATTTTTGCCATTTATCTAAGTCTACGTGAAAGTAAAATGTAAATATTCTTAATCCTTCACTTAGTTTAGTTCTTATTCAAGGTTGTTCTATGCAGTTGATGCTTCAAAATCATCCGATGCTCTTTTGTATCCAGTTAAAAGTTTGTCCATGGCACTGTACTGACAAACCTACACCTTAACACCATAATCAGCTGCATAAAGTTACAATACATCATACGATATTCACTCGCTAGTGATGGACTGGGCCCGGTAGCAAACATAAAGAAGAACCTCCTTGTTTATATAAATTGAGTAGTTTTAGTGTGTTTTAGTATATTCGGGAATGTTCGGTTTTTCGCGAAAGCACTGTCCACAGCAATCTCAACCAATGAATATCGATGCAGACTTTAATGACTACAGAATCACTGGAAGCTTAAACTTATAATCACTTAAAATTGAAGGAATAAAATGGACCTGTACTTCAATAAAGAAGTCAGAGTGGGAGGAGGAGTACTAGCTATTAATTCAGAAAAATATCCTAAATGCTAAAAAGTTGAAAACTACTAAAGTCTATCTTCCGTGCTTGTACTTCACAGTACAGATGTTGCTTTTGTAACACTTTCTGTATTCTCCAGTTGCGTGCTTTTAAAAAAACACTAAACTTTTATCTACTTTAACTTAGAAACAACGACATTTATTTTGATCCTCAGTAGAGTAAGTTAAGAAAACGTATGGAAACTCCCGGAATTAAATTTTACAAAGTATCTTTAGAAAGACCCACAATGTATTCCCTGCAGGAAAGAAAGATAAAGGGAACCTAGAAAAGATGGTAAAAAAACAAATGCGATGTGATACTCCAGTTTGAATATATGTTTAAATCAGGGCTACGATCACGTAATTCATAATGTTGTTGTATTAATTATAGCTATAATCGTTAGTCCCTACTATTGACATTACGGATAATACTCAACGGATTACTAAAATAAACAACAAGAGACCCATGAGATAAGAGAAAAATTATACTGAAAGTCTGCGTGGTATCTAGGGACCTTTCAACCCTTTATCAGCCTGAAGCTGTTGCATTGCTCTGCTCGATGGCATATATTTGCCATTCAGGCCGCTTGAATATACTGCAAAAATCGCTTAGTAGCAAAATAAAATGTGAAATTATGATGAATAAATAATACGTATACACAAAGGTTTTAGAAAACTATGTAACGCTAGTGTGTTATTTAATGAAACATTAAGTAGTAGGTATGAGTATATTAATTGCATTTAACCAAATAAGCTTTTAGCGCGAAAAAGCCTGTAACATTTAAAACATTTGGTAGTATACATTTAATAATTATATAGTCAAAGTGCTATTAAATTAAGATACAACAAAAAGGGAAAGCAATTAATATATTAAATTGGGGACTTTTCGTTTTAAATTTAAAAAACACAGATAGATCGCAGTAAATAAACGGCATAGAAAAGTTTATTTGTACACATTCCCACAAATTTAAAAACAAACCATTGACTAATAGAATTGGACCGATATATCCTATTATCTCAATAATCATAAAACAAGTCATACAAATTAATGTGTTAAATATAAACCTTGGGAAGAACTAAAAGCTCACACGAATTCAAAGATAACACAACCATGGTAGATTACTGCCAATACTCCATATACTAAGAAATTTAAAGCCCTGACAAGTGTTTTCTGAACGTGAACAAAAGACGTCGTTTTTATAGGTGTGAGAATTAGATGACAGGTAACACAAAAAGATCTACATTGAGTTTGAAAATCAAACAGCTGGGTGCACTATCCCGTAAGAACAAAAAATGGCATGTGATGACCTTGGGCTGATAAACGTATGAATCCACGCATAATAAAACTTGAGATTTATCTATTGATTATCTTCAGTTATTCAAGAACAGACAGTAGAGCAGAGCTTCAAATTTCATTTACAGACAATTTTCGCCGTGCGCGTTAAATGTTGATTATTGGGTATATCAAGTGACGGTATTAACCTTCGCGATTGTAACAGAAAGGGTTTCTAACGCGAGTGAAAACGCAGAATTAAAAGCACCCTTAAAGAAAGTGTCCTGTATTGAAATCTTTTATTCAACGATTAGTTGAGTGTTTTACTGCACGAACTGGTTGTTCGGAATTATGTAAAGTACCAGCAAAACCTGCAAATTACTGAATTTTTACTTTCCAGCTGTTTTATAATTAATAATTTTGGTTGGTGGTAATAATAAGAATGAGTATAACTTATAATTAAGAGGGCTTTTTTCTTGGTGCACGTTTGTTTAAAGCGCATTGTAAACACAGAAATTCTGATATTAAAATGTTCATTATTACGTCGCTGTCGGCATAATTCATATGTACAAACTATATTGGTTGAACCTCTATAACTGATAAATTTAAGTTGGTCTTTTTTTAATTCACGAATACTTGGCCAATTAGGAGTAGGTCTTAGTTTTTTCTATGATATTAATGTTTGATAATATATGTTTAGTGAACAAGACTTGGTTGGCTCTTTTATTGTGTGTGTTAATTTTAAATTAGTAGGCGGTGAGAAGCACCTACAGAAGACTCCATCAACATTTACTGCAATAAGTACAGTTAAATTATCTTTTGCAACACCCATCTTCTAGGGAGGTTCTAATCAGGGTTTTAAGTGGGACGAGCTCAAAGGTTTTACTTGAAAAAGGGACTTTAAAGGTGTTTCAATGTAGGTGTCAAAGTATTCTGTAAAGTGTTATAATATGAAATGCTTGCTCGCCAAACATTTTTCAAACAAACCGTGTGGGGATTCAAACCCGGGACCTTAGGATTAGTGGTCACACGTATACCAACTGTGCTAGGAATCCGCCAATTCACAAATACAAGATAACATTAATGTACTCAGATGCCGCTGCAGATAGATATCGCTTATGGTAATTTCTAGAATGTCGGCTAACACTAAACTCCTTGACACGACGATTACCATCTGCTTATTGTAAGTTCTACTACGTAATTTTTCTACACAAGCATTTAATTTATAAACACATCAGACGTACTTATTTTAACGACTTATCCAATTTATTCCATAGTACTTGCGATTTCATACTTTTCCTGGCTGACTGTGCAGTTTATATACATAACTAACTCAGCTTCAAGGGGCTTTCAGAAATTACTAGGTGATTCTGAGACTTTTCTAGATTCTTACCTTTTGTATGCTTTATATCGATCATTCATATGCACCTCTGTAGCTGCCAATCAATCTACTGCTGGATAGTAGGTTTTCCGTTTGGGTGTAGACTCTTCGGAGTGTCTGTTACAGTATCATTCCTAAAATAGCACTAATACTGCCCAGAGATGTTTTTACGCTTGTGTGCTTCGGCGCCTCTGTTACAGTACATTTCAAAAAATTTGCGATGCTGTGGATGAAATTAACTCACTAACCATAGCAAAGGTATACGACAATTTTAGAGTTAGGATAGAAAAATGTGCAGATCTTGGAGGAAGCCAAACAGGGTAATTGTAGTTAGTAATCACCCTGTTTTCTCATTCAAGATTTATACTATAATCAAAATAATAAAAATATTTTTCTTCTGATTTCTACTTCTATTATCAAAGTAGGCCGAACATTCTTAAAAATTGCATAACCGCATATTTCATTCTGAGAAACTTCTATTAGTGACACTTTGGCGTATTAGAACGGAAAAGCTACTATACCTGAAACTAAATTGACAAATAACGGATTTTTGCTCAACTGTAAAGTCCTACTTGATTTTAACAAATAGAAAGTAAACTAAAAATAAGTTTCAGACCAAGCAGGGCGGAATCCCAAAATATGAAAATTCAATTCCAAAATTTTTGATCTACCATATCTATTGTGAACTTAATCCGGGGACAGTGTATATAGGAAGAGAAGGCATCAGATGGTAATTTAAAAATATTTCCCATCAAGAAAATACCACTTGCAAAAGTTATTCTTACAACTGCAAAGTATTCTTAGAACACCACATGCAAACTAGCGCAATTAAGAAAGCAAAATGGCCTCAATCTAACATGATGGCTTTCACGAAATATATCCGCGTGAAAACAATTACTCTTCAAATTGTTAGGCGTGTATGCAACTGAAATTGCCGAATTATGTAGTTAAATGTATGACTGGTAGCCTATTTTGATGTATAATACCTAGAGATTTACTATTTCGATCTACAATACCGGGAACAGGTAAGCCAGGTGGACAATTTTTATTTGTTCGCAATCTGTGTCTGCGAACAGCTGCGTAATAACGGAGAGCAATAGGAGAACTTTATTCCAACTTATTAATACGTATTTATCGGAGAGATACAGATGTTTAACTTACTTCACAGAATCCATAGGGCGAGTACTTTTAACTTCTGCTAACTAAAGCGCATTAACATAGAAGAGATTCCACTTATTCAACGTTGTAACTAAACAAGATAAAATTTTATAGGATGCCTGAATAAGTAATCAATTCCATTAAAAATTCAAATGATTCGAGATAACATAAGGAGTGAAGTCGTTTAAGTTTTAAATTTAATAAGGCGTTTTTTAATAAAAAATAAAGACGCAGTAGTTGGAACTTACTATTTATATAAACGATGCAGAAATAAATCGACTGCCGTAATTTAACGTAACAAATTTGATATGTATCTTAACGCGGGTATTGGAATATACGGTAATTAAGCAGTTTTTGCCAGTTGTTTTATCTTTATCCTAAAATTACGTTACTATGTTCCGTGTATTCTCATTGGTTGACAAAATTAAAATTATCTGTTAAATATTTTATCAAATCTACCTTCCAAATATACCAATTTTGAATTCATAAAATAAACCTCTGCATTTTTGAAAAAAATTAATAATACGTTGTTTTCATGCATGAGTTGCGTATGACTTCATTTATAATATCTCGAAAATGGAAAGCTCTTTAGAGATTAACCAAAAAGCAAAGTGTATGAAGAATAATTAGGAGTTTTAATTTTTATTAAATACAGGGTGTGCAAAAAGTATAGATCAAAATTTTTTGATAACTTCTTCCTTATTCTACGCCAATGGATTGTCCTATTTTGTTGAAATGAAGTATAATAATTTATATTGCTCAACAACTGACGTTTACCTATTTTCAAGTTAAAGTCTTTACCCTAAATGAAAATATTCTAAAAACATGTATTTTTCAATATCACTTCATCACCCTATATAATGGAAACGGGTGCGTTTACAGGAAACTATTATCTAACTTTTTTTGATAACTCTCAAAATCTATATGTTCCCTAATTTACGGTACTTTATTCTTAAACACCCTATATATTGATTACCACCCTTCTCCATCACCACACTCCTCCACAACCCTCTACAATCCCCTCGACCGCCCTCCACAAACTTCCTTCATCACTACACAAACCTTGGTGTGTCTTTGAGATAAAGACTGTGTTCGGTCGGCCATGCGTCGTAGGAGGAGTTAAAAAATAGTGAAGGTGAAGGAGGTGAGATGTGAGAGATTGACCGTGGGAGGTGGTTTGTGTGAGGCAAAGGAAGTGTGGTGTCGGAGATGGGATGCGGAAGGTAGGTAGTGGTAGGTGTTGGCATAGGACTGTCAAATTCTTTCTACTAGCCTCTTGTATTCGTTGTAGCGTACTTTTCTACAAACTAACCTATAGATTGAAACCAAAAGTTTGGTACAGTCGGGTTCAGAATAAAAAAGGATAAAATCTTTGAGATGCAGTCAGTTCATTTACCGAATTATAATTATGGAGGAATATAACGCAAGCCAAAGATATTTCTATCGCTAAAATGAGTTATATTATCTTGGCTACAAGCGTTCATAAGCGTAGTTTTACGAACCTTTGGACGTTTATAGGTAATACACACAATAAACAAAAGGATTTATGACAGGTCACTCAAATAGAACTACATTGACCTTGAAAATCAAGTAGCTAGATGCACTATCCCGTACGAACGAAAAATAGCATGCGATGACCTTGGGTTGATAAACGTATAAAATCCACGCATAACAAAAGCGGAGATTTATCTATTAATCATCCTCAGTTATTCGCGAACAGACATTAGAGCAGAGTTTCAAATTTCATTTATAGATAATTTTGCCGATCGTGTGAAATGTTGATTATCGGGTAAATCAAGCGACGGTATTAAACTCCGCGTTTCCCACAAAACAGGTTTCTAACACTAGTGAAAACGCGGAATTAAAAGCACCCTTAAAGATGAAAGTGTTCCGTATTGGAATCTTTTATTCAAGGTTTAGTTGCAGAGTTTTACTGCACGAAATGGTTGTTCGGAATTATGTAAAGGATCAGCAAAACCTGCAAATTACTGAATTTTTACTTTCCAGCTGCTAAACATTACATGCTCTTTATAATTAATAATTTTGGTTGGTGGTAATAATAAAAATAAGTATAACTTATAATTAAGAGGGCTTTTTTGTTGGTGCACGTTTGTTTAAAGCGCATTGTAAACACGGCAATTCATAATTACGTCGCTGCCGGCATAATTCATATGTACAAACTATATTTGTTGAATCTTTATAATTGATAAATTTAAGTTACTCTTTTTAAATTCACGAATACTTGGTCAATTAGGTGCAAGTCTTAGTTTTCCTCTGTTATTTACTATGATATTAATGTTTGAGAATATATGTTTGGTAAACAAGACTTGGTTGTCCTTTTTATTATGTGTATTTATTTTAAATTAGTAGACGGTGAAAAGCATGTACACAGGACTCCATCAACATTTACTGCAATAAGTACAGTTAAACTGTCTTTCGCAACACCCATCTTCTAGGGAGGTTTTAATCAGGGGTTTTAAGTGGGATGACGCACAAAGATTTTACTAGAAAAAAGAACTTTAAATGTAGGTGTCAAAATATTCAGTAAAGTGTTATAATCTCTATACCACTAAATGTTTGGTATTTAATTTGCCAGAACCCATCCTGCACAACTAAAAGTTATCCGGTGCACAACTCTACTGTTACGTTACTTCGCCCTTGACTTAATGTCAATTCACCACGTAATAACTGAAATTCCTTTAGTACTTATACAACTAAATTTGCACTTTTCTACAGCGGGAGCAACATGTGTTGTATTAGGCACTGTAAAGAATTTCTCTTTACTGTTCTTTATTCGGTTTAATATAAACCTGGTTATTCACAAATACACCACAATCGATTTTCCAATGCTCCACGCGAAGGTACTATACTGGCCAGCAAGAGAGTTTTGCTTAACTAAAAATTGCGGATTTTGCCGAATCTTGACTGTTTCGATCAAGGTAGGGATCTTTAACGTGCATGATAACACTCACACACGAGACCTACATTTTATCTCTCATCCAAACGAAAGCGCATTTTTGTGAAAAATGCTCGCGAAACATTTTCCAAATATACCGTGTCGGAATTCAAACCCGAGACCTTTGGATTAGTAGTCACACGTATATCAACTGAGCCACGCAATTACCAATTCACAAATACAGGAAAACGTTAATGTACTGATATGCCACTGCAGATATCTTATGGTAATTACTAGAATGTTGGCTAACGCTAAACTGATTGACACGGCGATTACCATCTGTTTATTATAAGTTCAATTACGTAATTTTTCAACACGACCATTTAATTTATAGACACATTAGACGTATTTATTTTAACGACTTATCCAACTTATTCCATAGTTCTTGCGATTTCATACTTCTCCTTGAACTGATAGCTCTGGCGGGCTGTGCAGTTTATATACATTACTAACCCAGCTTTCGAGGGCGTTCAAAAATTACCATGTGATTTCGAAACCTTTCTAGATTCTTCCCGTATATACGATTTATATTGATCATTTACATGTACACCTGTGGCTGTCAATCAATCTATTGCTGGTATAATTGGTTTCCCTTTCGGCTCTAGATACTTTGACATCTGTTACAGTACTATTCATATTATAGCAATAATGCTGTTCAGAAATGTATGTTAGGCTTGTGTGCTTCGGCGCCTGTGATACAGTACCATTAAGAAAATAACAAATCATACTGCTCAGAAATTTATATTACGCTAAGTGCACTTGAATTTTAGCATCATGAAGCTTTTAACAGTATTTCTATAAACGCATTTAGAAGATTTTTGGAGCGTTCTATTTGATTCTGTATACTTTTGCTACTGCCCATACTTTCTGCTATGGTTCCTATTTATTTTATGGCTTGGGTCTACGACGTTTTTGACGCGGCCGTTTGGCGCGACCGTTTTGGCGCGACCGATTTGGCGCCACCGATTTGGCGCAAGAGCATTTCGGCACAAAGAACGTTATAATGCAGGGACGTTTCGGTGCAGGAACGTTTCGGTGCAAGGACGTTTTGGTGCAGGGACTTTTTGGCTTAAGGACGTTTCAGCGCTTCAAATAAAATGTATTTTCGCCTCAACACTATTTTTGCACATAGACCGAATAGATTATTTTCTCTTAGTAGTAAAACATTTCGACTTCTAATCTAAGGTGAAACCTCAACACTATATTCACCTCAACACTATTTCCGCACATGTACCGTTTTGGTTGTTATGTCCTTGTAGTAAAACAATCCGACTTCTAACCTAAGTTAAAACCCCAATATAATTTTCGTTTCAACACTACCTCGCACATATACACTTTCGATTATTACGTCTTGGTAGTAAAACGTTTGGACTTCTAACCTAAGTTGAAACCTCGACATTATTTTAGCACATGTACACGTTTGACTCTTGCCACAGTATGCAAAACCTTTGGAATACTAACCTAAATTGAGACCTCAACACTATTTTCGCCTCAACACTTGATGCGTGTTACGGTATTCCGTGCGGACAAGAAAAATTTATTCTTACAACTGCTAGGTATTCTTAGAACACCACCTGCAAACTAGCGCAATTATGAAAGCTAAATGAACTTCAATGCAACATGACGACTTCCTCGAAATACATCCACGTGAAAACAGCTTCTGTCCAAATTGCTAGGTATGTATGCTACCCACTTCACAGCATTATGTAGTTAAATGTATGACTGGTGACTTATTTGTTATATATAACCTAGAGGTTTACTATTTCGATTTACAATACTGGGAACAGATAAGCCAGGTAGACAATTTTCATTTGTTTGCAATTTATGTCCGTGAACTCCTGTGTGATAACAGAACGCAATAGCATAACTTTATGACAACTCAATAATACGTATTTATCGGATAGATACAGATGTTTAGCTTATTTCAGATTATTCATAAGACGAGAATTTTAAAATTCTGCTAACTGAAGCACATTAACATCGAATAGAGTCTACATAATTATTGCCGTAACTAAACACAATGAAATTTTATAGGATGCCTGAATAAGTAATCAATTCCATTGAAAGGTCAACCCTGTCAAATGAAAAAGCGAATCATTTGAAATAACATAAGAAGAATTTTAAAATTAATAAGGCGTTTCTTAATAAAAAGTAAAGACGCAGTAGTTGGAACTTAATATTTATATAAACAATGTCGAAATAAATCGATTGCCGAAATTTAACGTAACAAATTTGATATGCATTTTAACGCGAGTATTGGAATATACGGAAATTAAGCAGTTTTTGCCAGTTGTTTTATCTTTGTCCAAAAATTACATTACTGTGTTCTGTATATTCTCATTGGTTCACAGAGTTAAAATTATCTGTTAAATATTTTATCAAATCTACCTTCCAAATATACCAGTTTCTAATTCATAAAATAGACCTCTGCATTTGTGAAAGAATTAATAATACGTTGTTTTCATGCATGAGTTGAGTATGACTTAATTTGTAATATCTCGAAAATAGAAAGTTTTTACAGAGATTAACCAGGAGTGTCTTTTGTTGTGGCAAATTGTAGGAGGAATAATTAAGAGTTTTAATTTTTATGAAATACAGGGTGTGCAAAAAGTATAGATCAAAATTGTTTGATAACCCCCCTTATTCTACGCCAATGAATTATCCTATTTTGTCGAAATGAAGTGTAATAATTCGTATTAGTAAACAACTAACGCGTACTTATTTTAAAGTTAGAGTCTCTATCCTAAATAAAAATATTCTAAAAACCTTTTTTTTCAATAACACTTCATCACCCCTATAATGGAAACGGGTGGGTTTACATGAAACTGTTATCTAACTTTTTTCGATAACTCGTCAAGATCTATATATTCCCCAATTTACGGTACTTTATTCTAAGACACCCTGTATATTGGTCACCACCCGGCTCCATCACACACTCCTCCACTACCCTCTACAACCGCCCACGATCGCCTTCCACAAATCTCTTTCACCATCCTTTACTACCACCTTCCTTCACTGACTTTTCCACTCCCCTTTGAGTAAGGTTGGATTAATCTCTTTAGTCAACAAACCTTGGTGTGTCTTTTGGATAAAGACTGTGTTCGGTCGGCCATGCGTCGTAGGAAAAGTGAAGAAATAGTGAAGGTGAGAGAGATTGGCCGTGGGAGGTGGTTTGTGTGAGGCAGAGGAAGTGTGGTGTTAGAGATGGAATGTGGAAGGTAGTTAGTGGCAAGCGTTGGCCTGGACTTGTCAAATTCTTTCTACTTGCTTCCTATATTCGTTGTAGCGTACTTTTCTACAAGACAACTAACTTATAGATTGATACCAAAAGTTTGGTACAGTCGGGTTTAGAATAAAAAAGGATAAAATCTTTGACATACGATCAGTTCATTTACCGAATTATAATTATGGAGGAATATAACGCAAGCCAAAGATATTTCTATCGCAAAAATGAGTTATATTAAGGCTACAAGCGCTCATAAGCGTAGTTTTACGAGCTTTTGGACGTTTATAGGTAATACACACAATAAACAAAAGGATTTATGAAGGTTTAATAAATGCGTTCCAGAGCATATCATTGAAAACTCCATGTTGCACGATATGCCTCAACGCTAAACATTTCTGCAAAAAAACATTTTCAAACAGTGTTACCGATTTTTTAAATTTTTGTGTAATATTGCAGAATTAATTCTTGATGTGGAGTTTTGGGAAATATCTGCGACTTAAGGATTTACTAAGTATTCCAGTACTTATTATTAAACCGTTCTCAATGTAAATCAATTGCAATGTGTTATATGCAGCTTAGATTTTGCTGGGTTACTTTACGTTCATTGTTTATCCAAGCTTTCTGAAATCGGGAACGCACTGCTCTAAGCAGAGCCAAGCAACAGCTCCAAATCGAAAAGGGTTGAAAGGTTTCTAGATACCATAGGGGCTTTTCGTACAATTTTACTCTTATCTCAGATGCCCCTGTTGTTTATTCTAGTAATCCTCTGGGAATGTTATTTAATGTCAATAATAGGGGTTATCGAATAGGACGATTTTAACGTTGTTGTGAACACCGGTTGGAAAGCACGTCATTGTAACTCTCATTAAACATATTCAACCTGGAATAGCGTATCAAGTTTGTTTCTTTAGCATCTTTGCTAGTTCTTTTTATCTTTCCTTTTTTTCTGGAAATAGATTATAGATGTCTCTAAAATGCCTTGTAGTTATTTAACTTTACGAGTTTTAGTGCGTTTCAACCTACTCATTTGACGACGGACCGGAATATTCTTGTTCCAAAGTAAAGTGGTTAATAGTTTAGTGTTTTCTTGAAAGTAAATAACTAAACAATTTTGTGGATGTTACAATTACGCCATCTGTGTTCCGAGCAAGGGATAGGATCTAAAAAGCTTGTTAAGAGGATGAGCTTTGATAGATATCGTATGTACGATTTACGCTGGAAGATTTTCTAGTACCTACAATTTATGATAAGAGTACAAACATTTTTATAATTGGTCGTCTATTGTGAATTATCTACTTCGATAATATGCTACATCGAATAATAATTATAAGTTTTTTAATCTTCTTTGGGAATTAAACCACTCATAGTTTTTAAAATCATCTTTAAAAACTATGAGCGGTTTAATTCTCAAAGAAGATTAAGAAGAATGCTAAATAAACCACATCAAACATACGGGGAATAATTATAAGCCCTATACACAATGTCTCGAAGTGCTCTTTAGATCTCAACGCTTTGGAATTTTTGCAACTGTGGAATGTTGAAAGATATACTACAACAGCTGCTACAATATTTAATTTGAGACTTATTGTTCCGTAGAAATTGGATGGTATGACTATTGTCTTTGAGGAACCAAAGTTCGCTTTTGAATTTGTAGGTTATTGCGGTGTTCCGTGAGATAGGTTTGGGCCTTTAAGAAACATTTATTCCCCAAAAACTCTTCTATCGATTTTATTCTCAATTGTACAATTAGAAAAATGATTTATTTCTGCTACAATCAACTTAAACGTTTATATTCACTGAACTAATTTAAATTGACAAAATACTTGAAGTTAATAATCAATAATTAATAATTAAAGATTATGGTGAGTAGCTTGAACCACCAGCAATGTTAAAGTCATGAAGTTCGAGAGTGACTGGCCATCGGGGGCTCCTCAGGGTATTTATGTAATCCCCGCTCTCACATCATCTTGTGGGAAATGCAGATCTCACCGTCTGCTATTTCTTGATAATATACAACGTCTTACTTCTTAGTAATCTTAATTAAGTTTGCTTTTATTGCAGTTTATTGCGTCCTGCACCTGCAGTATCAGGTTGCGTCTGGAATACAAAGTAGTTGCTTTCGTTCTCATATCTGACATGAACTTTTGTTAACTTTTCATATTATTACCTTCAATTATAAATGTAACATTCTATTTCTTAAGACATAATAATTGCATTTAAATTTATACACATACTAATTGGAAAATATGTAACTAGCGCGGACAAAAATATCGTACGTAGCGAAAAAAGTCCTCACCGAGTGCCGTAACAGAAAAAGGAATCGAAAGAATGTCATGCTAGCTAGGAAGTCGTAGAACGGATGGGTAACAAAAAAGGAAAAAGAGAGCCTCAAGAAAGAAAATATATTTACAAAACCTTTCATAAAAAAAATGTTACAAAGGGAAAACCAAAGCGCGGAAAAAACAATATTTATCTAATATATCCCGGAGGATCTATACAGTACAAAATCTTCGCAAAAATAATTAATACGCTCTTTGATCCCCTCAAACTAATTTTTAACCTCAATTCCAATATTGACTTCAAAACAGAAATTAACAAAAAAATATTTTAAGGATTATTTTCAGTCACTTGTTTAATACAATTTCTTAAATGCCTTATATTCCCTTCCCTATATTCAAAATATTCATCCAACAATTATATATATATATATATATATATATATATATATATATATTGCCGTTTAACTTCGTTCTAGATCAGTACTTTCTCAAAAAACATTTGAGCATTTATTAATTTCCCAAAAATCAAAAATTTCACCAAATAGAACATTTCAAAAAATACATATCTTATCCAGATTATGCTTCCATCAACTTAATTACTTCAACAGCTCCCTGGCTAGCTCAGTTGGGCCTCCTCTTGGATAGCTAGATTTACTATCATACGCTTTATCGTTCACGCACACTCGCAATAAAACCACAAAATAATACAACAATCATACAATATTTATTTACCACTATTTACAAATAATAATTTAAGATTATTTACATTTCGGTGCTCAATTTACACCTCAAGAAATTCAATCTTTGTAAAGTCCAGTATTTTAAATTAAAATATCAAACACATTGAATGTAACAGGAGTAAATTGGCTCTAAATAATACCTCATTTATATTTTTTTGTAATTATTTCTAATTAGCACACTCTGGAGTATGGTGAGCTCATGATAACCCAGTTTAATTTATTAATGTATATTTTCACTTTGCATACTCTTACTACAAACACAAAAAAAACCCACGTACTCTTAGCAACAAAAATTTAAATTTATGAGAAACGTTAATAAGCTTTATATACACCTTTAGATTTATATTCAAATACCATAATCAAAGTTAGTTATACGTATTATTTTCAATACGCTAAATAATGCTAACTACCATCAAAGTTCACTCTCACACATCACAATAATTTACATGGTTTATATAAAAAACAGCAAATTCTAATGCGTTACCTGGAATTTTTTAAAGATCCCTACTCCGTTGACGATGAAGTTTAGTTCCAGCACCCTCTATCTCGTGGCTCTGCTTTGCTTGCCGCCTCCAGCTATTTATAGATGAACACCATCTAAGTTGTGCTGCATGCTATTCATTCAAGATCCATCCAAATCTAAATCCAAATATATTACACTTTTTCATTATTGCATAATTTAATTTACGTTACTTTACTTTACTTTACGAGCTTGTTAAAATATTTGTTGCATTTCAGAAAAAAATAAACTCGACACTTTCCGCGTTTTAAACTATGAAGCCAACAACCTATCACTGTACTATTTAATTTATAAATTTTAAATACTTACAAGCTCGTTAGTAGATTTCTGTATGTAGTAAGCGTTGCAAATTAACTAAGTCAAAGAGAGAAGTCAAAGAGAGAAGTCAAAGAGAAACCTATTAACTCTTCTCTCATATTTATACGATTCTAAGTGTAATCTCTCCAAACCCTCCTAACGCGAAACACTTAATTGAACTAACACTTCCGCAAATTTTGGTGTAACCGTTTTCAAAATCTTTGAAATTTAGCTCGTTGATACTATATTTTCCGAAAAACCCGCATTTAATTTTCCCGTGTTCGTCTGTTGTACAACTAACTATCTAGACCAATGATATATTTCAGTGAAGTCTTGAAACCCCGCCTGTCTTAACTCTATTCCTCTCTTATGCATATTATATGTTCCTTCTAACCTTGTTTGAGTAGTAGAAAATCGATAATACTGTCCGCGTGCTATATAACCCACGTGGACTGAATACGTGCGTTTCGAAGGGAACTGCTATTATGCCTGTGTCATTCCGAAGCATATCATTGATTGTCCATCCTCTCTGCGCTTTAAGGAAACTTTTGGTTAGCATTATGCGAACCGTTTGTCCGTTTGCACAATATACCTCGAATCTTGTCTTTTATCTACACAAATAAGGAGAAGTTGACTTTTCAAAACATGCACCTGTGCCTATTTAACGAACGTTTAAAAATAACATTTCTAGGAGTTTGCGTTTTAAGGTATTTCATATAGTCGACGTGTTTGTTTGTTAGTAAAACGTTTCGCCTTGGAATTATCGATTTTTCACCCTCTTATGCGTTTTAGACGTTATATTCCTTTGAATTAAACTCAATTAAATTAAATAACAATTTCCATTGGCATATACTATTTATTTTCTTTACGAACCTACTAAATTTTAATCCCAAACTATAAAATTTTGGTAATACTTGTTACTTTAAATTAACTAAATGAAATAAATTTTGCAAGTAAATTATGGTTGTTTCCTCTATACAGGGTGTTTGAAATTGTCTTGTTCATACCTAAATTTAACCCTTTAAAACCACTACAATATATATATATATAATGCTGTGATAAGGGGTTGTTTAGGGGTGTATTGAGTCGTAAGGGTCGCGTAGTAACTGTAAATAGCAATAGGAATCAAAAAACTGCATTTATTTAGCATAAAATAAATAATTCGCATATTATGCAAATAGCAAACCTTTAACACTCTGTATAAGGACCGCAATTAACTTTAATCAATACCAGTAAGCATATCTTTTAATAATAAAACACGTATTCAGCGGAGAAATAATTATACATGCAATTAAACTACTTCAAAAAGCGTTCAATAAGTTTATAAAATAGATACGCATGAGATAAGATAAAACCTAGTAAGTCTTCATGCAATTACGCATGTGCTAAAGAAAGAATAATAAAGCGCTTTGATAAGAAACGCACTTTCAAAAATAAGTTTTAAATACGAGACATAAACAGGAACACGTGGATTTACATCACTCATATTACATCAGTTATTTATTCGTTTCTCCAAAAAACTTTATCTATACAAACAACAGCTATAAGCTAAATTAAAGTCCAATAATAATAACAAAACAGGCGGTCAAAGATCGTAAAACAATGGGCATACAAGCATAGCGTATAACTACAGAATAATTTCGTCAGAAATAAAGATTGAAAACTACTAGGAATGCCCAAAACAAACACGGTTGGTTACAACACTTTATACGACTGTTCGGATAAACCAATCAAAATGTAGATATCGAAACCTATATAACGCCCAAACTTGA
Source organism: Platerodrilus igneus (assembly GCA_036346225.1). Classification (NCBI taxonomy): domain Eukaryota; kingdom Metazoa; phylum Arthropoda; class Insecta; order Coleoptera; family Lycidae; genus Platerodrilus; species Platerodrilus igneus. Next base: position 14,736,012 of record JARFIW010000942.1, read on the forward strand.
TAAGCAGAAGCAGTCTCAATTTGAAGCACGTAGAAGCTGCATCACTCTTACTTGAATATTTACGCGTCAAATAAATAAATTTTAAATTAAATTATTGTTAACAGTAGTGTTGTATAATAATAGTTGATGACAAATTACGTTGAAGATATATGAGAAAGCTTTTACCTTTTTGCTGAAAACGTGAGTAGAAATTTTTTAATTAATTTAAATTAAATGTTTATAATGATGTAGAGCTCAAATTCACAAATCTAAGAACTCTAAGTCAAAACTCTAAGACATGTAAGAAGTATGTAAGTTGTATCTAAGAGATCTAAAAAGTATCTAAGGCGCATACAGAAAAATATAAAGTAAAGCACGAGGTGAATTTTGGAAACAAGGAGTAACAATACTGAATTATTGGTCTAAACGTACGTGAAGGAGTACAAAGCAGAGCATGGTTTTCGATTCAAGATCCACAACACGCAACAGCAAACAAAAGGGGAAAAAGACACATAAGAAAATTACAGGTCAGGGTTAACTAGTATAAGGAATCATTTCATATTTAAATTTCAACACTGAATGTATTTTTTTCTCTAATTTGTAAGGAGTCAACAAAAATGAAATTGACGTAGAAAGGATAAAAGGTCTTGAACGTTCTAGATTTTTTTATTAAAAGGTGTCGTTTTTGGTTACTTTAAATTAAATTAAAGAGATTTAAATTGTGGAATAAATGATCCAAATAATATTAATTGATTGAAGGGTTTATTTAAGGTATTACAAAACTGTGAATTATAGATATTATTTCCTTTCATTATACGAATATTGCTTGACTTCGTTTTATCATTCCAAACACGTAAAATTTGAAGGGGTAAATTTACTTGATCATCGTAGCGTTGTGTGAATTAAACTGAGCTAACCGTGGCATAATTAAAATTAGAATATTAGAGAAAACACAGAGCGGTGGCGTTCAACAGGAAACTGCGTTTATTGCATTGGCGTGCGGCGTTATCATATCAATATATATATATATATATATATATATATATATATAAAGTAAAAAGGAATTATTGGCAAGTGACTCAAATTCAGCCACGAGGGCATCCTGTCGACGCGTTTCGCCCTAATTGGGGCTCATCAGGACAGGAGTAGCAAAGTTGTAAAATTTAACACAGACACCTTATGGGAGTCATATATATATATATATATTTAACTTACAAATTTTATATATATATATATATATATATATATATATGCTGTGATACCTCCACTATCCGTGGTACTCCGCTTTTCGAATCGAGCCCCACAGATTGGGCGTCAAGAATGCTGTGAAACCTCTTGAATTACCTGGTCTGTTGATTTTCTTCTGTTAATCGCCTCGGCTGCTCCTCTAGATAGCTTTCATCCTCAATTATAAAAAACAAATACATTCCTGCCACAAACATCAACGTTAACTCTATTTACATCAATATTCAGAATACATTAAATTTTCAAATTAAATTTCAGCATAAAATTCAGTTTTAAAAAGAATTTCAAGATTAATTTTATTATCAATTTAACGTGCATCCAGAATTAAAGTCCTTGTTGGATGCCTACTAATTAATATAACAATATAAGCAGACCGAGTCTGAGTATAAAGGAGCATCTACCACCCCTTTACGTTAATTAACCAGGTTCGTCTAATTGAGCTCAAAGACATACCCAAAGTTTCATCATATTCCCGAACATCAATACTAAATACCCTTTCTACTTAAACAAGCAAATTTCATCTTAAAATTAAAATTTTATGGTTAGTACAATTTCACTAATGTCCATTTAAAGTAAATCAATTATAAAGTTATTCAACACACACAAAATGTCAAACAAAATAGTATAATTTACCTGAAGGTTACTGTCCTCGTAGCTTCAATGTACATCGTCCCTTTAGTTAATCACACCATTCCAACAGGATTATATTTACGGCTTCTAATTCTCAACGCTTTTAAAATTTTCTCCATCACCATTTATTTAAAGTTGTTTCTGGGCTTTTCCGGAACTCATCTGTGTATATCTGACCCTTGTTTTGTGGATCCAGACACGTATTTGAACCATTTAATTATTAACACCCCGAAAAATAGCAAAGAAATTCATGCGTCTTTCACCAATATACGCCAAAACTGCCTACTTTTGTGTATACATTTGTCGTTGTAAATTTTGCTAATTGGTACAGTGATACTAAATTTTATTACCTTGTATCTAAGTGCACTGAAGTACATTCATGTTAGCACGTAAATAACAAACTATTTTGAATCACTAAAATATACGAGCAAAATTTTAAATTATTTTATCAAACTAAAATGCACTGTTTAACATCTTGAATCAAGTCGCGGATGTAAGAGCTTTTAACGCATCGAATAGTCAAAAGTCTAAGAGCGCGAAATTCATATTACCACCGGTATATATAGCGGATAGCCGGCACGTCGCTTTTGTCCTCAAAACAGACAATTCTTAAGAATTTCGCCTGCTATGTTCCCATTCCGTAGCTCGTGCGTCGGTTTTTACGAATTTTGCACTCGTCCCAGTTAAATCTCAGAAATTCTCACACGGCACGCAAACATGTCCGAGAAAAACTAATTAATTTTGTACAGAAATTGTTGTTTCTACCTCTGATATTTGCATCCTATTTTCAACCAATTGTGACCCTCGTGACGTTGCTTAAATCACGCCTTTTACTATATGTGTCTTTGCTTGACGCATTTTCTCTTTCCTTTTCTAACCTGTTCGTATTGGTGCAGATTGTTATTCTTTATTATCGATTATATTTTAGTCCATGTGGACTATCTGGGTTAAATTACCCCGTATCGCACATTCTCGTGAATATTAAGCCCCGGTTTCTCCAAGATTCTCTGAAGCCATTTGTTATCTACACAATTTTCGCCGTACGTGATATTTAAACTACGCAGGTGTTCAAAATAATATTAATTCTCAGAGCTTTATTTTCTGGTATTATAATCTTGGATTTTCACAGACTTTTATGCTTATTATTAATAATGGTTTAATTAACTCCAATTAAAATTGACTTCTACACAGTGATTAAAATTATTTGATGTGATTATATAATTTTCTACCCTGGTCTAAATATGAGTATTTTATATATATATATATATATATATATATTCTTTAATAATGAACGTAAAAATATGGATAAGTGAATTTCTTATTTTTTGGGACAATTTTCGTTCGGATTTTTATTAAATATTCATTTGGTGGTTTCGGATGTTTCGATTAATTTAAATTCTTTTTTAAAGAGCTAAAAGTATACAGATAATTACAGTATTCAAATTATAAAGTTTTTGGCATACACAGTTTGAATAGAAAATATTTGACATTGACATTGACATAAAAACAAATTTGTAACTAAGGAAACTTGTAAAAACTGTATAAGTAGTAGGTTTGGTAATTATAGATGTAATGTTTTGATTGTGTGAGGTATATAATATGGTGTGGTATGTTGATTTATATATATTTTAAAATGTAGAGGCAAACTAGTAAATTAGTTTTACAGATGGTTGTCTATTTTGGTGATGTTATACAGTTGTGAGTACACTGTACTGAGGTATTGATGTCTTGTTTGTTGTTGATGCAATAATTGTCTTGTATTTTGTGGTAAGTTGCTAAAAATTGTTGCCCTGTGTATTACATAAGGAATTGAGAGAAAATACGTCAACTTTGTTGAACTCAATACTAAATAAACGTTTATTCTACGAAGCGTCCGGAACAATAATAGATAATCCATAAAATGCAAGAAAAATTGATAAATGTCATTTACTACCTTTTGCAATTACTGGATTAGTATTAGAAGCCACAATAACTTTAAGTGTTGAACAGACACGAGACAGCGCGTGTCGCTATAATAAATCAATTCTAACAAGGTAATAAAACGCGACGATTTTGAACGCTATTGAAAAATTCCCAGAAATTTACGTCAGATAAGTTTGTGTTATTTAGAATGGAATGACATAGATACTACTATATTCTAGAAAATAGATTATTTCTGTATAAAAATGAGAAATTTTATTAAACAGATTCATTCATGAATTCGATCGCGAAATGATACTTTAAGTCGCAAGCTGTTGCTTTGCGAAGATGATATTTGAAGTATGCAGTACGCATACATTAACTTAGTAACTACGATGATACAATGAATAAAGAAGTGATGTTTTAAACGTAACCTGCATAAAAAAATGGAAATTATTAAATTTAATTATATACAAGGAAGACGAGAAATAATCCGATATAAAAACCTATTAAAAATTTTATTGAATAATTTTGAGGATGCACATTGATTTCTAAATGAAGATTTAAATATTATGCAAGATTTTTTAAACTGGGATTGGAATGTCAATTTAAAATAAGAAGGTATTTAATTAAACATTGGATAAAAAAGCGCTACTTAGATTTTGCAAGTATAATTTTTTTTAAATATTGTTTGTAATTGATAGTTGAGTATTAGTCATTTAAATCTAAACTAGAATAAGTGTTAATCATATACTATTTTATTTTTGCAATGATTTTTACAAGGAAAGTTTGTAATCGGCGTTAAACACACTTTGATCTGTTCATAGGTTATCTGTCAAGGATTTTTTGGTCAAACAAACCTTACAAGCATGAGAATCAAAGCGAGGTAAACTATCCTTAAGAAAACAGATTTAGTAAATTTAAGAACAGGTAAGGAAAATTTTTATAGTTAGGTAAATAAGTATTTGTTAGAAATAATTTTATGTTTGAAAGAAACGATGTTGTAAATGCTCTATATAATTTTGTATGCGAGAAAATATTTCATACTGTATAAATGTTTTGTGATATCGCTGTGTTTGATTTCATTTTTAAAAACTCCAACATTTCCGTTAAGCTAGCCAGGCAAAGTCAAAAAGGAAGGTAAGTGAATAGTTTTAAAATTTACAATTTGTTGTATTTGCATCACAGCACCTTTTTAGCGGCGCAATAAAGCGAGGCGTTGTCACAGCACTCTTGTAGTGAGGCCTCAATGTGCAACGTTGCCACATATAATATATATATATATATATATATATATAAAATGCTGTGTATCCAGGGTAAAATCCTCGTCGGAGTAAAAAAAAACATTCGAGCCCCAACGTTGGGCCGTCATAAAATGCTGTGGAACCACCAAAATTCGGGAACTAAGGTTTTCGAATCGAGCCCCAGCGTTGGGCCGTAGATTCTTTTGTCCATTGAATTGCCTCTTTACTCTTTCCGCCTCGGCTGCTCACCTAGTTACAACTTTCATCCTCATTCATAAAAAAAAACACATTCCTACCACAAACATCAACATTAACTCTATTTACATCAATATTCATAATACATTAAAATTTCAAAATTAAATTTCAGCATAAATTTCAGTATCATAAAATTTCAAGTTCCAATTTGTCATCATTTTAATTTGCATTCAGAATTAGAGTCCTTGTAGAATGCATACTAATTAAGTTCACAATATTTGCAGACCTGAGTCTGAATAAAAGGGAGCATCTCCCACCCCTTTACGTTAATTTAACAGGTTAGTCTAATTGAGCTCAAAGACAGACACAAATTTTCATAATAATCAAAAACATAAACTTGATAAATACTCCTTTCTACTTAAACAAGAGAATTTTACCTTAAAAATTCAAAATTTGTTGTTGATACAAATTTACTACTGTCCATCTTTATCAAACAAATTATAAAGATATTCAACATACACCAAAACATCTAAGATTGAACAACAATGCATAAGTTACCTGAAGGTTTATGCACTCAGGGCTCCAATGTACATCGTCCTTGCTAATTACACCATTCCAACTGGGTTATGTTTACGTCCTCGGATTTCTAGCCGCCTTTTAAAATTTTTCTACACCACCATTCGTCTAAAATGTTTCAGTGCTTCTTGGGAACGCATCTATGTATATCTAAATCTTGTTTTGTAGATCCAATCACGTTTACGAATAACACTTGACTACTCACTCTCGAACAAAATAGCAAAGAAATTTATAATTCCTTCACGCTATACTAAAAACTGCATACTTCTATTTATTTATTTATCATTACTAATTTGGATAATTGGTACAGTAATACCCGCAAATATAACTAGACTTTATTACCTTATCTATCTTCTCTAAGTGCACTAATGCATAATAACTTGCATCGTAGCCCGTATTCTGCTTGCAGTATCGAATAAAATCAAAAAATAAAGAGAGCGAAACTCTTATTAGCACGAGTTTATATAATAGCCCGCTTGCAAGTTGAATTTGTCCCGCGACGGACAATTTTTAGAAATTCGCATTCTGTTTTCCCTTTCGACAGTCCGGCACAGCAATTCTACTAAAATTTTGCACTCATTCAAGTTGAAATCTAAGAAATTTTTACACGACTCGCAACGCGTCCGCGAACAACTAATTAATTTTATATAGAAATTGTTATGCTTCCACCTCTCATATCTGCATCTTATTTCAACCAATCGTAGACCTAGTGACGCTTCCCAAATCCGGCTTTCTATTATCAGTGTCTCTGCTTGACACGTTTTATCCGTCCCTTTCTACCCTGGTCTGAATGGTACAAATCGATATTCTTTACTATCGATTGTCTAAAATACACGTGGACTCGCGACGTGACTTTTAAATAAACGCTGTTTTGTATTTCGTGCTAAAACATTCACCCGTTCCAATCTACGTAGAATCTGCATGTTTATCAGCTCGAATTTATTAGAACGTGACATTTAAAAGTTTGCAGGTGTGCGCTCCTATTGAATGTTTTAAATATAATTCTCCGAGCTTTATTTCATGGTATTTTAACCAACCTTGAATTTTCACAGGCTCTTATGCTTATTATATATTACTAATGGTTCAATTAACTCCAATTAAAATAATAATGAATGGCATTGACTTCTACCCTTTAATTTCTAGCGAATACTAAGTAAATATTAATTATTATTTGTACACTTTGTTTAATACCCGTTACTTAAAAATTGAATTAATTAATATAAATTTCGCACGTAATTTCTATTTATTTCTTTATACAGGGTGATTAAAATTATTTGATGTCGTTAATTAATTTTCTACCCTGGTCTAAATTTGAGTAATATATATATATATATATATATATATATTGCTGTGATAAGGGGTTGTTTAAGGGTGTACTTTATAGTAAAGGTCGTTTAGAAATGAGTAATTACCATAGGCAGCAGAAAACTGCATTTATTTAATTGAAAATTGAGAAATGGACATAGTTTGTAAATGCTTCACCCGGAGGTACTACATTGGGTTTAAACGCGAAAAATAATCGTGCTTCTAATTAATTTTAACTTCATAATTAATCCACCTTAAAAAAAACCTAACAATCTTAAAATCTAACAAACCTAACAAACTCAAACAATCTAACAAACCTAAAGATCTGACAAACAGAAACAAAAAATAAAACAAAAACTAAAAACAGGGCTTAAATAATGGTATTCCCAGCGCTGACTTTGGAGTGTTGATAACGAAAACAGATGCGACCAACTTACAATTATTGGGAAGCATAGAAAATTACATCAGTAACTACTTGAAATGTAATTATTTGATTGGTTAAAAGTGGGCGACGAGTTTGTAGACCATACTCACTGACGGAGTGGGAACTCAATAATATATTAGCAGGTACCGTGATAACGAAGTCAGTTTACAACTCAACAAAGGCCGAAGTGCGCCACTATGAAATAAAGTGATACGTAATAATAATAATTCAAAGTGAAAATTGTAAAATAAGTGCCAAGGTGAAAACTATAATTGCCGATTAAACGTAAGTACATTTTAATGAATTTATTTTAAACTAAAACATATTAATAATAGGGCTTCAAGTAAGAGGAGAATAATTGTAACTTCAAGTCAAGGGACAATGATAATAAGAATTCTATTCTAAAGCCGGGGGGAAAAATTCAAATTCTAAGTCCGGGGAAACAGACTACGAGTAAGGGGGAGAAATAAACTACAATATTCGATTTGGGGAAAAAGAATAAGAAGTAATAAGTCTGAAATGAGACGACAATAAATTGGGGTGCATAAGTTAATAATGGTAGTCCAGAGGGTAATGGCAATAATTTAAATACAATGATTCAAGCGTGTGGATAGACAGTATTTCGAATGGGCATGTAATAATCCTACATTGGGGGAAGATAATTTTTATTTTAAATAGATGCGTCGATGCGAAGAAAATATGAATGTGGAAATTAACAAAAAGAGGATTTGAAAACGTATAAAGTGCGTGATAAGATAACAGGTTTAGAACGTTCTACACTTCGTTTATAAAGATAATAGGTATTTTGGTGACTTTGGGTTTTGAGTAAAAAGTATTATGATTTTTAATAAATGAGATTTATAACATTAAGTAATTGAAAAGTGTATTTCAAATAATTTACAAGAACTGTACAGAATATTTGTTTCATTATATAGAAACGAAATTAACTGAATTTTATAATTCCAAATAAATGCTAGTCGAGGTCATAAGATAAAGTTAATGGGAGTGATTTGTTAATTTAAATAGTTCAAGGAGGAGCTATAAGTTGAATACAAAATTGATAACGAGGAAGGCGGTATCGTATCGAATTCTGTTATTGGTAGACAAGGTTGATTCAAGATAAAATTCAGTTAAGTTTCTGGAGGGAATTGATAGCAATAATAATAAGACAGCCCAACGTCGGAGATAATTACAATCTTGTTTATACACAGTAATATTGATATGGTCGCCCAAATGATAGAGCGCGAATAATTTAGAGGGACATAGCAATATTAATATAACAGTCCAACGTAGGAGATCGATAATTCCAGTAGTACATAGCAATAAATAAAAAAACGCACAACGACAGGGCGCGAAGAATTTAAGGGACATAGCAATATATATATATATATATATATATATATATATATTGCTGTGATTCCTCTCATATCTGCAGGTACTGGCCCTTTCAAAAAAACATTCGAGCCCCACAGTTTGGGCGTCAAGAATGCTGTGAAACCTCTTGAATTACCTGGTCTGTTGATTTTCTTCTGTTAATCGCCTCGGCTGCTCCTCTAGATAGCTTTCATCCTCAATTATAAAAAAAAACAAATACATTCCTGCCACAAACATCAACGTTAACTCTATTTACATCAATATTCAGAATACATTAAATTTTCAAATTAAATTTCAGCATAAAATTCAGTTTTAAAAGAATTTCAAGATTAATTTTATTATCACTTTAACGTGCATCCAGAATTAAAGTCCTTGTTGGATGCCTACTAATTAATATAACAATATAAGCAGACCGGAGTCTGAGTATAAAGGGAGCATCTACCACCCCTTTACGTTAATTAACCAGGTTCGTCTAATTGAGCTCAAAGACATACCCAAAGTTTCATCATAATTCAGAACATCAATACTAAATACCCTTTCTACTTAAACAAGCAAATTTCATCTTAAAATTAAAATTTTATGGTTAGTACAATTTCACTAATGTCCATTTAAAGTAAATCAATTATAAAGTTATTCAACACACACAAAAATGTCAAACAAAATAGTATAATTTACCTGAAGGTTACTGTCCTCGTAGCTTCAATGTACATCGTCCCTTTAGTTAATCACACCATTCCAACAGGATTATATTTACGGCTTCTAATTCTCAACGCTTTTAAAATTTTCTCCATCACCATTTATTTAAAGTTGTTTCTGGGCTTTTCCGGAACTCATCTGTGTATATCTGACCCTTGTTTTGTGGATCCAGACACGTATTTGAACCATTTAATTATTAACACCCCCGAAAAATAGCAGAGAAATTCATGCGTCTTTCACCAATATACGCCAAAACTGCCTACTTTTGTGTATACATTTGTCGTTGTAAATTTTGCTAATTGGTACAGTGATACTAAATTTTATTACCTTGTATCTAAGTGCACTGAAGTACATTCATGTTAGCACGTAATAACAAACTATTTTGAATCACTAAAATATACGAGCAAAATTTTAAATTATTTTATCAAACTAAAATGCACTGTTTAACATCTTGAATCAAGTCGCGGATGTAAGAGCTTTTAACGCATCGAATAGTCAAAAGTCTAAGAGACCCAAACTCATATTACCCCCTCTATATATAGCGAATAGCCGGCACGTCGGTCTGTTCCCCAAAACAGACAATTCTTAAGAATTTCTCATTCTATGTTCCCAGTCCGTCGCTCGCGCGTCGGTTTTACGAAATTTTCACTCGCCCCATTTAAATCTCAGAAATTCTCACACGGCACGCAAACATGTCCGAGAAAAACTAATTAATTTTGTACAGAAATTGTTGTTTCTACCTCTAATATTTGCATCCTATTTTCAACCAATTGTGACCCTCGTGACGTTGCTTAAATCACGCCTTTACTATATGTGTCTTTGCTTGACGCATTTCTCTTTCCTTTTCTAACCTGTTCGTATTGGTGCAAATTGTTATTCTTTATTATCGATTATATTTTAGTCCATGTGGACTATCTGGGTTAAATAACCCCGTATCGCACATTCTCGTGAATATTAAGCCCCGGTTTCTCCAAGATTCTTTGAAACCATTTGTTATCTACACAATTTTCGCCGTACGTGATATTTAAACTACGCAGGTGTTCAAAATAATATTAATTCTCAGAGCTTTTAAATAAACCCTGTTTTGTATTTCGTGCTAAAGCATCTGACCGTTTCAATATCCTTAGAATCGACATGTTTATCTAAACAAATTAAACTGAAATTGCCTTTTAAAATACGCAGGTGTGTTCAAACATCCTACTTCTAACTAACACTTCTAGGATTTGCTTTTATTGGGTTTTACAAGTTTCTATAGATATTATCTGTACGTTTTGTTCAATACCGGTTACTTGAAATAGAGTTAATTAAGATAAATTTTGCACGTAATTTCCATTTGTTTAGGAATAATTACATTACACGCAGAGCTTTTAATACTACTTCTTTTGATATAAAGCGTCTTGTACATGATTTAAATCTCTTATGTTTAATGAAACTAATAAATTTTTATGCTTCACGGTTTTAATAACGCGTATTATCTAATAATATTCATTATACACGGTGATTAAAATTATTTGATTATTTTCTACCTATTTTCTACCCTGGTCTAAATATGAGTATTTTCCCCCTATTTGAATACAAATAATCCCACTTATTTGAATGCAAATATTAAGCATTTATCCCAAAAAAAAATTACAAAAAAAATTACCTATCTCTCTCTACCCTTATCTATCTAACTTACCTACCTTATCTCCAATTCAAAAAAATATTTACACCTATCCTATATCCCTATCCTATTCCTAACTCTCACTTAATTCTATAAACTGAAATTATCCCTACCTTCATCCTACTTATCCATCTAATCCTATATTCATCCTATATACCTATCCTATTCCTAACTTTTAACTAATCTTCACTATACTTCACTTCCCCCTACCTAATCCTATATGCCTATCCTACTCTTACTCTATTCCTAACTCTCCACTAATCTTCTATGAAATATCTACACTTAACCTATCTTATTTTCTTCCTACATTTACTCTTTATTCTCATCCTAAACCTATTCCTAATTATCTCCCCTATTTATCCTATACCTAGCTTTATTTTCTATAAACACTTACTTCTACTCTTCTATCTACACCTATTCCTATCCTACTTAAATCTAACTCTCTTCTTGACCCTCCAAGTCTTTCTTCTCACCATCCTAATACTCTTCATCCCTCTTTCTCCCCCTTCTATATCTACACTTATCCTCCCTATTATCTCACATAAAATGAACTTATCATCCCTATTATCCTGACTCTTAAATATTACTTCTTCTTTAGTCCCCACACATGTCTGTTTGTCATTTACTATTTTTTTTCTTTCTGCCGACAAACCAAACGATACTACTTTACAATTATCGATTTTTCCTCTATGGAAAATCCTATGTACCTTCTAGAATTCTTATGTAATGGAATCCGCCATAATGAATTCCTTAAATCTACTTTATTAAAAACAAACTTGCCAATTAACCTCGTCAAAAATAATTCTGCCTTCACCTGCTCCCGATATGCTGCTGTTGCTTCTACCCCCTCTAATTCTGCATGTTTTAGTACTAAAGCTTGAACCTCTACTCTCCTATCCTCTGGACATCTTATTGTGTTGATCTGTTTACCTTCATCATCCTCTACCTCTACTACATTAATATTCAACTCCGTGTCATCCTCTGTGACTTCATAACTGCCCTTCCATGGCACTACCCTATCCTTAATCCTTATTACCTTCCGTTCCATATCTATCAACACCCCTAAGTTCATCATACAGTCAACACCTAAAATGCTCTGAAACTTCAGTCCAGGCACAATTACAAACTCCTGTTCACAGCTTAAACCTCCTATATCTATCCTAAGCACCACAACACTATTTACTACAGCAAACTTCTTTTTATTTGGAGCTACTAAATGGCTACGCTTTATAGGCATAATTCTATCACAAACCTTATCCCTAATTTTGCTGACGAATTCCTCCGATACTAAACTCGCCTCTGCCCCTGTATCAAGTAATACTTCTACATTATTCTCAAAAATTTCTAAATTAATAATTAGCAAACATAATTTTTCCTCAGTTTCTGGCTCTACTTCCTCCTCAATTTTGAAAAATTCACGTGGATGTTCATATACATTTACACTGAAATCTAGTGGTCTGTCGCGTTCTAAAAATCCTGTCCAAGTCTGTTTTCCCTACTCGGTCCTGGTCTAGCCGTCACCTCAGCGTATGTCCTAGGCGTTTCCACTCGTTCCGTGTCTGTATTAGCTGTCCCCCTCATGTCCGGTGAACTATTCCTTCTGGTAGGTTCCGGTCTCGGTGCAGGTCCCCTTCCTAAACTATTACTCCTAACGTATGGTCGTCTCTGTTCCCAATTCTGTCGCTGGTATCCGTAACTATTCCCCCGTCTATCATAGTTGTCCCGTCTATTGTCAAACCTAACTGTGTTGATCTGTCTTTCCCTGTTATCCCGAGGTCGTCCACTACTTACGTCGTCGTACCTCTGCAGGTATTCCAAAAACATTTCTCTGTCCACTATGTTCTGTAGTGCTACGTGCTGTCTTATGTCTACCTCGAAGTGTCGTGATAAATACTTAATAATTTGTCGGTCCGTCAGTGGTGGGTTCAGTTGCTTTGCTATGCTATACTTGCGTATAGCATATTGCTCCTACTTCCTGAAAATTCTCCCTTAAATTTCCTGTGATTAAGTCGTCTCGTACCTGATCTTGTCTGTGGTCACTCCAGTAGTGCTTTAGAAATTTGTTTTCAAAGTCCTGATGCGTGTCTATGTCCTGTCCTACTAAATTGTACCACGCTTCCGCATTGTCTTTTAATAAAGCCTTTATCGTATTTAGTTTAGTCTGTTCGTCAAATAAATTTCCCACTAGATTTCTTACACTATTAATAAAAATTTGTGGATTTACCCTGTTATCGCCATAAAATTTCATGTGTTGGTCCAATGATACTCCACCTGTAGAAAATCTGGGACCATCCCCCGTTAAATTTGACATGTTGTATTTAATACTACTAACTTCGCGTTCTACCCTGCCTAACTGATCCCTACATGAGTCCGTCACTTCAGTCATTTTTACATTAATCTCTTCTTCACAAAAAATGCGTACTTCGGACCTTAAATGTCCCATTTCCTGTCGAAGACCTGTAATATCACGCTCATTTTTATCAACCCTACTTTCTACTTCCCCCATTTTCACGGTAAGACTATTTTTAAATTCTGTAAATTCTTTCGTCGATTTTTCTATTTTATCCCCTAATTCCTGATTTAATTGGTCAAATTTCTTATTCGATTCTGCACTCATCCTCTCTAACATTCTCAATATCATCTCGTTTCCTTGATCCCCTGATTCCGTCCTCGACTGATCTCTACTGCCTCCAGCTTCTTCCATTTTCGAATTTTTCCCACACAATGCACTATCGTCACTTACAATTTCCACTCCTTGACTCCTTAACCACTCCTTTCTCTGCATACGTTCTAATCACTCACACACACTCTCAAAATACTCTTAAATTTATACACACACAGAAACTCTCTCTCTCAGATCGCCAGTTTCCTGGAATAAAATCAAAAAATTTTATTTGGAACTCGAGCCTCACTTTTGGGTCGCCAAGAATGCTGTGATTCCTCTCATATCTGCAGGTACTGGCCCTTTCAAAAAAACATTCGAGCCCCACAGTTTGGGCGTCAAGAATGCTGTGAAACCTCTTGAATTACCTGGTCTGTTGATTTTCTTCTGTTAATCGCCTCGGCTGCTCCTCTAGATAGCTTTCATCCTCAATTATAAAAAAAAACAAATACATTCCTGCCACAAACATCAACGTTAACTCTATTTACATCAATATTCAGAATACATTAAATTTTCAAATTAAATTTCAGCATAAAATTCAGTTTTAAAAAGAATTTCAAGATTAATTTTATTATCACTTTAACGTGCATCCAGAATTAAAGTCCTTGTTGGATGCCTACTAATTAATATAACAATATAAGCAGACCGGAGTCTGAGTATAAAGGGAGCATCTACCACCCCTTTACGTTAATTAACCAGGTTCGTCTAATTGAGCTCAAAGACATACCCAAAGTTTCATCATAATTCAGAACATCAATACTAAATACCCCTTTCTACTTAAACAAGCAAATTTCATCTTAAAATTAAAATTTTATGGTTAGTACAATTTCACTAATGTCCATTTAAAGTAAATCAATTATAAAGTTATTCAACACACACAAAAATGTCAAACAAAATAGTATAATTTACCTGAAGGTTACTGTCCTCGTAGCTCCAATGTACATCGTCCCTTTAGTTAATCACACCATTCCAACAGGATTATATTTACGGCTTCTAATTCTCAACGCTTTTAAAATTTTCTCCATCACCATTTATTTAAAGTTGTTTCTGGGCTTTTCCGGAACTCATCTGTGTATATCTGACCCTTGTTTCGTGGATCCAGACACGTATTTGAACCATTTAATTATTAACACCCCCGAAAAATAGCAGAGAAATTCATGCGTCTTTCACCAATATACGCCAAAACTGCCTACTTTTGTGTATACATTTGTCGTTGTAAATTTTGCTAATTGGTACAGTGATACTAAATTTTATTACCTTGTATCTAAGTGCACTGAAGTACATTCATGTTAGCACGTAAATAACAAACTATTTTGAATCACTAAAATATACGAGCAAAATTTTAAATTATTTTATCAAACTAAAATGCACTGTTTAACATCTTGAATCAAGTCGCGGATGTAAGAGCTTTTAACTCATCGAATAGTCAAAAGTCTAAGAGACCCAAACTCATATTACCCCCTCTATATATAGCGAATAGCCGGCACGTCGGTCTGTTCCCCAAAACAGACAATTCTTAAGAATTTCTCATTCTATGTTCCCAGTCCGTCGCTCGCGCGTCGGTTTTTACGAAATTTTCACTCGCCCCATTTAAATCTCAGAAATTCTCACACGGCACGCAAACATGTCCGAGAAAAACTAATTAATTTTGTACAGAAATTGTTGCTTCTACCTCTAATATTTGCATCCTATTTTCAACCAATTGTGACCCTCGTGACGTTGCTTAAATCACGCCTTTTACTATATGTGTCTTTGCTTGACGCATTTTCTCTTTCCTTTTCTAACCTGTTCGTATTGGTGCAAATTGTTATTCTTTATTATCGATTATATTTTAGTCCATGTGGACTATCTGGGTTAAATAACCCCGTATCGCACATTCTCGTGAATATTAAGCCCCGGTTTCTCCAAGATTCTTTGAAACCATTTGTTATCTACACAATTTTCGCCGTACGTGATATTTAAACTACGCAGGTGTTCAAAATAATATTAATTCTCAGAGCTTTTTAAATAAACCCTGTTTTGTATTTCGTGCTAAAGCATCTGACCGTTTCCAATATCCTTAGAATCGACATGTTTATCTAAACAAATTAAACTGAAATTGCCTTTTAAAATACGCAGGTGTGTTCAAACATCCTACTTCTAACTAACACTTCTAGGATTTGCTTTTATTGGGTTTTACAAGTTTCTATAGATATTATCTGTACGTTTTGTTCAATACCGGTTACTTGAAATAGAGTTAATTAAGATAAATTTTGCACGTAATTTCCATTTGTTTAGAATAATTACATTACACGCAGAGCTTTTAATACTACTTCTTTTGATATAAAGCGTCTTGTACATGATTTAAATCTCTTATGTTTAATGAAACTAATAAATTTTTATGCTTCACGGTTTTAATAACGCGTATTATCTAATAATATTCATTATACACGGTGATTAAAATTATTTGATGTGATTATTTAATTTTCTACCCTGGTCTAAATATGAGTAATATATATATATATATATATATATATATATATATATATCTGTGGTTCATAAGTCATAATAGGCATTAGCATGCTCAAATATGTTGTTAGTACAAGGTAAAGAATGTATAAAAGGGTCGCGCAAAATTTGAGACATTTTTGAGCAAAATTGGATAACATAGGACCAATTTTCATTAACTATTAGGGTTAGTTGTATATAGTGGTAAAATTTCACTGTAAATATTAATTAATATTAGTTAGAAAACTTAATTGTGTAGAACATAATTGCATAAACATATTTGCGACGTAATTTCGTTAAGCATATTTAAGATTTCTTTAAATTAACGTTTGAATTATGTAAATACAAAAGCTTTCCGGTTTGTAGCATAAAAATCAATAACAGAATAGGGTTTAGTATTATAGCATATTCCAAGAGGCAGTTGTTTATTCGAGCTTGTGCACGTGTGATAAATTCTAGGAAGGGTAACGTTGTAAACAGATAACGGGCATAAAAGCTCGTCAACAAGTATTAAAATTCTGGAAATAGATAGGTGAGGGATAAACACAGGTCTATATTGCACGTACGAAAACAGATCGATATCTAGAAAAAGACTATAGTTTACATGATGTAGTAAAGGAAGGAGAATGGTGTTCAGTGAACGTTCACCTTGAAATACATGCTAGACAGGAAAGTTAGAGGCTAACGAGGGGAACAAAGACGCATTATGTTTTCGGAAGATATCGAGTAGTAAGGGAATAAAAAATCTGGGAAAGTTTGGCAAACAGAGTACGACTGTTAGATTAGGTAAACAAAAGTAGGATAGACGATAGTATCGATCGGTTAGGTATAACAGAGCTTGTGTATAGCAGGGGAACAACATCTTAAGATAACATAGGACGGGAGATTTAAAATACAAGTTGGGGTGAAATGAGAGGTATGCGCGTACACAAGAGGCGTATGTAAGTGGCTAAAGTAGAACGACAGTTATCGGGCTTTCGTGGAAGACAGCGCCGGTAAAAATTTTTAATTAGGTTTTCTGCGTAAAGCACCGGTCATGGGAGATGTACTCGCTTACTATCCATGGAATCAACCATACCCATAATCGATGGTATGTTGTGTACCGGAAACTTTTTTTAGATTAATCTTTGTTTGCGCAGATTCTCAGCTTCACTTTATATTCTCTACAAATTTTAATAAAGTAGTATAACCTAAAAGTTAGTTTTTCTGTATTCTACGAATAAGTGTAGGGTATTGAAGTTAGTACAGCTACGCTTGTTTCACTCTACTACCGTAATCTCATTCAATTTTGAAAAGGCTTCTTAAATGCTGTTCAGTTACATGAGCGCCATTTTTGTTATTATAAATTATGTAATTCGTAAATAAATGATGTTGATGATGTTATCGAATTTATTAAAATTCAAGCAGTGGAACCAAAATATTTCAAATTACATCCTAATTTAATTTATTCGAGTTTCAGCCCTATAGCGAAACTGACAAAGAATACTGACTGACTTTGTTATATAACGATTTGTTGCTTACGAGACCAGATTTAATGATGTCGTGCATATTAGGCCGTTATACAACTCCAGATAAGTGGATTAAACCCTGTACCACTGCTGTTGTTCATAGGCAATTTGTAACCGGCCATGTAGAACAGTAAAGTGGTTATCCCTCGTCAGCGTCAACTTTTAATGTTAAATTCTGGGATCACGTGACAAATACAAAAGTAAAAGAGTAACCTGTCCATTAAAAGGTGTTCTTTGCATTTTGTTTGCGTTATTGGGAGCGTAAAAATTAATATGGTCATTTTAGCGAGATGTGCTTTTCGACTTGTATGGTTACATTCATTATAGCTTGATGTTTTTTGCAGAAAAATTGAAATTATAGAGGGGTTAACGTTCTGCAGCTAAAAGGAAATACGTGGCTAAGTGGAAATAAAAGAAATTAGAGTTTAACTATAAGGGACGTTTGCAATCTGACTATTTGTATTTTAACCAATATCATTGCGTTGAAGTCATTGTAGTAAAATCAAATTGTCTAATTTATACGCGAAAATATGATTTTCTGTATGCGGAGGGCTTAAGAAATTATAATATGCACTGTTACCCTATATCAAAGTACACGTGCTTAAAATAGAACACAGGACTAAAAAATCAGGACAAAAACTATACATTGACTATATACACAATATTGAGAGGTTCGGGAGTCTTGGGTAGGCTTCGGAAGTCTTTGGAAATCCTCGGGTTTTACTCCTGAGGCTGGGTAAGAGCTTGAATAACGAAAATAAGAAAGTATTTATTGTTTGAAGAGGTAAAGGCATCTTCGGAGGTCTTCAGGACCCTTTGGAAGTTGTGGTTCACTTGTGGAACAACGTACAGTAATAAAGAATCTATGCGGCGTGCCCCAGGTACGGCGACAGGCAGCGTAACTGATCAGATATTAAGCAGGCTATGAGGAGCACTGCTATTACGTGGTACACTTGTGCTAAACTATGACGACGTGCCCTAGGTGCGGCGACGGGGAGAGTAACAGGTCGAAATTAAGCAAGCTGTGAAGACCACTGCGTGTTGAGCTATGGCGACATGCCCCAGGTACGGCGCCGGGCAGCGTTACTGGTCAGGTATTGAGCAGGCTATGGAGAGCACTGCTATATGAGCCCCAGGTACGCCGTCGGGCAACGTAGCGGGTCAGAATTTTAAGCAAGCTATGGAGAGCACTGCGGTACGTGCCCTAGGTGCGGCGGTGGCGTAGCGTCGGCTTTAAGAATTAAGCAGGCTATGGGGAGCACTGCTTGTTGAGGCAGTTTACAGGTATGGCTAAGCACTGTAGTTGAGTTCTTAGGCTGTGGTGAGCACTAAGGGTACTAAATTTTGCAGGATTTGCAATCATATTTATATGCTTTCTTCCCCTAAGCAAGGTATGTTGAAAAAAGGTTAGTGAATGGGCATCCAATAGCTTCGCTACTTTTAGGGTAGCACAAAAAATGAGTTGGAGATCCCGATTTTCTAAGCCCTTGTTCTTTGTTCGGCACGTGTATTTTGATATAGGGTAACAATCTCCAACTCATTTTTTCTGCTGCCCTATAAGTAGCAAATCTATTGGATCCCCATTACCACTAACCTATTTTTAACATACCCTGCATTAGAGAAGAAAGCATATAAATACGATTGCGAATCCAGCAGAATTCAGTACACTTAGTGCTCACCATAGCCTAAAAACTCAGCTACAGTGCTCACCATCGCCTGTAAACCGCCTCAGGAAGCAGTGCTCCCCATAACCTGCTTAATTTCCGACCAGCTACGCTGCCCGCCGCCGTACCTGGGTCACGTCGCTATAGTTCAGTAAAGCAGTGTTCTCCAAGCCTGCATATTCTTGCCCCATTACGCTGCCCGACGCTGTACCTGGGGCACGTCGCTATAATTCAGTAAGAAACGTATAGCAGTGCTCTCCATAGCCTGCATAGCTTTCGACCAGTTACGCTGCCTGACGCCGTACCTGGGGCACGTCGCCATAGTTCAGCACGCAGAGCTCCTCATAGCCTGCTTAATATTTGGACACCCTTAATATTGTATATATGTTCAATGTGTGTACATATTCTAGTTTTTTATAACTCAACGTTGTTTCACGCGTAGAACACGAAGTCTTCCGAAGAGTCCCGAAGACCGCCGAAGACGTCTGGACTTCTTCAAACCACAAATACTTTCAAATCATTGTTATTTACGTTCTACTCAGCCTCACTAGTCAATACTGAGAATTTTCGAAAAATTCCGAAGCCTACCAAAGACTTCTGAACCCCCTCAATGTTGTATATAGTTCAATGTACAGTTCCTGTGTACATATTATAATTCGTTGTTCCAAAAGTAAAACACGAAGCTTTCTCAAAGGTCCCGAGGACCGCGGAAGACGTCTGAACCTCTTCAAGCTAAAACTACTTTCTTATTTTCGTTAGTCAAGCTCTTACTCAGCCTCACAAGTAAATCCTGACGCCTTCCGACGATTTCCGAAGCATACCGAAGACTTCCGAACCCCATAATATTGTGTATATGTTCAGTGTATAGTTTTTGTGTTCAGATCACAATTTTTTATAACTTCACGTAGTCCCACAAGTAAAACACGAAGCTCTCCAAAGAGTCCCGAAGACCTCCGAAGAAGTCTGGATTTCTTCAAACTATAAATACTCTCTAATTGACATTATTCAAGCTCCCACTTAGCCTCACCAAGAAATTCCGAGGCCTTCCGAATAATTCCGAAGACTACCGAAGACCTTTGGACGTCTCCAAACTGTGTATATATTTGTTTACTTAGTATTTAAGTTCCTACTTGGTTCACGAGCAACTACGAAGCCTTCTAAAGATTACCGAAAATTGTCGAAGATTTCCGAAGGGCTTCACACTGCATAAACTGTTTATTTTGACTTTTTATTTGTATATTTGTGTACTTATGAACTTTGTTTAATTTATTTGCTTGTGAACATTAAACATATCAGTGCAAAGTCTACATACTTTCAGACACCGCCCACTCGTACGATAACAGCACCTTAGTTAACTAACACCCAGTTGGTTTGGTTGCTATGTGTCATTTTAACACGTACTAGACCCTCATTTAGTACTTATTTTCATATGTAGTTTAATCATAATCGTGTTTAAATAGAGTGCTTTTACCTGAACAATTACGTGACTTCTTGAGACATATACATAGCTGTTACGGGTAAAATAAGCATTAAATTAATATATTTTGATTAGCCCTGAAGGAGTAGGGACGTAACAATATCAGAATGAGTCGATTAACTGCAGTGGTGCGGGAGTTAATCCATACGGAAGAATTATAAAAAAAATTGAAATGAAAATTGTAAAGGAATAAAAATAATAGATAAAACGACTGAAATACAAAAAAACTAACATTATCACTTACCCAGAAACGTTTTTTTTCTGTTAAATTTAAGGGGCGCCAAACCGTTTACCACAGCAATCCCTTTAGTATTATTTCTACACGTAAGACAGTAATTACGCATAAATATCCCATTCTTTGGTATCGTAAACTCTATCACATTATATTTACCTTTATCTACAATACTTATTAATTCTGTCATAATTAAAGAAGTTTTTCATAATAAAATCCTACTTTTAACTGAGATTCTATCACAGGTAGCTGAAAGTCCTTTACACATGATTGTTTATGTACTTAGTTTTTGTATATCATTATATTTGCTTGCATTCTAAAATATTGTATTTTGAAATAATTATAGTTAGTAATAAGTATGGATCTTATAAACTTGAAATTATCTTATGAATATGAGATTTTCAGAGGTTTTGATACAGGTACATACCGGATAGATGGATAACAAATTCCTTTAACGGTAAGCTTAAGTTTCTATTGAGAAAGGAGTAGATGGGAGACTTAGCATCGCACAGTATGGCGGGTATCAACTCCTTTACGAATAAACCATTATTGTAAGTGACCTCGTTTTTATATATTGTGCTTGAACGCTTTTAAAATAAATATCTTGCAGCTGAGTTAGAGGTATTGATCTTTATTTTTATCATATTTTGTAATTCCTTTGGCCATACTCACATATAGTCCGTACGATTTATAATCCCGATGTATCTGATTCAGATACAATGTTATGTGAACTCCTCGCGAAAACTCTTAAAGCAATACTATCCAAAATATACATAACAATATACTTCTATATATACCTTCCTAAAAACAATTCGTGAACCTAAAATCTGGCTAGGTATTGCTATTATTATCGTTCGAGTGGGCGGCGTCTAAAAGCATGTAGGCTTGGATTGGTTATTTGTTTAATAAGTATAAACAAAATAATTATAAGTTTCATAAATACATAAAAACAAAAGTGAAATAGTTAAAATTGAATGATTTTAATAGTTTGAAGCAGTTCTGAAGTCTTCGGGAATTTTCGGAATTCTTCGGAAGGCTTCATGGTTGCTTGTTGAACCAAATATAAACTTAAACACTCATTGAATGAATGTATATACAGTTTAGACGAGTGTACAAGTCTTCGGTAGTTTTTGGAACTCTTCGGAAGGCTTCGGAATTTGCTTGTGAGACCGAGTAGCAACATCAATAACGGTAGTTAGAAAATATTTACAGTTTGAAGGGGTCCAGATGTCTTCGGTGGTCTTCAGAACTCTTCGAAAGACTTCGTGTTTCTCTTGTGGGACAACGTTAAGTTACAAAGAATTATGATGTGAAATTAAAAACTACTAATTGACAATATATACAAGTATAAAGGGTTCAGAAGTTTTCGGTTGTCGTTGGAACTCTTTGGAAGGCTTTGGAATTTATTTGTGAGACCAAGTAAGAACTTGAACAGCGATAATTAGAAAATATTTACAGTTTGAAGAGGCCCAGACGTCTTCGGTGAGCTTCGCTACTCTTCGGCAGACGTCGTGGAATTGGTGTCTTAGACCTCGTCGAGTGCGTCGCCGTTAAACACTACGGGGGTATTGTCCCAGAGGTAGACTTGACAAATGTAGTCGCTGACATCACAATAAACAACTTCTTGGGATGTACTTTTAGTGAAAGCCGTTTGAATGCGTTTTTTCGGCGATGGTGGCAGAGGCAACAGAAGCTTTGGGTTCGAATGATTAAGCAGAGCGCACTTTGGAGAGCGTTCTGTGCCTGCTTCCGGTTGGATTGGTGTATGGAACGCAGTTTACCACCCATACGTAGATTATTTGATTATTAACAATGAATTATAATGGCGTGCTCTAGGTACGGCGGCGGACAGGGTCACTGTCAAAGAATATGCAGGCTATGAAAAACACTGCGTGTTGTCGTATTAGCGGGCTTTAGAGAGCGCTACTCGCTGAAGGTTTTGCAGGCTATGGGGAGCACTGCAAGAGAATTCCTTAGGCTAAGGCGAGCACTAACGAATGTCTTTCGGAGAATTCGAAATTATATTTATACACTTTCATTTCCTATGCTTTCTGTGCTGAAAAACGTTAATGATGCATTTAACCAATGAAATTGTGTATTTCGATTTTCAAGTAAAGGAATCTCCAAATTTAGTTGCTGATTTTTGGGTACCACAAAAAGTGAGTTGGAATTCAAGTGATTCTGTTTGTTCTGTGTTCAGCACGTGTACTTTGATATAGTCCAAAACGATCCTTTAGATTGTTTTGTGTTCAGCTCGGGCGCGGCGATAGTCAGTACTATCAGACGAAATCCTAACACGAACTTAAATCTAATACTTCAATAAATTTATCACTCCAAACTTTTCCTGATTTCAATATTAGATTACATGACACTTATAAATCCCAATTTTTGAAAATCACTACCAACACAGAAAACAAAACAACTAAATGCCAGCTTTTTTCTATATCTTTGCATTATCCATTCCAAAAAATATGAAAATTTATTCTTTAACTAAAACTAAATTTCATTAATAAAACTTTCATGTTAGAACCAATATACACAATTCCTTGGCTAACTAGTCTAAATAAATATTTATTTTCACTTTGACTGATTTCTTATTACTTAAATGACAACTAGTAAATAGTTTCAATCCATAAATTCACAATTAACAAATAATTTTAAACATAAAAACTCGTTCTACCTACTAAACTCTGTAAACCCAACATACCATCAAATCTCAATAATTAGAAACTTGAGATATTCAAATTTCTAGATACTTTGTACCTTGTCATGTACATTATATCCACGAATTGTAATCTACCATGTCATATTATAAAAATATGTTACGTACAATTTCTACATCGTGCATTTCTGAATACTTGCGTATTTTTTATTGTATTCACAATTATAAGAATTTTTGTTAACAAACTGCCTGTTCAAATTGAAATGATTACTTACTCAAGCGCCCTATACAATCTCATGTATTTAGTTACAACATTAAATATTTGGAATCTATTCTATGTTGATTGGCTTTAGTTAGCAAATGTTAAACATCTTCGTCTTATGGATTCTCTGAAATAAGTTTAACACTTGCATTGCTTCAATAAACATGCTCAATGTATTTGCCTTAAAATGTTGGTTATCAATACTGATACTACGAAATATTGTAATCCGTTATGGCATAGGTGTCCACGTGCATGCAGATTGCGAGCAATTGAAATTGCCCACCTGTTTATCTGTTCCAGGTATTGTAAATCAAAATAATAATTCTGTATGGTTTTATATAACAAATAAGTCATCACTTAGTTACAGACGTACCTAACAATTTCAACAGACATTGTTTTTACGCAGATATATTTCGTGGAAGTCGTCATGTTGTATTGAGGCCATTTTGCTTTCACAATTGCTCTGATTTGCATGTGGTATTCTAGCAATACTTTACAGTTTGTGTGAGAATATCTCGCAGGTGGTATTTTATCGATGGAAAATACTTTTGAAAGGAAAACACGTTACCATACGATGCCTTATCTCTCTAAATATATACAAGCTAAGCGTTGAAGGATATTCTACTCTATTCGGCGTTTTCTCAAGTCAAAAGACTCCGTTAAGTCGCGGTGTTACTTAAGATGCTTTCTTTTAAGAAGCATTATTTTACTTTAGTGTTGTTAAAGTAAAACTTAGTCAAGTCTCGTAAAATTGTTTCCTAGAAGTATCCAGTCCGCCGACATTTGTAGGTACGCACTTTTAGATCTACTACAATGATACCAATGGCAGGCCTACTTCTCTCTGGCACACAAACGAACTAGGTTACGAATCTTCTCTTCTTTTTTATATAATTTATTGGAACCGAGTTAATTCTGTTTTTTATAGTTGATAACAACGCCAGTACTTTAGTTTTTTTTTTAGTCGTGGTTATGGCACCATAAATTAGAGACTGCGGTTCTAAAATTTACTTTCACGTGCAGAAAGTGATCAAGTGATTGTATTTGAAGTCACAATTAAGAAACTCGCGTTAAAGCAATTTTACTTTACCTTAAGATTTAGGAAATGCCAACGCCAAACAAATTGTTTACTATTTATAATCCAGATTAAGTTTAACACGTGATTACCTTCAATTTAGGGTTATGCTATTTCTTTCAACACTTGGTTACCTTCAGTTTAAGGTTACGTTATTACTTTTAGGAAGCGCACTTAGGTAAGGAACTAGTAAACAGCTCTGTATTTTTGTATATATTATATCTAGTTTTCTTCTTGTATTTATTTAGGGCTGGAAACATTATGTAAGTATACATGTACCTCTTTTTTATATTTTAAGATATTATGTGAGTGAGAAATAACCCCAAAATGGAAATTGTTTTAAATTGTTGTGTATTTTTATCCTGACTTAGATACAACTTGACGTTTTTGTTTATATTATGTTTTAACGGGACGTTACGTAAATGGTTGTTTTGGTTTTTGTAAATATTCCTTTTGGTACCATATCAACGGTTTGTAATAAATTCCACTTACTAAGGTTTCCAATTTTTCCTTCTGTATAACCCGCCTCACTCTACGGTGTTTTCAGTAAGTACGGCATTAATTCTTTGGATTCTGCCTTTTTTTGTTGCGGTATTCGGTGCGGATGAGTTTCTTTGCTTAACTTACTTTCCTTTCTTGTCTGCACAGAATACCGTAAAAAATAGTTTAATATTTTAAGTCGAACGTTAGGTTTTCCTGCGGGATATCAATATTCTTATCTTAGAACTATGTACCTTAACTTAGAAGTTAACATTATATTAAACCCTAAGATCACCGTCCTATATGCCTTAGTAGGTTTTATATAACTACATTTCGATGAGTTCCTATCACCAGTTCGCAAACAATTTTCAATTCTTACACGTTAGATATAACTATTGAGCTTTCTCCCACTTTAGAATTCCATTACGTGAAAAATACATGGTTCATACTACATGTTTAATTCTTTTATGTAACTGGGTTCACACGTTGCAACATATTGTATGAAATGATTAAATCATCTACAATCTAATATACATTTCACTATGCCACGTCTAAAATTTCGATTACATTGTAAACTATTGCTGTAATTATTTTGATGTATTATCATATGGAATTATTTATGAATAACGCTTTTTTAATTTTATGTAGAAATTGCCTAAAACTAAAATTGCTCTGCTTTTAAAATAATTTGTGATTCAAAATTCTATCTTAATATGTAATTTACGGATAAATAACTAATTGTGTGGTTTGGGTTAACTACGTGGTTAAATTTATTACATTGTATGATGTAAGATATGTTGTTTCAGCGATTTATGTTGTCGCGCCATATATCGTATTGAAAGACTAACGTATCTAATTGGACCAACTTATTTTAAGAAGCTTCATTGTGTATTATTTTAATTATATTAACTGTTCTAATTTGAAACTATATTTTTCAGAACCAAAAGAATTAATATATCATGCTTACTTATTTTTAGCTATTTCTGAAATCTCCTGAACAAGGTGTGTCATATTTAGTTTGTCCATACAACTTTACTAAATTTTCTTTATCCCTTAAATTTTATAGCTAGCGTAACGCGCTAGCGTTATAAATTATCAATGACCGCATAATCATTGTAAGGCAATGTGAATTGACTTTTTTGCGCGACTTAGCCTTCGCAGCGGTGAAAGAACACCAACCGGAACCTTGAAGTGGTGAAGAGCTGTGGTGGGTCCTGCAAAGAACCTCTACTATATTCTTTTCCTCTCTATATTAATATTAATATTAATATTAAAATACAAATCCAAAATGAACATTCGTTATTCCAATGGAAAGTGGAAGTTTTCAAGTTTTTTAAATAATTATAATTGTGCAATGTGTTCACCGTTTGCTGCACGGAAAATATCTACGCGGTAGGTAAACTCATCCCACACATGAGAAAGTGTATCTGCTGTTACTGAGTGCACGGCAGTTGGTACGTTATTCCAGTTACAGTTCTTTCCGCAAAGAAAAAAAGTACATAAACCTTTGTACGGGATAAAGCACAGAACACGTTTATCTTCGGTGAGTCTCTTTCGTGTTGCAATGTTGAATGTGTATTTTGCAAACCCCATATGCGAACATTGCGTCTGTTGACTTTTCTACTAAGGTGGAAAGTCGTTTCATCGCTAAAAATTATCCGCCGTAGAAACGCGTCATCCTCCACCATTTGTAGCGCACTACCACGGAATTCGAGACGCTTCTCTTTGTCATTAAGCTTGAGAGCCTGCAGAAGTTGCAATCGATAGGGCTTGTACAGCAAACGCCGTCTCAGAACTTTCCATACAGTTTGTTGGGGTATTCCAAGTTCTCGACCAGCTCTATTGATAGACGTACGTGGACTGCGAACAAAACTTTCTTCAATCCGTCTGACATCAACCTCAGGCACACGGGATCAGTCTGCGCCTATTCCTTTACACACAATTCCAGTCTGTCGAAATTGCTTAAACCATCGGCTAATGCTTTTTCTAGTTGGTGGTTCAATACCGAACTTGGTACGAAATGCCCGCTGGACTACAATTGCGACTCACTTTCTGCAAACTCAAGAACGCAGAAAAGCCTTGTGCTCCACAGTAGCCATCTCACTCACAACCGACAATAAAAGAAATAATGGCCTATTGCCGCGCAAACTCAACTATTGATATGTGGAACCGTATCACTACTGCTGTGCGAGTTTACCTACCGCGTAGATGTTTGCCGTGCAGCAAACGGTTGACACATTAAACATTTATAATGTATTAAAAAACTTTGAAATTTCTTCTTTTCATTGGTATTACAATTGTTTATTTTTTTGGATTTGTACTTTAATAAATACGAATTTAAAAAAATGGATCCACCATATCATAAAATCGATGTAAATCAAAAGCCATACAATAGATGTCATTTGCGCACATCAGGTTTGAAACTTTGTAATAATTCTATCTTACCTTGTGCAATTAATGATGAAAACGAAACTTTTTTATCTAACTTTTGCACTGGTATGTCAATGGAGTATTGCTCAATACAAAGAAAAGCCTAGATAGTATATGGTAAAGGGCTTTAGAAGAAGGTATAAGTGTTACCACGACATAGCTCGGATACAACTACTGCAGTAGGCACGAGAGTGGTCGTAGGTTTGCCGTTTACTTGGTTAATTGACAAGTAAAAAGAAGGATGCCTCTAATACTCTAACAAAAAGATGGAACAATGCATAACGTGAGAAGTATATACCCTTATGCTCAGGGCACTTAAACAAACCACCTGACGGCACTCAATAGCACTTTCTACTAGAAGGGATTGCACCTGAAAAGAAAAGTTATAGTTGGTACATACAATGGGACGGCTCCGTGGCTTAGTGAGCTAGCGTGTAACTAAATTCTTTGTGGTCTACTCGTCAAGTCGCATTCCGCTTTCTCCACTTTCTATATCTCATGTTTTCTCAGGGGTTCAACCATTCTCACGCTTTGTATACTATTTTTGAGTTCATTTAGCTGAACGCAAATTTAGTCTGTGACGTTTAATACATTATAATACCGCTGTGTAATCTGTCTCTCCGGAGATTTGTATCAAACGGTCTGCTGCATTAAAACAATCTTTATTAATTTGTCTTGAGACATCACTTCTTGTCGCTATGTTACGTACCGTTTATTATCTGCGTTAATTAGCGGCTGCTTTATTGCTGCACCGTGGATCAGACTGGTTCGTCTATGATTACTGATCCCAATGTCCTGGATTCGATTCCCGACACGGACCGTATGACAAATGTTAGGCGAGCATTTTTCACAAAAGTACGCCTACGTTTGTATGAAAGGTAAAACGTAGGTGTTGTGTGTGTGTTGTTATGCACGTTAAATGTACCGATCTTGCTTGAAATAACAAGTACTCGATTAAATTCAAAATCTCTAGGTAAAAGAATTTCGCTTTTTAGCCAATGTAATATCTCGAGTGGAGCATTTGGAAATCATATAAGATTTTACATCTGGCTACCTTTCAGATAGTTAATACAATTTTTTAAATACTTAAAATCGACCTAAAAATATAATTCTGGTAACATAAATAATTATATCCAACATTGCGTGCCAAAATATACTTATCGATCTTTACCTCAAATAAATATTAGTGAAACACGAATTTAGTTACGCAAATAGATTTTTTAAAAGAACCGCTGATACTACATTATGTGAGACCTTCAAAAGATAATTCACCAAGGATTAACGAACTAGGTAATCTGAATTAACAATAAGCATTAAAATTATTTTACCAAACAGTAATTATAAAAATCAAATTCAAATCGCGTGTGATGGCTGATGTTCACAACTAGTACCTTCAAGCTTGCATTATTAATCAGACGTGTACTCTATGTTACATCTGCATTTAAAATGCCATTACAGTCAATAACTGTTCTAACATTAGCTAGATATTTTATTTTACTCTTAAATTAGAGTTGAAAATTAAAAGTATTGCTAACAATTAAAAACAAACTTCTAACTAGGCATCAACAAAGCTTACAGAACTAACCAAAGGCGTATCATTAAATTTAGAGTGTAATTCTCAGATTGTACGTCCTCCGTAAGGACTTAAGCATCTTCACGAGGTCACAAAATTATCGTTCATATCTGTTTCATGAAAACGTTCTATACAAGCGCAGGCTTAAAAAGACACATGATACGACCATGTTCAAAACAACAGGTGGATGTTTATAACAAAGGAGTTTTAGCGCCAGAATATAACACAACCTACAATACGTGTAAATATAGCTTGAAAACTTTTTAATTTAAACAATACTAATAATAAAACCCTAAAAGGTATAAAGTATCGACTATTCTAATTCAAATCAAAAATACTGTAAATGAGAGTTAAACGTTCTACAGCTTCTTTATATTTAATTCAGAGATCCAGATTTTGACGAAATTAGTGATTTTATAGTTATTTACAAAATACGCATGGGGTAGGCATTACAAGCTGGAAGCGTATTTTGGGTGGACTTTGAACAAGAGCTACATGTTCTAATAATAATAGTACGCCTTCAGATTAGAAAATGTACACAATCAAGACTGTGCAAAAAGTTAAACGTAAAAGCCATCATGCGCAGTCAACAAAACCTTTTTCTGTTCCTCCATACGAAGTTCAACTGCCAAACATTTTAGCTATAAACTAAAAAAGATTTTTATTAATAATAGTAATACTAGGAAGAGTAAAAGAAGGATTGGAGGGGGCAACAGAAAGTACAGTAAGTACTCCATTTTACCTCATTCACCAACGATCATTTCCGCTATAATTTTCACCACCACGTTGATCCCCTTCCACAATATTCTATTACCCGGTTGCAAATATACCCTCCTGTTTAGTGAAAGATAATGAGCCTAACCAAGGAAAGGATCGCTACTAGAATACGTATGTTTAGGACTCCCTGGTTTAACCAGGTGCATATCGTAAGTAACAATTTGCAGATACCTTTCGCAGATAGACAAAATGCGCTATGACGAGTTATGTATCCCCCAATTACATATATATATTGATATATTGAATATAATAGGAATTATTAAAAATTATTAAGTAAAAGTATAAGTTCAATGCAACATTGTAACACAAGGATAACCCAGAGATGTTATCGACAGTTCATGTGAACGGACATGCAACTTTGCATCCGTGAGGGCAGTGATACTGCAGGTGGCAGGTCACAGGCGGTCAACAGACCGCAATTACTTAGAATTAAGTTGTTACATTGTATTAAAGTGTACAATTAAAGAGAAATGCAGACATGAGATCTGCAAGTTCTCACAGCCGTGTGAGGGGCAGGTTATTATAAAAGGCCCGGGAGCTCAATGCCCGGCAGTCAGTCTCCAAACTCCATACTTCGTTGTTTGAGCTACTCACCTGTACAATTAAATTATTTTTATTAATGTTATTAAAAACCAGTTATTCCAAATTCCAATGTAATTTCTGTTTAACTTAGTAAATAAAAAATGTGTTAAAGTTACAAAGCTTTTTAAAAAACCAGCTCCAAAGGCCCGAACTTTAACTGGCGCAGTCGTAACGGATGTCAAAAGGGCACTGAAAATCCAGAAATCGGAAGATTGGAGACCAAGAATTTTAATTCGAAATTTTGGCAGAACCCAAACCAAGTTGGAGGAAGAACAAGCATCGTCTAAATCCAGCAACAAACCAAGTTGGACAAGGAACAAGAATCGTCTAAGGCCAACAAAACAAACCAAGGTGGACAAGATACAGAATCGATCGAACCCACCAAAGAAACAGATGAAACTAATGTAAGTTCATTTCCATAAAAATTTTTTTAAACCAACAACTATAATTGATATATGCTAGTATTATAACTATTGATTATTATTGTTTTATGTATTTTATTATTATGAATATTTTTTTTGAAAATAGTTCAAAGTGAATTATTTTCAAAACGAGACTGTATAACAACTTATGAGACAAATGTTAAAGAGATAAATTTTTCTTTAAAAAGCAAATGAGACTTGAAAGAAATTTTCTTTTAAAGTAAATAAGAATTAATATTAAGAGATCCTTACCATAATAAATAGAACGAACTCAAAAATAATCCAAAAATAAACGGGCGCACACTCACTAAACACCAAAACAAGAAACATCAACAAGCGCGATTCAAAAAACGTTTCAATCCGATAAAATAAAAACACAAAACGCAAACTTAAGTTCAAAGCTAATTCAAACAAGCAGTACAGAACGTTTAATTAAACCATTGACCTCTATAATACTGAATAAATCACAACAAGAACTCTGCATTAACTAAAAATACGGTAACTTAAAACCACCTAAGAAAACAAAGCTCGCATCTTTTATACACTTAGAACATCAGAGAAGTGCAATAACTTTCAACTTTCAGTACTAAAGTATAGCTTAACAACGCAATATCATTATTAAAATCGCTTTCAGAATCCTTGCACAGTACTAAAGAAATAACTTTCAACTTTCAGTATAATTTCAATTTGCATCATACGTAATAAATACATCACGGAATTATAGAAGCGCATGAAAATTACACCACAACACTCTATAAATAATTTGCAGTACAAACACGGCATAAACTCTAAACGTTTTTCAACTAATTAACCAGCATTATAAAGTGCATTATTTCAATACAGAATAACGCAAAACGGTCATCATAAGAAGCTTTAATTAAAACCTGAAAACGCACGTAACGAAGAGTTCAATTTCAACACTTTATGCAAAAGCATTAGCAAGTAACTTAGCAATTCCTATAAACTGAAACTAACACCTGTAAGTGCAATTACCTCAACGTACGTAACGAAGATTACATCCTTTAGTATTCAATTTCAACAGTAAAGTACAAAAGTAAGTAACCTCAGGTCATAACTACGCAACTCAGTAAAACCCACGGAAGAGTATTAATTACGAGTTAAACGAACTGAACTAAAACAACGCTAAACGAGAATAAATCCATCCATTCCTTAAGAAACAGGAACTCAAGACGAACTAAAAGCTGCATAAAAACAATTAATCCAAGACTACGGTAAATAAATTCAACATTATTGAGTACAGATCTCACAAGTACATCACCGCATTGTGTAATTAAATATAAATAAACAACGACTACGATTTTAAAAATAACTCGACGCAATATAAACTTAAAATTAATAAATCTAATACTACAAGTACGAAATTAATCTCAAATTCTTACTAAATTTTAATCCACCCAATCCAAACTGAAAATTAACAAATTCAAATCAAAAAATAACGCCGAAAAATAACGAAGTAAACATCAACCTTTACCAAATCTTTATGTACCTAATCTAATTGAAAAATTAACAAACCAAAACCAAAGTTAACGTCACAAAAAAGCAAAACCAACCCCAATTTTTACAAAATTCGAAATTATTTCATCCAAAAGAAAAACTAATACATCCAAAGCATAATTAACGTTACAAATAGAAAATCAACCCCAATTTTTACAAAAATTGAAATTTCACAACCCAAACGGAAAATTAATAAATCCGAAGCAAAAGTAACAATACAAATAGCGAAATAAAGCATAATTCAAAAAAAAAAATTTTTTAAATTTTCCAAAAATCGAAAACAACCCTTAACCAACATGAGTAACACAGACTTACGTCTCTATTTAGAGACAATACAGACGTTTGATGGCACGCAGGCCCATCTTTCGAATTTCATTGGAGCATGTGAAATGTTCCTAAAACCTTTACAAACCCGGAGATGACGCAAGAAATTCATTGCTTATACGCTTAGTAATAAGTAAACTAGCCGGAAGGGCACTAACCTTAATCGCCAGTAGGGACGACTTATCGGAATGGGACCAGTTTAAACAGCTACTAATTGCATATTTTGGGGACCAACGTAATATAAAATGCCTGGTACGAGACCTAATAAACCTTAGAATGGAACACAATCAATCCCCCTATCAATTCGGAATGAAATGCCAAGACGTGAGAAGTTTAATTTTAACAAAATTAAAAATCGAAGAACCCGATCAAAACGTTAGACATTTAAAAACAAAAATGTATGACGAAATGGCACTAGACACATACATAAACGCTTTACCAGAACGACTATCGGATAAAATCAGATTCCAACGACCCCAAAATCTAGAAGAAGCTATGAGCCTAGTAATAGAAAAAGAAAATGTAATGTATTACCGCAACAGACTATACAATCCCAACGCGAGTTATGTATCCCCCAATTACATATATATATTGATATATTGAATCTAATATGAATTATTAGAAATTATTATGTAAAAGTATAAGTTCAATGCAACATTGTAACACAAGGATAACCCAGAGAGGTTATCGACAGTTCATGAGAACGGAATGCAGCTGTGCATCCGTGAGGGCAGTGATACTGCAGGTGGCAGGTCACAGGTGGTCAACAGACCGCAATTACTTAGAATTAAGTTGTTACATTGTAATAAAGTGTACAATTAAGAGAAACACAGACATGAGATCTGCAAGTTCCCACAGCCGTGTGGAGGGCAGGTTATTATAAAAGGCCCGGGAGCTCAATGCCTGGCAGTCAGTTTTCGAACTCCATACTTCGTTGTTCAAGCTACTCACTAGTCAATAATTAATTTTAGTATTATGTACAAGTTCATCTGTTTCAAAGTAAAATAAATGTGTTAAAGTCAAAAGCTTTTTTAAAAAACCAGCTCCAAAGGCCCGAACTTTAACTGGCGCAGTTGTAACGGATGTCAAAAGGGCACTGAAAATCCAAAATCGGAAGATTGGTGACCAAGAATTTTATTCGAAATTTTGGCAGAACCCAAACCAAGTTGGAGGAAGAACAAGCATAGTCTGAATCCAGCAACAAACCAAGTTGGACAAGGAACAAGAATCGTCTAAGGCCAACAATCAAACCAAGGTGGACAAGATACAGAATCGATCGAACCCACCAAAGAAACAGATGAAATTAATGTAAGTTCATTTCCATAACCTTTTTTATTTTTAACCAAAAACTATAATTGATATATGCTAGTATTATAACTATTGAGTACCATTTATAATTACTGTTTATGAATTGTATTTTTATGAATATTTTCTTGAAAATAGTTCAAAGTGAATTATTTTCAAAACGAGACTATAAAACATTTTATGAAACTTGAATGTTAAAGAAATATTTTTCTTTAAAAGCAAATGAGACTTGATTATTTACAAAGAGATTTTCTTAAAATAAATAAGAATTGAATTTAAAGAGATTTTCTTTAAAAGTAAATGAGAATTAATATTAAGAGATTCTTACCATAATTAAAAACAAACTCAAAATAATCCAAAAAAATAACGGGCGCACATTCACTAAACACCAAAAATAAGAAACATCAACCACCGCGATTCAAACCCACGTTTATAAACCGGTAAACTAACGCGAAATTAATTTCAAAGCTAAAGCTAATTCGAACAAACTGTACAGAACGTTTAATTAAACCATTGACCTCAATAATACTGAATAAATCACAAGAACATTCTGCATTAACTAAAAATACGGTAACTTAAAACCACCTAAGAAAACAAAGCTCGCATCTTTTATACACTTAGAACATCAGAGAAGTGCAATAACTTTCAACCTTCAGTATTAAAGCATAGCTTAACAACGCAATATCATTATTAAAATCGCTTTCAGAATCCTTGCACAGTACTAAAGAAATAACTTTCAACTTTCAGTATAATTTCAATTTGCATCATACACGGGATAATAAAATCGACGCAGTTTCTATATTAATAAAAGCGTGTACAATTGCAATAAACTCTAAACGTTTTTCAACTAATTAATCAGCATTATAAAGTGCAGTAAAACGGTCATCATAAGAATCTTTAATTAAAACGCTAAAACGTTATCATACACTCATAATTGTAAACCTGAAAACGCACATTACGGAGAGATTCAATTACCAACAAGCATTATAATACCAAGAGAT
Organism: Platerodrilus igneus; assembly: GCA_036346225.1. NCBI lineage: Eukaryota > Metazoa > Arthropoda > Insecta > Coleoptera > Lycidae > Platerodrilus > Platerodrilus igneus. The sequence continues at coordinate 14,771,677 of JARFIW010000942.1, forward strand.
CTAAAATAAAACAGACGTAACACTTTAACAAAGCATTAGCAAGTAAATCCTATAACACCTTTAAGTGCAATTACCTCGACGTACGATTACAACTTAAGTATTCAATTTCAACAATAAAGTATAAAAGTAAGTAACCTCAGGTCATAACTACGCAACTCAGTAAAACCCACGGAAAGTATTAATTACGAGCGAACTGAAACAACGCTAAAACGAGAATAAACCTATCCATTTCAGATTCCTTAAGAAAGATAAATTAAAAGCTGCATTAAAAACCGGCAAATCTAAGACTACGGTAATTAATCTAACATTATTGAAATAAATCTCACAAGTACATCATCGCATTGTGTAATTAAATATAAATAAACAACGACTACGATTTTAAAAATAACTCGACGCAATATTAACAAATCCAAACCAAAAATTAATATTACAAGTACGAAATTAACCTCAATTTTTTTTACCAAATTTTATCCACCCAATCCAAACTGAAAATTAACCATTCCTAACTAAAAAATAACGCCGAAAAATAACGAAATAAACCTCAACCTTTACCAAAATTTTATTTACCTAATCTAATTGAAAAATTAACAAACCAAAACCAAAGTTAACGTTTCAAATAGCTAAATCAACATCAATTTTTACAAAACTCTAAGTTATCCAATCTAAAAAGGAAAATTTAAAAAACCAAAGCAAAAATAACGTCATAAAAAGGAAAATCATCCCCAATTTTTACAAAATTCGAAATTATTTCATCCAAAGGAAAAACTAATACATCCAAAGCATAATTAACGCTACAAATAGAAAATTAACCCCAAATTTTACAAAATTTGAAATTTCACAACCCAAACGGAAAATTAATAAATCCGAAGCAAAAGTAACAATACAAATAGCGAAATAAAACTTAATTCAAAAAAAAAAAAAAAAAAATTTTTTTTTAATTTTTCCAAAAATCGAAAACAACCCTTAACCAACATGAGTAACACAGACTTACGTCTCTATTTAGAGACAATTCAGACGTTTGATGGCACGCAGGCCCATCTCTCGAATTTCATTGGAGCATGTGAAATGTTCCTAAAAACCTTTTACAAACCCGGAGATGACGCAAGAAATTCATTGCTTATACGCTTAGTAACAAGTAAACTAGCCGGAAGGGCACTAACATTAATCGCCAGTAGGGACGACTTATCGGAATGGGACCAGTTTAAACAGCTACTAATTGCATATTTCGGAGACCAACGTAATATAAAATGCCTGGTACGAGACCTAATAAACCTTAGAATGGAACACAATCAATCCCCTACCAATTCGGAATGAAATGCCAAGACGTGAGAAGTTTAATTTTAACAAAATTAAAAATCGAAGAACCCGATCAAAACGTTAGACATTTAAAAACAAAATGTATGACGAAATGGCACTAGACACATATATAAACGCTTTACCAGAACGACTATCGGATAAAATCAGATTCCAACGACCCCAAAATCTAGAAGAAGCTATGAGCCTAGTAATAGAAGAAGAAAATGTAATGTATTACCGCAACAGACTATACAATCCCAACGCAAATAAAAGTTATTCACCAACAAAACTATACAAGCTACAAGACAAACAATCCCTCAACAAATATTCACACCCTTTAACCCACAAACAAATCAACCGCGAAGTAACAACCCAAGTTTTAACAATACCAATTTTAATAATCAATTTAAAAATTTTTCAAGACCAACATTCAACCCAACTTTTACGAAACCCGCATTCCAACCGAGATTCAATCAAAACCTAAACCAACAAAGACCAGCATTCAACGCAAACCCTAATAGAAATACACCAATGACTAATACTCATAACAACCCTAACAATTATTACAAACCAACACCAATGGACACCTCATCTGGTAACACCAGACAAAACACAAAAATAACACACATCCGACCAAACCCTCATCAGAAACGTAATTTTACATCGGAAGAATTATTTCATCAAGAAATCGAAAAATTTGACACTGACCAGAATAATGACATTGAGACACCCACAAACAATGAGTCAAACCATACAGAAACTTATGAACGTGACGAACAATACGAAACTTACGAGGAGTATGATGAAGAAAACTCGAACTCAAATTTTCAAATGGACCAATTCATAACCGACCAAACTTAATTAACTTAAATAATATAAATCACTTAGTATTACCATACATAGAAATACCCCACGCCAAATTCAAACTATTAATCGACACTGGATCATCTAAAACATTAATTAGCCCCAGAACCGTACAAAAACATTATTTAGATTATGTAGAAAGAGAACCATTTAAAATCAAAACAGCCCATCAAACAACACTACACCAATTCGTAGCAAATATACCCTTACCGAGAACATTTAATGTCAAAATGAAACATAAATTTTGTGTATTCGAATTTAACGATAAATATGACGGATTAATCGGAATGGACCTTCTAAGAAAATTAGGAGCCAACATTGACATTAAAAATCGCTTATTAAGGACAAAATACGGAAAAATCTCAATTAAATTTCAAAACACACAAATTGAACAAAAATACACTATAGAACCCCGAACGGAAAGAAAAATAAAATCCCAGTAAAATCTAACAAAATTTAGGAATAATAAATCATATAACTTTTCAACAAGGAGTAGAAACCCCAACTGCCTTAGTTCAAATAAAAGATAACTTTGCAACCACAACAATATTAAATTCAAACGACTATCCCGTAGAATTATCATTGACAGACCCAATTAACGTAGAAGAACTAAATTTTAACGAAATGGAAATAGACGAGAATTTAGAAAATAACTACAACCCAATAGAACATGACGAAATGTTAAGAGAAAATTTAACTAACATCCGCTTCAATACCGACATCAATCAAGAAGAAGAAAGAGCAATTAAGAACTTATGTTTTGAATACCGAGACATATTCCATTGTGAAGGAATACCATTGACATTCTCCAACACAGTAAAACATAATATCGAGTTGACAGACAATAAACCAATCTTTACAAAAGCATATAGACTACCTCATGCAAGCCAAGAAGAAGCTGACAGACAAGTAGCAGATTTATTAGACCAAGACATAAACCAGCACTCCAATTCACCATGGAGCAGCCCGTGTTAATAGTACCTAAGAAATTAGACGCAACCGGAAAGAGAAAGTACAGAATGGTAATAGATTATAGAAAGTTAAATGAAAAACGGTAGATGACAAATATCCACTACCAAATATAACCGAAATTTTAGACAAATTAGGCAAATGCCAATATTTTACAACATTAGACCTAGCATCAGGATACCATCAGGTAGAGATGGAAGAAAAGTCATATCAAAACAGCCTTCAGCACACCTAGAGGACATTACGAATACAAACGAATGCCATTTGGACTAAAGAACGCACCCGCTACTTTCCAGAGAGTCATGGACAATATACTACGAGGAATACACAATGAGAAATGCCTTGTATACCTTGACGACATCATAGTTTATTCCACATCACTGGTAGAACACATAGAAAGATTGAAAGAAGTATTCGAAAGACTTAGACAAGCACATTTTAAAGTACAATTAGACAAAAGTGAATTTTTACAAAAACAAGTATCATTTTTAGGACATGTAATAACACCCCAAGGAGTAATGCCAAATCCAGACAAAACAAATGCAGTTCTAAATTACCCATTACCAAAAACAAACAAAGAAATCAAAGGATTTCTAGGACTTAGTGGTTACTACCGCAAATTCATTAAAGGTTACGCTCAGATAACCAAACCCCTGACAAACTGTTTAAAAAAGGGAAACAAAATTGAACACACCCCAGAATTTATTAAAGCTGTAGACAAAATCAAAAACATATTAACTAATCACCCTGTATTAGAATACCCAGACTTTACAAAACCATTTATACTGACGACAGACGCATCGAATGTAGCATTAGGCGCAGTATTGAGCCAAGGAAAAGTAGGTAGCGATAAACCTATCAGCTACGCATCCAGAACCCTAAATGAAACCGAACAAAAATATAGCACTATAGAAAAAAAATTATTAGCCATAATTTGGGCAACAAAATATTTTAGACCTTACCTATACGGAAGAAAATTTTACATATATACTGACCATAGACCACTAGTATGGTTATGCAAACTGAAAGAACCAAATTCAAAATTACAAAGATGGAGAATCAGACTCGAAGAGTATGATTACGAAATTATATATAAAAAGGGAATTTATAACAACAACGCAGACGCTTTAAGCCGAATCCAACTCAATGCATTAGAAACGGAATCCATTATAGGAAACGTAGACGAAGCAGAAATAAGGGAAGATCCAGACGAGAGCGACACTATACATTCGACACAAAACGAAGAACCAAAAAACGCGATTAAAATTTTAAACGAAGCAATCGATATGAAACCCAACCAATTTATAATAACAGAAGTTTTAAATAACCCCAATCCAGTAAAATATACAAAAGTAGATAATAAAAAGATATATCAAATTCAAATAACTAAAGATGATAACGAAGAACAAATAATTAAAATTTTAAAAGAATACACCCCCGAGAAAAAACGATTTTATTTTTATTTCAACACCGAACATTTATACCAAAGATTTTCAGAATTGTACATTAAACTATTCAATAACTCTGGACCTGAACTCATCAGATGTACTAGAAAATTAATAACACTAGACGACCCTGACGAAATAAACGATGTAATTAGAAATCAACACGAAGGAAAAACCAACCATCGTGGAATTAACGAAACAATAAAACAACTCATAAGACGTTATTATTTTAAAGACATGAAGGACTTGACCACAGATTTCATTAACCAATGTGAACTATGTGACAAAGCGAAATACGATAGGAAACCCCAAAGATACCCTTAATGTTAACCAAAACACCCGACAAACCATTTCAAAAACTTCATGCCGATACTCTAGTAGTAGAAGCGCAAAACATCTAACAATCATAGACGCATTCACAAAAATAGGCCAAGCCATACCAATCACATCCAAAAATAGCATTGACGTGACCCAAGGATTTTTACAATATTTCACATTTTACGGAACACCGAATCAATCACTTTAGACAATGGTAGCGAATTTAAAATGAGACAATTCAAAACACTTTAGAACTACACAAAATAAAAATTCATTTCATAACGGAAAACCACCCTGAGTCAAACGGACTAATTGAACGGTTACATTTAACCCTGCTAGAACAAATTCGATTATTAAGAATAAATTATAAAAAGGAACATATAACCAATTTAATGTCATACGCACTAATCGCCTATAATAACACAATTCACTCATCAACTAACTTTACACCCTTAGAATTAACATTAGGACATTCAGAGTCACGAAATCCCTATGACATACACTACAACAAGGAAGTATATCAACAATATGCGAAAGACCACAAACAAAAATTAAAAATAACTTATGACAAGGTAAAAGATAAATTAGAGAACGATAAAGAACGTATCACCACAACCCGAAACAAAAATACCGACTCAAATAAATTTTCAATAGGACAAACCGTATATGAGAAAAACTTTCAAAGCAAGCGACATAAAACAGCACCCAGAAATTTAGGACCATTCAAAATTAAGAAAATATCAGATAAAAACATAGCAGTAGTAGACAACGGTAAAATAACGAAATACATTCATTTAAAAAACCTAAGACACCCTATAATTTCAGATAGACAATCATCACCATTACCGTCAACCTCCACCCAGGTAGAACGGACAACCAAATAATGATATAATATATAAAAACAACCCCGGTATACTACCAATAAACTAGGCAGTATACAAAATTACAATATTTTCTCAAATAATATCAACCCTTACTTTAATGTAACAAATTTTAGCAACATTAAGAATAACGAAATAATATTTTTAATAGAAATCCCGATAGTAGAAAGTAACAATTATCAATATTATCATTTATTTGCTTTTCCAACAAAGGTTACTAGCACATACCAAGTAATCATACCCAAAACCAAATTCCTATCCCTAAATGAACTGAGATATGGTTATACAAACGAAAAATGTACTGAAGTAACACCAAACCAATATTTATGTCAATCGATGACGACAACAACCATTCAAGAAGACAGCCCTTGTGAAGTACAACTATTAAAATTCTCAAATCACTACGAAAACTGTGAAACTAAACAAGTGCAAATAACTAATATGAAAATTCAAAAGGTTACAGATAACAAATGGATAGCCATTTTCCCAACAGAAGTAATAGCAACCATCCACTGCAACCAAGATGAAAATAACCAAGAATTAATCGGAAGCAAACTAATTACCCTCAAAGAAGATTGTTATGTGAAATTGAAAGATGAAGTAATCAGAGTTTATCAAGATCCCATAGCAACAAAGAAACTTGCAAACCTACCGGAACTACAATTCAAAATACAACAAGAAGACGAAGAAATAAACAAGAAACCTATGAAGCTAGAGCATCTAGACTTAGACGATCTCAACCACGCCGTGAAATTAGTGGAAAGTTATAAAGAACAATTAAGTGAAATCAAAACGCCAAAGTTACATTATAATAATATAAGTGTTTGGACAATTGTATTGATCATTTTAGTAATTTTGTAATCATGTATGTATTATACAAAATGTACCTTAGATTTAAGAATGAAGGAAACAGTTCTAGATTTAAGGAAACAAAGAAAAATAAAGAAACGACAAGTATACCTTTAGAAATAATGAATTTTAAATGAATTTAAATAATGTATTTTATGTATTTAAAATTAAGAAAACCTTAATTTTTCATTTACGGTGGGAGGAGTTATGTATCCCCAATTACATATATATATTGATATATTGAATCTAATATGAATTATTAGAAATTATTATGTAAAAGTATAAGTTCAATGCAACATTGTAACACAAGGATAACCCAGAGAGGTTATCGACAGTTCATGAGAACGGAATGCAGCTGTGCATCCGTGAGGGCAGTGATACTGCAGGTGGCAGGTCACAGGCGGTCAACAGACCGCAATTACTTAGAATTAAGTTGTTACATTGTAATAAAGTGTACAATTAAGAGAAACACACACATGAGATCTGCAAGTTCCCACAGCCGTGTGGAGGGCAGGTTATTATAAAAGGCCCGGGAGCTCAATGCCCGGCAGTCAGTTTTCGAACTCCATACTTCGTTGTTCAAGCTACTCACTAGTCAATAATTAATTTTAGTATTATGTACAAGTTCATCTGTTTCAAAGTAAAATAAATGTGTTAAAGTCAAAAGCTTTTTTTAAAAAACCAGCTCCAAAGGCCCGAACTTTAACTCGCGAATAAAAGTTATTCACCAATAAAGACTATACAAGCTACAAGACAAACAATCCCTCAACAAAAATTCACACCCTTTAACCCACAAACAAATCAACCGCGAAGTAACAACCCAAGTTTTAACAATACCAATTTTAATAATCAATTTAAAAATTTTTCAAGACCAACATTCAACCCAACTTTTACGAAACCCGCATTCCAACCGAGATTTAATCAAAACCTAAACCAACCAAGACCAGCATTCAACGCAAACCCCAATAGAAATACACCAATGACTAATACTCATAACAACCCTAACAATTATTACAAACCAACACCAATGGACACCTCATCTGGTAACACCAGACAAAACACAAAAATAACACACATCCGACCAAACCCTCATCAGAAACGTAATTTTACATCGGAAGAATTATTCCACCAAGAAATAGAAAAATTTGACACTGACCAGAATAATGACATTGAGACACCTACAAACAATGAATCAAACCATGCAGAAACTTATGAACGTGACGAACAATACGAAACTTACGAGGAGTATGATGAAGAAAACTCGAACTCAAATTTTCACATGGACCCATACATAGACAACCAAACTTAATAAACTTAAATAACATAAATCACTTAGTATTACCATACATAGAAATACCCCACGCCAAATTCAAACTATTAATTGACACCGGATCATCAAAAACATTAATTAGCCCCAGAACCGTACAAAAACATTATTTAGATTATGTAGAAAGAGAACCATTTAAAATTAAAACAGCCCACCAAACGACACTACACCAATTCGTAGCCAATATACCCTTACCGAGAACATTTAATGTTAAAATGAAACATAAATTTTGTGTATTCGAATTTAACGATAAATATGACGGATTAATCGGAATGGACCTTCTAAGAAAATTAGGAGCCAACATTGACATTAAAATCGCTTATTAAGGACAAAATACGGAAAAATCCCAATTAAATTTCAAAAGACACAAATTGAACAAAATACACTATAGAACCCCGAACGGAAAGAAAAATAAAATCCCAGTAAAATCTAACAAAATTTTAGGAATAATAAATCATATGACATTTCAGCAAGGAGTAGAAACCCCAACTGCCTTAGTGCAAATAAAAGACAATTTTGCAACCACAACAATATTAAATTCAAACGACTATCCCGTAGAATTATCACTGACAGACCCAACTAACGTAGAAGAACTAAATTTTAACGAAATGGAAATAGACGAAAATTTAGAAAACGATTACAACCCAATAGAACATGACGAAATGTTAAGAGAAAATTTAACTAACATCCGCTTTAATACCGATATCAATCAAGAAGAAGAAAGAGCAATTAATAACTTATGTTTTGAATACCGAGACATATTCCATTGCGAAGGAATACCATTAACATTCACCAACACAGTAAAACATAATATCGAGTTAACAGACAATAAACCAATCTTTACAAAAGCATATAGACTACCTCATGCAAGCCAAGAAGAAGCTGACAGACAAGTAGCAGACTTATTAGACCAAGACATAATCCAGCACTCCAATTCACCATGGAGCAGCCCCGTGTTAATAGTACCTAAGAAATTAGACGCAACCGGAAAGAGAAAGTACAGAATGGTAATAGATTATAGAAAGTTAAATGAAAAAACGGTAGATGACAAATATTCACTACCAAATATAACCGAAATTTTAGACAAATTAGGCAAATGCCAATATTTTACAACATTAGACCTAGCATCAGGATACCATCAGGTAGAGATGAAAGAAAAAGACAAAATCAAAAACATATTAACTAATCACCCTGTATTAGAATACCCAGACTTTACAAAACCATTTATACTGACGACAGACGCATCGAATGTAGCATTAGGCGCAGTATTGAGCCAAGGAAAAGTAGGTAGCGATAAACCTATCAGCTACGCATCCAGAACCCTAAATGAAACCGAACAAAAATATAGCACTATAGAAAAAGAGTTATTAGCCATAATTTGGGCAACAAAATATTTTAGACCTTATTTATACGGAAGAAAATTTTACATATACACTGATCATAGACCACTAGTATGGCTATGCAAACTGAAAGAACCGAATTCAAAATTACAGAGATGGGAGTAGTGTATTATGGGCGTAATCAGCACCACATTTCCACCAGCATCCACATTTCCACACATCTGGACCAAATTTACATGTAAATTCCATAAGGAGGAAATGAGGAGATTCATCTCCACATTTCCACAAGCATCCACATTTCCACATACGAGATAAACCTATTTTTAAGATTTTTACCGCTAACATTCTGGACCAAAAGTTTTCTTCGACTAGCCATTTTTATCTTTCGAGATAAACCTACCTTGTTTGGTATCAATTAATATTAGATTTTCTCAGGTACCCGAATCTTTAAGAATTTTTAGATTGCATCACCCCAAGGAGCTACCCCATTTTAAGATTTTTTACCTATAGCGACTTTTGAGCGTTCTTATAAATTTTCTTAGTCATGCAATACATCTTGTTAGCTTAGAATTTTATTGCAGAATCTGTAAACAGATTTAAAATCGGACTACTCCTTACAAAGTTACACTTTAAAGCTCTCAAACCTCTAAATTTCGCCTTTGCTTTATAAGCAATACTAACAAATAGTTTTCCTCGTCTAGCCAATGCATCTTTCGAGATAAACCTATCTTGTTTGGTATCAGTTAATATTAGATTTTTCTCAGCTACCCGAATCTTTTATTTCTAATTTTCAGATCTCCGCGGCTAGCTCTTTTCAACGTCTTAAAACCGGTTGTAGAAATTGTTTTGTGAGCCTTAGAATTTTGGTGTTGAAAATAAAAAACTAAACATATTAAATAAAATTTATTGATAAAATAGCCGCTACTGAACACCTTATCCATCTAACGTATTAATTTTTTTAAATAATATTAACAAAGACGCTAGTTCGCAGGATCTGATATTTGTGTAAACAAGGATGAACTCCATTCAACGGTACATCAACTACTTATTTTCTATTTAGGAATATACACCAGAAACTTGTATGCTTTTAATTAATTAAAAGCAGAAAGTTTTGTCCGGAAACGCTACTGTAAAATATATAGAGCAAATAAATTATTCCCTGAATGTGTTTTCAATTGCAATAACTGACTATACAATCATTTATGAATTTTAAATTACACTTTATTTAACTAAGTTACTTTAAACAAGAAATTACCGCATCCAAAAATTCCAATGCATGTTTAACAATAATGTAGAAATGGCAAGGTCGACTTAATAATTAAGAAAGCGCATTTTGCTGGTATGAAATCTATGGAATTTCTCCTGTAATGAAAGAAGAATGCATTCGTAATTGAAAATGCGTGCTACAACTTTCGCTAGATACCAGCCATGTATGTTAATTAGAAATTTTGTGTATGACATCATTAACTACCTAAATTCCAGAATTAACAAAAATGTAATAAACCAGATTAAGTACTGAAAGTAAATGGGTCTTATTACCTAAATTACCCTACGTGACGCGGTAGAAGCATTATAACGCAAATTCCGGAAACTTCCAATGTAGTATTAATAAATTTGTAACTCGTAATCCAACAAATATTCTAGATTTCTTAACGAACATTTGAATGCTGTTTTATAATTTCTTTTCTTGGACTTTCTATTAATTATGTTGAGAATATGTTTCAATGACGCGCATTTCAAATCGAGATATAATTGTTTGTAGATTACCAATACCACGAGGCGCTGAAAAGTGCGTATTTACGGGAAATACAAACCTCATTTAGTGGTATAATTAACGGATTCAAAACGTATATAACGCAGCCTGGTTAGTAGAATTCTATTAGTTTCGCACGCTTTTGTGTAAAGCCCGTCGAAATTTTAAACCGTTGTTTCGCGTAGTTATTTTGTGGAAAGTTTTGAAGGAAGATTTAAGGTAAGTTTACATTTTTTTATTAAAGTAGAACTGAATTTATTTGCAAACACCAATTATTATGTATTCGGTTATTGGTTCTTTGTATTTTAAAACATTAATTTTTCCAAAGTAATGCGCTGTATTACAGATATATTTTTTCCAAATTTTAAAGGTATGCTTTTGCTAGAATAAAAAACAATTCTCACAAAATATTTTATTAAAATTTTAATACATTAACAAAAATGCTTCAATACCAATACGTTTTCCTTAGAACAGCTTAAATTATTCAAACAATGGTTTAAACAGTGATTGTACCTATTACCGAATCTTCTTAATTCTTTGAGCCTTGGAAGTAAGAAAACACTCTCCATGTTTAAAATGTTGTTTGATAAATATTTTGACAGTAACTGTCTTTTCTGTTCTCCTTTAACATAGATAGTAGCATCGGGGGTATGACTTCTTTCAGCAAATCGCCTACATTTGTATATCCACTTGTGGACTGTCCATCCCAGCTAAGCCCATGGATTCTTTGCTTTAACCACCGAACTTGCTTTTGAAATCATCACTTAGGGTGTTATACTCACAGCCATGTCCAGTATCTCATGCCATATTACATTATTCGCTACATCCAAAATGGCAATCTCCTTGCAATAGAAATCACTAGTTTTGTATTGATATCCTTGTAAATCGATTATGAAACACATGCTTCCTGCTTCAAATCACAGATGGGAATGGGGTTCTAAGCAAATCTCTCCTATATATCCAGTTAAGGGACTTTACTCCCTCCTTTTATGATTTTTTCATCCAGGTAATTATCTGGATGATACTAAAGCAAGTCTGTTCTCTTAATCCAACTTTTACCATCCCCAACCACGACACTAATAATTCGCGCCCGTGCTTCCGTTTCCGTAAAACTTTTCCACTAAGTACGTGTCGGGTGCTGCTGTGAGCTGAATTTCATCTTCGTAAAAAGCACCTAGAATTGGTCGACCTTCCAAATCTTGTAGCAGATAGGTTACCGGTCTCGTTTGTTGTGCTTTAACAATTTTGAATAGTTCTGTACTCCAGTTTGGGTGAAATCCTCGATCGAATACTGCTTTATATTTTGATATACGCACAATGTCTCCAACCTTATACAACTTCTTGTGACTTTTAGAAACGCTGTTAGCGGTGTAAAGTTTTATTCTTTCCGGATGTTCTTCTGCTTCCATAGGTGTCATGTTAATAGCCCGATGCGGTGTATTATTGTATTCTTCCATAACCTTAGGCAAAATATTAACCCATTTATGACTGCCTTGCAAGTAAAATCTTCTGTACAATTTGTTTTTGATTGTTCTAATCAACCGCTCGACCATGCTAGCTTTGATTGCGGAATACGTGGAGTAATGGTTTATCTTACATTTTTGCATAAGATTTTTAAACCAGCGGTTGTAGTACTCTTTCCCAAAATCCGTTTGTAGATTGATTTTTACGTTATTTTCTCCTTGCAGCATTTTGTCCAATATTTTTTTCATAGCATTTGTGACTTCTGATCCAGTTTTATTTTTTAAAGGTTCAGCTAAAGCATATTTTGTGAAACAGTCCACTGCAATTATAATATATCTGTACCCATTGTTCACACGCGAGTAAGGCTGCATTTCGCACAAGTCCGATTGGATAAGATCACGTTTCACATGTTTCAGATTTGTATGACGACGCTGAAAATTTTTCTTGCAGGTTTAAATAATTCCTTAACGATGATTTCTTTACTCATTTTTGCTTAACACTGTTGCTAAACTAATAGGGTTATCTTTATCCAATTGCACCTTTGACATAAACTGAAGCTTTGGTTTGTAGTATTTGTTTTTTATAGCTTCTGGTGACGCCTCGTAAATCGATGCTATTGCAAGACCGAGCTCCTTCTCATTTGTCTCAGAAGTTGCAGTCAAATTAATAAAAAACTGTATAAACGTTTTAAAGTCAGATACAAGCTTATCCAATTTTTCATTTACATATTGTTTATTAACTGCATCAGATGGCTCAACTGGTTGAGCAAGCATTGCGATACGCTGGTTTCTTGCATTGAAGGCTTTATCTTTACGTTGTATATCATCAGAACTTTTTAGACAGTATGAAAAGGCTTGATTCACGAGCTTGATTACAGATTTCTTATTAACACAATCACTATCGTCTTTAGGTCCATTACATCCACTAGCCTTTTTACGAAAACTAATTGTTTCTTCTCCAGACTTGAATACTATAGTCTTCTGATTAACACAATCACCATCTTCTTTCGGGTCTGATGAATTCACTAACCTTCTTTGCTGCATATCGTACCCATCACCATCCAACGTTAGCACAAACCTCGACCTGGAGGACCGCGCCGAATATCAGCATCTTTACGCTCTGAACGTCCGAAGCGGTCGATAGGCATTTTAAAACTGTGTAATTATTTACTGAGCTCACTGTATTATACCTTCTTCTCTCAACTCTTCTATTATGGACACCATCTCGTTAATGTTTTCCTCGCTTGTATTTCCAGCTCGGTTGGATGCTTCAACAATCTCAGCCGATCTACAAGTTCATGTCATTATTCCAGTAGACATATTGCACCGGCTTTGAATTTAAACTTTGTAAAACCGGTTAGAAAAGCTAAACCCGCCCCTTAGACTGTTTTCTTCTCTTTGGCTGTTTTCTTTCGGGATTCCTCCGAAATTCGGTGAGATATTTTGCACATATTTGTTAAACTTTTGTTATTTGTTGGAAATCCGCTTAAATCGTGCACCGCAAATGGGTTAAACTTTCTTCTCAAAATCGACGCAGATTTGATCATTTCCAAGTAATTCGGCAAATCTTCATGCAAATTAAATCCCATCTTCGGGGCTGATGTCTTTGTAAACCAGCAGGTTGTATAAACCCTTCGTACCTGGATATATCACATTGTTTAATGTTATATCGCTAGTTTCCGGGTTAATTTCAATACACTTTTCCACAAACTCCATGTATCGGTTTCCGCATTATACTTTACTCCATAAATTGATTTGTCAATATTTTCGTCTTCGTCTCTAGCTAACACATCGCATAGTAAAGATGGAACGGTTCTTCTGGAACGAGTTGTTTAATTTTCTTTATAGGTACGTCCATGTTTTCGACTTTAACCTTTGTTGTAGGTGTGGGAATTTTTCGGTGATCGATTGCAACTGGGAAGCGTTATTTCCAAGGATCAATCAATTGTTTGTGCCCTCTTTGAATTTTTGCTGAGATGTAGCGTCTCCCTTTTGTACGCTACAAACTTTTTCGTACAGCATCCTGCATAAGATGAAGACTGCGTTTATTCGCAATAAAATTGTTAACGTCCGTCATCATGAAACTTTGGATGAGAACTAACTTTTTTTGAATAATGTCAAATATTTATATACTCGTCGAAATTCTTCCTATACCGCCCCTTATCCAAATCAAAATCTTTCACAACAGTTATAAAATTATGTTTTGAGTCACCCCAACACTGTAAACACATTTCTTTAAATTTCGGATATGTCATGTCACCGCTTATATGATCCGAAAAGATATGGCGAAGGTTTGTGTCATCCTGTTTCCATAATGCGATTACATTGGTGTTATCTCTGAGTCTATGTTTTAAGGCACTAGCGTAAGTTTGACATAGATAGAACGAATCTATTGCTTTATGTCGACCGAACGAGAAAAATTGAGTGATTTTACTTTGCTCGTTTACAGGTATATCATCGAAAACCATAATTGAATCTTCTTTGGTATCTCTGGGTTCGATCAAATCATCGTAATTTTCAAACTCATGGTATCCAATTTCTTCTTTTAATGGTGTAAAAACGTTTCTTAACAATTCGTATTTCGGTTGATACAAACTTTTCGAAAATACATAGACATTTTGGAATCTAAGACCGTTCTCGTGCAGGATCAGAGATATTAAAGCGTTAGTCTTCCCACAACTCGATGGTCCCGCGAAGATAGCTCGTATGTTAGATGGGAACAATGAACCATGTTTACCATCCTCTCTTGCACTAGCAATAGCAAAGTTATCATAATTCTGTATAGGTATTTTAACTTCTTGTATAGCATCACCCGTGTCTCTCACATTTTCCGACCTAGGAGCACCATTCTTCTTTTGAGGTTTACGGAGATCTAAATGCCTGCTTAACGTTCTTCTAGGTATACCATATAACCTACTTGCAGAGTTAACACTTATACCCTTTTGTATTTCACTAACTGCTGTCTCTAAAGATTCCTTGGTGTACATCTTTCAAATATAAGTTTAAAACTGATTCAAATTGAAAATAATATTCCCTTATATACCAGCATGGGTAGGGGTGTGCACGCGCAGGGGCGCGCATGGGCAGGGGTGTGCACGCGCAGGGGTACCCATGGGCACAGGCGTGCTTAGGTGTACACCGGAGTACGTGAGAAACTGTCTTGGATCACCAAAAAATCTTATTAATATTAAAACAACATAGATTTTATACAATTTTATTAAAAATATATACAAAAAATTTAATTGTGAATAAATCTATTAACAATTTCCGTAAACGGATTATATTCAAACATAGAGTCATGTATAATTAAAGCATAAGCCTTCATCGACGGTTCAAAATTTCTTGAAGCTTCTAATTCTATTCTTACATCAACAGTTGCATCCTTGATGCTTTCAAATTGATGACGACAGTCGATTACAAAGACAGGTGATTCCTTAAACCTGTTGTAGTCCATTAAACATTTATTTGACGATTTGTTCGGGTAGTATTTTTCCATAAAAGATGCATAAGACAGGTACGCTGGCAAGTAGTCATTCTGCTCGAAATCCAAATTTAATCGACCTTGAGGGAACATCTGAGAGTTTAAAACACTTTGACATTGGTTATATTGGCATTCGTAAAGCTTGTAGCATTTTCTTCTTTCTTATCATATTTTCCATTTTGCAGTACCAGTAATATCCACCGAGCCTTCTCTGTTTCGTTCGATACTTTAATTCTCCATACTTGCAACTTTGATTGTGTTAGAGACGGTAATTCGTGTAGTTCCCATTTTCTGAATGCAACCATTATAGATGATTGATTTTGCATTTCCGAAAGCAGCGATGCCTTGGCAAAGTCACTTAATGTTATATGGGGACCTCCATGAAATACGTTGTATTTTGAAGTTACTGTATTTCCAACCGACTTGTAGCAATTTACGTCCGACTTGGATCTGATTAAAATCAGCTCTTGAGGCATGTTGACGATAGTTTTCTTGTAATCTTCAAAAACCCAAAATGGTTTTTAGCGGTATAGCACAACTAAACCGTCCATCTTGGAATATGGTATCGGGTTTCCACCCGGTATGTGTAATAGATTTTGTTTCTGATTCTTCCATGGATACTAAACCTTCTTGTAATTCCAGGGATTCGACAGACATCTATTATTTGATTATTACCCAATTTGTATTGAATTTCCTCAAACAGAAAATATGGTGCATTTCTAGTAAATTCGTAAGCTTTAGGGTCTGGTTCTGCTGCTCTAATCGGGTCCAGTTGTTGACGCTTCCTTAATGTTCCGTAGGTTTATAGGTACCCTTTATAAATATAAAACTTTCATGAGGGTATGTGATGTTATCACTGCTCTGGATTTCAATTGAAATTTATCGTTGTTTTCTGCATTCAATGTAAAGGGAAGATATGTATAATAATCTTCCTTTATTATGGTTCGTCTAATTTATAACCTCCAAACACATCCAATTTGGGCACGTCCTCATATTTAAGCCTTCCAAGTTTAACGTTTTCATCACCGTGGAGATCTAAGCTGCGTTTACTTCTGCCTCCCATCATTTATAACTTTTAACCCCAAAGATTTTAAGAAACGTATTTCTTCCGCTGTAAGTCTCTCGACAACTTGACGCTTTGACGCCGTATTCACTTCTAATCGTCTGGGGGTGTTGTAGCGTGCTTTATATACAAAATCGATAGGCATTTTCAGCTACTTTTTATTTCCAGTCTCGCACAGGTGTATGTTTCCGGGGAAAAGTTTACCAATTCACCCAAATGATCGACTAGTCTGATTGTAATATTATCAATTTCTGTTACGCTCAGCGGATAATATATGACGTGGTTAGGTTCCTTTTCCAGATTATACCCGGGTGGTACAGATAAACTGAATTCAAATATGCTGTGCGTAAGAAAATTGTTTCTGAATGATCCGCTGGTGATATTGGTTTCCACAAAAATGTTTGAGACCGATATTATGTTCACTTGCTGATTAGCGATATGTACGGTATCTGCAGCCAATTTGCGGTTGGTAAACCCCAAGATGCTTCCAATATTGTTTTTACGGTTTGCCCCAAAATCAATCGGTATACTGCTTCGTATAGAACACTTTAATGTATTATTGTTGGCACTCAGTTTAAAATATTTTTCAATGTTCTCGTTGATGTCCGGCTTCTGACTGAACCATTTTTTTGAAGACGTCCTGTATATATGCATTTATTTCTTCTAATTCGTATGATCCGGGTTCAATGGTTATTCTGCGATGCTCTGGATCGTTAAAGTATAATATGTTGTTTCCTGGATGTATGTTTTGCACAGTGTTACAAGTGTACAATCCCACTAGACCCAAAGCATATTCACCGTCTTGTTTCAATTTAATTGGTGGGTAAATGGATCCTGTCGATATGACATTACCATACCCGAACACGCTCACTGTTTTAGCCATTGTCACTAAGAAACTTTAACACTAAATGTCCACAATTGTATGTGTTGTAAGTCTGCTCCGTTACACTGTTGTAGTAAATTTTACAACCTCGAAAATATCTCTTCACTTCTTCCGGTGGTCTCAAGTCTCCAAACGAATCGTATAATACACACTATTTCCACGTTTTCGGTACCCCACCCAATGTGTACCCGAACCTTTGGTGGTATCCAAATTAATCACACCGATTCGTTGACACGCGGTGTAATCTTCTGTAACTGATCTCTAGAAAAGACACCACGAAAATGAGGAATGTTAGATGCGTGTTTCCTTATATCTACATCGGTAAGAGCTCTTCGAGGTAACTTGCTTAGTTTTTGATACTTTTTACAAATGCCACGCCCCTGTTTGTACGGTTTCAAGAATAATGCTGTGCCTTTTTGTATGGTTTTAGAAACATTCCATTTCCTTTTTCCCAACGGTAATGGCTTCCATAGATCTGTCTTGACATCATTTACTGCTTTAGCTATCCCCGCAGCACCACCTGTTAGTGCCCCTAGGGCACTTAGTCCAGCGAATATCGGAATCAATGGTAGAAAACCTCCTTTCTGTGGAACGGGTATAATACGTGGGACTTTAATTTTGTTTCTCCCACCGGCTCCTTTTATGATTTTTACCAATTAGAATACCAACATCTAACAGCTTTTTCAAGTTGTCGGAACCAACTCGGTCTATTGCGGATCGTATTTTCTTCAAAATCCACCTTTAAAACTTATTTTCTTCTTTAAACCCATACCCATTTTTCTCTTCGCTTTCATAGCGTTTGTCACAAACCAAGCTGCGGTTCTTTCCCCAAACTTTGCGTTTTAGACTTAACTCTCCCCAGGCTTCTTCTTCTAAAATTTTATCTGCTCGGTGTCTGGCTGGAAGATTGTCGGGTACTTGGAGTATGCAATGTCGTGGTCTTTACACAATTTATCTAATTCGTTTATTCCAGGATCACCTCTTGCTAAGCGTTCATCCAACTTTGTACCAGGACCGCAGTACTGATAACCTGGAATATGCAGCTCAAACGGTAACCTGTTTATAGCGCTGTTGATTAAACCCTCTCAGAACAGATAATCATGTGTTTACTCAAAAAATCTCAAACTATACTAAATAAATAAACAACAACGAGTCTATTTATACTTTTTCAAAAAATTTACAATATATTTACAATAACAATACATTTACATCCATGTCTCTTGAGCTTCTTTTATAAAATACTCTTTCTAGTTATCACCATAACCAGAATCTTCAGATTCCGACAAATTTAAACGTCTAAACATTTCCACTAATGTTCTTGTACGCATCACATCTTGCACAAATATATCCGGAAAACATATAACCAGCTCCAATGCATTTAGTGCGCTCTGATTCAATTCGTTGTAGAATAAAATATTGCCAATTCGAACTTCGCCTTCAATCAAGATTTTAATTCGTTTCTCCCCTTCAGTCAGAGTATTAAACCGATCACAATCATTTAAATTAGAATTAGCAACAAACCCTACTAATTCGCTGTATAATGCTGGAAGTCACGACTTTCCAACTGTTTAAGTTGATACTCAAACAACTCCCGCATATGGAATAGTTTACGGCACTCCAATTCGTTTATAACTATCGAGCTATTACCCATTATTATTTTTAACTGGAACGTTTCGTTCTCGGTTGATCCAGACACTGGTGACAGAGTGATAAAGAACGGACCTCCTAGTTGTATGTGTAGATCTTCCATTTCGGTGCACCATTTAATCGAGTGTTTAGTACGTCACGAGAAAATACATTGATTTGAAATTCCACTTGAAAATTTGTAAATGCTAACCAATTTTCGTATGTCAATTCCAGAACATGGCGACCACAATATTTCTTGCTACACACCAATCGTAATACGGGTTTTATTCTCTGGTTTATAACAAACCCAATTTCCACATTATGAGGGTGTTCACCCAATTCACTTAAACTATACGTAAACTTATTAATCAGATTTTCGGTATACGAAACTTGTGCATCATTAACACCTGCAGACTCCATTGCTTTGCACTGATTTCACTGAGATGACTGAGAAGGATGCTATGCAGATCATCCTTTTAAATGTTTCAGGGTTGTTGTTGCGCATGCGTAAATTGTTCTCGGATAATTATACATGTAGTGCGTAAGCAAGAAGCTAATTGATTTTACCGACGTGATTAGACTAGTTTGGAATGTTACTCAAGGTTAAACGACGCTGGGTTTCACCTAATTTAAAAGTAAACTACCTAATTGATTTTCACCGGGTATAAAAGCATGGTACGAGGCGATATATATTCAGTTTTTTGTTTAGTCTTCGGCTAGTTACAACTGTTAAAAGTCTTTGACCAGTTTTAATTTCTTTATAGAAAATGGCTTCCTTTACTTGTGATGTCTGTGGGGCTTCCTTCTCGAGAAGCGATAGTTTGAAGAGACATCTACTCCAACAACATGATGTAGCATCGAAATCCGCCGGTCTTTTTGTTTGCGATGTGTGCCCGGCATCCTTCTCGCGGAAGGACAGCCTAAAACGTCACAAGGATGCCAAGCATGGTGCAGTGGTACCAGTTGCAGGCCCATCCGGGGTCAAACGACCTGCTGCACCAACAGTTGAGGGACCTGCCCCCCAAGAAGTCGCGAAGATGCGAAGAGTGTGGTGTGGATGTGGCTAACATGGCAGCCCACCAGCGCTCCAACACTCACAAGACTAATGCAAGTCGTGTCTTGGATGGAGGCGTAGAGGTTGTAGCTACCGCTTTTAAAACAAGAGTAGCTACATACAGAATTAAAAATGCTAATACTAGTGGTATGTATACTTTCAAAACATTGAATGAGTGTTTAACCTAATTATTTCTAGACATCTCAGAATTTTTGCGTCAGCAGAAAGAGAGATTCATCGAATTAGTTGGTGAGAAATTAAAAGATCACCTATCCCTCAAGGTGAACTTGGAGGTGTTTGGTGGTTACACCAAGATGGACAGTGTTGAAGATGTTAAATCTTTTAACACTCGAAATGTTGTGGTCACCTCCTCCAGTAACCTTGGGGAGATCTACAATTCCTTTGTAGAGGTAATGTCGGCAAAGTCTGAGGAGTTCCAGGAGCGTGATTCTGGTTAGTTTCTACAATTATTGATTTTTTCTAATTTGTAAGTTTTAGGATGGAGTCTGAAACAGGCGTTGTACTTGGAGATAAATGTAAACAAGTACAACCCTTTGCGTGGGTCTTCGTACATTGAGCTCCCCAAATGGGTTCGAAACACCAGAGCAGTTATAAATATACAAAATGAGGACAACGCATGCTTTGCCTGGTGTGTTGTGGCTGCGCTCTACCCCAGTGCTCATAATCCGCAAAGAGTCGCTAGCTACCCCCATTACAGCACCATTCTCAATTTGACAGGACTGCAGTTCCCGATGCTCATAAAGGACATACCCCGGTTCGAGGAGCAGAATGCTATAAGCATTAATGTTTTTGGTATAGAAGGCAAGTCGATTGTGGGACCGCTTCACTTTACAGCACGCAAGAGGATCGGCACGTAAATTTGTTATATGTTCAGAAAGACGGAAAGGAACATTTTTGTTTGATCAACAATTTAAGCGGATTGGTTAAAACTCAGCTATCTGCCCGCACAGGACTCAATCTGTTATGCGATGGATGTTTAATATATTTTCGTTCGGAGGAGGAGTTACACCGACATACAGAGCATGAATGTAACCATATTGTGGCTACAATGCCGACTGCAGCTAAATGTGTGCTGGAATTTGTTAATATTCACAAACAAATGACCGTACCGTTTGTGATATACGCTGATTTTGAGTCGGTGCTAAAACCTATTAGTACTGCTACTCCAGATACATCTTCTTCGTTCACGAATAGCATCCAGGAACACAAGCCGTACAGCTTCGCATACTACATAAAATGTTCATACGATGAATCGTTTAACAAGTTTGAGCTGTACAGGGGGCCTGAGGCTGCCAAAGTGTTTATGGAGAAGATGGAAGAAGAAGCTCGACGACTGGGTGAAATTTTAAAACAAACACCCCATGCTTCCAATGGAACCCTAGATGAGTTGTTGTTTCATATGACAGTGGATTGCGGAATTTGTAAAAGCCTCTTGGGAGTGAAAGAGTTAGGGATCACGACCACTTGACTGGTTGCTTTCGCTCCGCTGCACACCCGCAATGCAATATAAAGTACGGCGTACCTCATTTCATCCCTGTTGTATTTCACAATTTAGGCGGGTACGATAGCCATTTTATTGTGAAGGAGTTGGGGTATGATAAAGAGAGGATCACTGTAATCCCTAATAATAAGGAGCGCTTCGTATCGTTCACTAAAAATGTGAGGTTATATGGTGAACAACCAGAGGAGTGTGATGGCGAGCCTGAAGGATCTGACAATACAGCGATACAGCTCAGGTTTATAGACTCGTTAAGATTCATGGCTTCATCGTTGGACAAGTTGAGTCAGAATCTTGATACTACCCAGTTTGTGGAAACTCGCAAATACTACCCCGATGAGCAAGAGTTTGGGTTGTTGACGCGGAAAGGCGTTTTCCATACAACTATATCACCGATGCTGTAGTACTGAACGAGACATCATTACCACCGAAAGAAACCTTTTTTAATAATTTAACATCTACGGATATCAGCGATGCGGACTACGAGCACGCACGGAAGGTGTGGAATACGTTTGGCATTTGCACGCTTGGGGAGTATAGCGATTTATACCTGAAAACCGATGTGCTACTACTTGCAGATATTTTGAAAACTTCCGCTCTGTATGCAAGCAGACGTATGATCTGGATCCATGCCAGTACCTGACAGCTCCAAGTTTGAGCTGGGATGCGATGCTTAAGCATACTGGTGTAAAACTGGAGCTGTTGATGGATATTAGCATGCATAACTTTATTAAGGCCGGAATCAGGGGCTTGACTCAATGCAGCCAACGATATGCTAGAGCGAATAATAGGTATATGGAGAATTACAACCCTGACGAGCCATCCAAGTACCTAGCATATCTGGATGCTAATAATCTTTATGGGTGGGCAATGAGACAGCACCTGCCCATTGGTGATTTTAGATGGATGGATGCTAGAAAGATTGCTTTCCTAAAGAACTAATTTTGAATATACCTGAAACCAACGAGAAAGGTTATATTCTAGAAGTTGATCTGAGTACCCCGAACATCTACACCATTCCCACAACGATCTACCCTTCTGTCCTGAAAACATGGTACCTCCATCACCCAAATCAAAGACACCTAAATTGTTAGCAACTCTGTCGGAAAAGAAAAACTATATTATTCATTATCGGAATTTGCAACAGTGTATGCGATACGGTCTAAAACTAAAAGCAATCCACCGGGTTTTAGAGTTTACTCAGTCTCCATGGTTGAAGGCGTATATCGACCTTAACACCGGGTTGAGGATGTCGGCGAAAAACGCATTTGAGAAAGACTTTTATAAATTAATGAATAATGCGGTGTTCGGGAAGACTATGGAGAACGTGGACAAACGTGTAGATGTGAAAATCGTGACCCGGTGGGATGCTTCTGGAAATGGTTGTGCGCGAACAAGCTAATTGCTCGACCAAACTTTAACAGTTGCTTAGTGTTGGGGAAAATCTGGCGATTATACAGATGAATCGTGTAAAAGTGAAGTACGACAACCGATTTATGCAGGATTGTCAATTTTAGATCTATCCAAAACGTTAATGTACGACTTTCACTACAGTACTATGGTTCCTCTGTATGGTCCCAGATTGTCCCTGCTTTATACAGATACAGACTCTTAGTGTATAGTGTGCAAACTGAAGACTTGTATAGTGACATTAGTGCGAACATTGAGCATTTTGATACAAGTGATTACCCTCCAAACAATAAGTACAATATACCGCGTGTGAACAAAAAAGTTGTGGGGAAATTTAAAGACGAGTTTTGTGGGGATTTGGTGTTGGAATTTGTAGGTAGTAGGGCTAAGTCCTACAGCATTATTAGTGAGAAAGACATTCTTAAGAAAATTAAGGGTGTTAGTCGTAAGTGGTGGCGGGGATTAGTGTAGATAGTTTTAGGGATGTTGTTATTAATAATAGAGATGCCCTCATGAATACGATGGTATCAATCCGGAGTAAAAACACGTTTTGTACACCCAATTAATTAATAAAATTAGTTTATCGGACGCAGATGACAAGCGTTACGTCATCCCCGGAAGCATATCAACCTACGCATGGGGGCATAAGGATATTAGATAGTTGTTTATATTTTATTATGTATATATAGTATATAAGTTAGTTATAAGCATATCTACCCTCCCCCATCCTTAAAATTTCCTTTGTTCCCGGCGACATGTGTTTACCTCCACGTGGTGTCGCTGGACGGTAAAACATATTGTTAGATTAACAATATGTCTTATTGACCGAAAACACGTTTCCTCTTTTTTTACATTAATCTCTTTTATTACAGGTCTATTTAAACAACACATTAATCTCTTTTTTGTTACAGGTTAACCTGCTTGGATTCGGCTACACACAGGAAATAATGTTTATACTTTGTAAAAATTATAATTAGTTTATTAAACTGTGAATAAATTATTAAAATTTTGTGTGCTTAATTTTTGTGTTACTACCTCTAACTGTTTGGTTAAAGCATATACCTTGGGTAGCGAAAAGGTTTTAAAATGGAGTTAAATATATACGAGCAAAATTTTAGAGGTTTGAGAGCTTTAAAGTGTAACTTTGTAAGGAGTAGTCCGATTTTAAATCTGTTTACAGATTCTGCAATAAAATTCTAAGCTAACAAGATGTATTGCATGAGTAAGAAAATTTATAAGAACGCTCAAAAGTCGCTATAGGTAAAAATCTTAAAATGGGGTAGCTCCTTGGGGTGATGCAATCTAAAAATTCCTAAAGATTCGGGTAGCTGAGAAAATCTAATATTAATTGATACCAAACAAGGTAGGTTTATCTCGAAAGATAAAAATGGCTAGTCGAAGAAAACTTTTGGTCCAGAATGTTAGCGGTAAAAAATCTTAAAAATAGGTTTATCTCGTGGGAGGAAATGTGGATGCTCATTTATCTCGAAAGATAAAAAATTTAAGATATATTTATCTCGAAAGATGAAAAATGGTTAGTCGAAGAAAACTTTTTGGTCCAGATGTGTGAGGAAATGAGGGATTCTGGAGGAAATGAGGTGCTGATTCGTAACTAAATACACTACTGATGGAGAATCAGACTCGAAGTGTACGATTACGAAATTATATATAAAAAAGGAATTTATAACAACAACGCAGACGCTTTAAGCCGAATCCAACTCAATGCATTAGAAACGGAATCCATTATAGGAAACGTAGACGAAGAAGAAATAAGGGAAGATCCAGACGAGATCGACACAATACATTCGACACAAAACGAAGAACCAAAAAACGCGATTAAAATTTTAAATGAGGCAATCGATATGAAACCCAACCAATTTATAATAACCGAAGTTTTAAATAACCCCAATCCTGTAAAATATACAAAAGTAGATAACAAAAAGATATATCAAATTCAAATAACAAAAGATGATAACGAGGAACAAATAATTAAAATTTTAAAAGAATACACCCCCGAGAAAAAACGATTTTATTTTTATTTCAATACCGAACATTTATACCAAAGATTTTCAGAATTATACATTAAACTATTCAATAACTCTGGACCTGAACTCATCAGATGTACTAGAAAATTAATAACACTAGACGACCCTGACGAAATAAACGATGTAATTAGAAATCAACACGAAGGAAAACCAACCATCGTGGAATTAACGAAACAATAAAACAACTCATAAGACGTTATTATTTTAAAGACATGAAGGACTTGACCACAGATTTCATTAACCAATGCGAACTATGTGACAGAGCGAAATACGACAGGAAACCCCCAAAGATACCTTTAATGTTAACCAAAACACCCGACAAACCATTTCAAAAACTACATGCCGATACTCTAGTAGTAGAAGCACAAAACTATCTAACAATTATAGACGCATTTACAAAAATAGGCCAAGCAATACCAATCACATCCAAAAATACCATTGACGTGACCCAAGGATTTTTACAATATTTCACATTTTACGGAACACCCGAATCAATCACTTTAGACAATGGTAGCGAATTTAAAAATGAGACAATACAAAACACTTTAGAACTCCACAAAATAAAAATTCATTTCATAACGGAAAACCACCCCGAATCAAACGGACTAATTGAACGATTACATTTAACCTTGTTAGAACAAATTCGATTATTAAGAATAAATTATAAAAAGGAACATATAACCAATTTAATGTCATACGCACTAATCGCCTATAATAACACTATTCACTCATCAACAAATTTTACACCCTTAGAATTAACCTTAGGACATTCAGATTCACGAAATCCCTATGACATACACTACAATAAAGAAGTATATCAACAATATGCAAAAGATCACAAACAAAAATTAAAAATAACTTACGACAAGGTAAAAGATAAATTAGAGAACGATAAAGAACGTATCACCACAACCCGAAACAAAAATACCGATTCAAATAAATTTTCAATAGGACAAACCGTATATGAGAAAAACTTTCAAAGCAAGCGACATAAAACAGCACCCAGAAATTTAGGACCATTTAAAATTAAGAAAATATCAGATAAAAACATAGCAGTAGTAGACAACGGTAAAATAACGAAATACATTCATTTAAAAAACCTAAGACACCCTGTAATTTCAGATGGACAATCATCACCCTTACTAGCACATACCAAGTAATCATACCCAAAACCAAATTCCTATCCCTATATGAACTGAGATATGGTTATAAAACGAAAATGTACTGAAGTAACACCAAACCAATATTTATGTCAATCGATGACGACAACAACCATTCAAGAAGACAGCCCTTGTGAAGTACAACTATTAAAATTCTCAAATCATTACGAAAACTGTGAAACCAAACAAGTGCAAATAACTAATATGAAAATTCAAAAAGTTACAGATAACAAATGGATAGCCATTTTCCCAACAGAAGTAATAGCAACCATCCACTGCAACCAAGATGAAAATAACCAAGCATTAATCGGAAGCAAACTAATTACCCTCAAAGAAGATTGTTATGTGAAATTGAAAGATGAAGTAATCAGAGTTTATCAAGATCCCATAACAACAAAGAAACTTGCAAACCTACCGGAACTACAATTCAAAATACAACAAGAAGACGAAGAAATAATTAAGAAACCTATGAAGCTAGAGCATCTAGACTTAGACGACCTCAACCACGCCGTGAAATTAGTGGAAAGTTATAAAGAACAATTAAGTGAACTCAAAACGCCAAAGTTACATTATAATAATATAAGTGTTTGGACAATTGTATTGATCATTTTAATAATTTTTGTAATCATGTATGTATTATACAAAATGTACCTTAGATATAAGAATGAAGGAAACAGTTCTAGATTTAAGGAAACAAAGAGAAAAAGGAAACAATAAGCATACCATTAGAAACAATGAATTTTAAATGAATTTAAATAATGAATTTTATGTATTTAAAAATTAAGAAAACCTTAATTTTTCATTTACGGTGGGAGGAGTTATGTATCCCCAATTACATATATATATATATATATATATATATATATATTATACTGTCAAGAAGGGGTGGGCTTATAAAATGTTTAAATAGGGCTTCGAAACGACTTTGCTAGAATGGGGTATATTTGGTTTTGTTTGAGTATTTCTTTCAGGTATTTTTGGTTTATAAATTAACAACAACTATTCCACGTTTATAAATTTATAAAGCTTTTGAAACTGCATTGCATTCAACAACATATACCGGCCATAGACCAGGCTAAGCTAGTTATAAGTTTGCATTGTATACGTATTTTAATTGTTATGGTTGCACGTATATGAAATTTAATTTGGAGTTAGAGTTTTCAGAACCATTTGAATGTAAAAACAAATATCAAAATTGCTTGGTATACCGCACGCTTTTAAAATTTTAAGGAGTTAAGTGATACTCCGTAAAATTTGTAAATCAATTTCAGTTTGAATATGTTTTAACAATTAAAGATTGGTTATGTAATGACAGGACGTTTACTGAATAAGACATAAATGTCTGTTGCGTACAATTTAAAAGCTTAACCATCAAAGTTTGTTAGCTATTTTCAATATTGTAAAAAGTTCAATATACATAAATCACTGGATTGCAAACCATCTAGAAAATGAATGTATCTAGAGAAAACAACTGTATTATTAATCAATTATTAATAATTATAAATTACATGGTGTGCGTAGAGATAGTTGTTATGGCAACGGAAACAAAAGAAGACGGATTTTTTTTTATAATGGACTTCAAATTTATATTACTGAAAAATAGACGTGTTTTTGTACTGTTATGAGTTTTATTACATTTAAAAAGTTACGAGAAAAGTTTGAAAGTCAAGTTGTACCTGGAGATAGCAAATAGTAGCAGTTTTACGGCGAATAAAAGTTAATTAAAAGAGGGAGTGCTGGTCTGTACCGTTATTGTTTGAAGACGAAAGCATAGTGGAATTGGAGTTATCTGAGTATTTGTATAACATAAAATTTGTAGAAATATTAGTAGTTTTATAGTCTGGAGATTACCAGTTGCTCGAGTTACTTATTATTTACAGGAGGTGCCTGCAGTTGGTCACTTGGCTTCAGGACGGCTGGAAGGCGGCGCTTGTATCTGGATTCCAGGTATTAGTATTTAATATCTACGCAGTGCTTTAATCAAATTTATAAAAGTGGAACTAGTGTTTGGGAATACTTTTGGCTTTTAAAATTATTTTGAAAACTCCTTGGATATTTGTTTGGGTGTCTAGTTGAGAGGTGTTTGCTTAGGACGGACCCACCCTAGGTAGATTCCGCCACGTGTTTGACGGCCCTGTAAAATAATTAAGTGCAGCAGCCGTGTAAAATATTTAAAGATAAATTGTGTGGCATAACTCAACAAGGCTCTAAAACAAGACAAGGAGTGACAGATAGATATATTACGCCTATCACTAATAAGGTAGGATCACAGTATATATAACAGATGATTATAAAAGGGTTCTCTATAACTCAATATATACCAATATATAACAGATGGCGCTAACAACGTGAGGCAGAGTAGATTTGTTAGTTGTACGTTGCATATATTCTATTTAAAAGTGAAAATTAATATTTGATTGACGTTTCATATATATTTATTTGACAGTTGTTGAAGGTTTTGAATTTATTGTAGTAGGCTAAGACGTAATTTGATATTCACACTTTGGTCGATTTTAGCGGCGGTAAAACATTAGGTGGGGTTCGAATAGGTAAATAACTTCGCAACAAAATATTTGTTCGCCTAAAGGTGGGGCTCGATAGGGCTGATTCAGATTTGCAGAGGTTGTGTAGCTTAGTGGGGCACATCATTGAAGTTTATTTTGAAAATTAAAGGGACATGTCTGATGAGGAGAGAATCACGAGGTCAGGAAAGTTTATGGAGTTGAGACTGGTGTGAGAGGGCAACCGGTGGTTAAGACTGTAGCAGCAGGGGATGCTAGGGATGAAGCTGGAGGATATGTGGAGCCGGAGGTGATTATTGTGAATTCAGGGGATACATCGGGAGAAAATGAAATTGATAAGGAAAAGAGAATATGCAGATCTAAGATGTGATGATGGTTTTGTTGGAATTAAAAGGGTCGTTAACTAAGTCGCATGAAGAATTGAGAGGATCATTGTTGGCCGAGGTTAGAAATTCACAAGCGGAAGTTAAGGAAAATTTGATATGATGGAAATGAAAATTGAAGGAATTAATGTATCAATACAGAGCAGTTTGTGTTCATTTAAGGATGAAGTTCTGAAGGACGTAGAGGATAGAGTCCAGGTTGTAGAAGGAAGGTAACAACAGGTTTAAATGAATTAAGGGAAGAGCTGTACATGGTCGAAGTTAGACAGACAGAAAAATTGCAGAATTTAGGTGAAATAGTTCGGATTCAGACGGAGGACAATATTAACTCTAAAAACGAAATTATAGGAAAATTGCGGGCGAGTCAGGAGGTGGCAGAGAAGCTGAGAAGGGATACGACGGTTCTGGGGAATACGGTAAATGGATTGTCTGATCTTGAAGGAATGTTAGACAGATGAGAGAACAGTTGGTTGAATTGGAAAGGGAAGAGTTGTTTGTGATGCAGGATACCAGTATAGGCTAGGAAAGAGACCTTGCCGAGGTTTGAAGGCAGAAAGAATGAGAAGCCGATGGTCTATCTTAGCAAGTTGGACGAGATGGTAGAGAGTGAGCCTGAGAGGGTGAAGATGCAGATGGTGAGCGTGACATTGGGGGGTTGTGCAGAGAAATGGCACTGTATCGTGAGGAGGCAATATAGTTCGTACGAGGAATTTCGAAGGCTATTCATAGAACAATATTGGGGAAACACGCATCAGGCTAATATTCGAACGGATTTAAACACTGGGAACTATAGGTCATACCAGGGATCGAGAGAAAATTATGTGATTGAAAAGTATAACCAGGCGCAGCACCTGATTCCTAAATTAAGAGAAGATGAAATTATATTATTGTTGTCAAGGCATATGGAGGCGGAAATAACTAGGGCCGTAGCGATACAAAACGTTCGGACTTTAAGAGACTTTTGGAAATGATGCGAAATTATGACGTAGCTAGGAAGTTTGAAACGAATACCAGGAAAATAGTGATAATAGGAATTGGGATAGGAATAGGAATAGCACAGACTACCAGAGGACTGGGGTGCAAGGATACAATTATAGGGAGAATGGACAGGACAACTACAGAAAGCAATATCAGGAAATCAAAGGAGAACGAATAATAATTGGGAACAACGTTTTAATAGAGACGATAATTATAGGGGAACAATGACTGGAACAGGACGGATAGGAATGACAGAGGTGTTGGACAGCAAAGGATGGGTTTTGGGCAGAGATGGCAGAGAGAAAGGGAGCAGACATCAACGGATCAGGGGAAATACCGACAGGGATTAGAGACCGAGAACGGGAGACAGATAGAAACTTGACGATCCAACACGTAACAACAAGAGACACGCGACAGAGATCGGAGGATAGGATAGAAAGTGGAGGTCCACGATGAACCCACGGTACAAAAAAACGTCGATTTATTAGTGTTAGGAAAATCAGATTTAGGGACACAGCATAGTATTAGTTTAGTAGATAAGTTGTTAGATAATAAGTTTGAAAGAAGGCGGAGTTACCATTTATTCATATTAGTTTAGGGATTCTGTTTACACGGCATTGATAGATACAGGGTCGCAGTTATCGCTGGTGAGAGAGAAATAGTTTTGAAACATGCAGAATTATTCAAAGGAAAATTTGTAGGGTTAAGAGTATTAATTTATGGTCTGCGATTAAGAGGAAGTTAACTACGATAGACAAAGTTGTACGAGTATCGATTGTATTAGGAAGTACCAGACTAGGTGAAGTAGAGTTTTGGATAGCAAGAGGATTATATTTAGATTTTATTGTAGGGATAGATGTAATTGAGGAATTTGGACTGGTTATAGATGGTAAAGCACGAATGGTAAAGGTATTAAATTTAGAGAAGAAATGGGTGGTGCCTAAGGATAATCGGGATACTAGGGATGAGATAAATACAGATAGTATAGGATCAGGAAAGACTAAGAATAGAATTTATGATGGAATTGATGAGTTACGGTTATGTAATATATTTGAGAAGGTATTTGATGAGGAACAGATAGGATTAATAGGGTGGATATGAAGGAAATGTTATATGAGGTGTTTAATAGACATGCAGGAGTTTTTAGTAATGAGCCTAGGTTTGCGAAGGAGTATATGCACAAGTTAGAGGTCACAGACGAGGAAGTTTTCGTACTAGGGTATATCCAATACCATTTGCATTAAGGGGTCGAGTAAAAATGAGATTAAAAGATGTTAAAAGAGGGAATTATTGAATCAGCGAGAACACCCTATATCAATCCGGTAGTGGTTGTGCCTAAATCTGATAATTTAGAATTAAGAATATGTTTAGATGCTAGGAGATTGAATGCGATTACTAAACCACAATTTGAACAACCAAAATCACTAGATAATTTGTTATACAAGGTAAGCGAGATGAAAATTTTAGCAAACTGGACTTAAAGAATTCTTTTGGCTAATTCCTTTGCATGAGGAAAGTCGGAAGTATACTGGATTTAGCATTGAAGGGAGATTTATCAGTACAGAGTTGTTCCATTTGGTCTTTCAACGTCATCCGCTGCATTAGTTCGAGCCATGCAGAAGTTATTAGATGAGTACGAAGACTTCTGTACGCACTATGTCGATGATATTTTGATTTTTCTAAGAACGAGTTAGAACATTTAGAACATTTAAGAAAAGTGATCCGAAGGTTAGACGAGGGAGGTTTGAGGTTGAATTCGAAGAAGTGTGAGTTTTTAAGGACCAGGTAAAGTATTTGGGGTTTGTCGTTGGCAGCGAAGGAATTAGAATTTGTGAAAACGCTTGGACGAGTTGAAGAATTTGAAACAGCCAAGAAATTTGAAAGGTTTAAGGGATTTTAGGTGTATTAAATTATTATCGTCGATTCATACCAAAATATTCGGAGTTGTGCATTCCGTTGTTGGAGTTGTTAAAAAGAACGAAAGGTGGAAATGGAACGAGCAAAGGAGCAGGCATTTCGGGAGTTGAAGGCGGTATTTTATAGGGAACTGTCATTAAAATATCCCAATTTTACGGATCCATTTATTTTAAGGACGGACGCTTCGAGTTTTGCAATAGGGGCTGAGTTGGTGCAGGTTCAAGAAGGAGAGAAGTGCCAATTTGTTTTATTTCGAGGGCTCTGAAAGACTGCGAGACTAGGTATTCGACAGCGGAAAAGAGATGCTGGCAATCGTATATGCTGTGAAGAAGTTAAGATTTTATTTATTGGGTAATAAATTTCTGGTTGAATCGGATAACACAGTGGTCACGTTTCTGAAGAAGAAAGAGTTTTGAACAGTCGATTGTATAGATGGGCGTTAGTATTGCAGGAATATGATTTTGAGATTAGACATAAACCTGGTAAAGAAAATGTTACGGCTGATTTCTTTAGTAGGAAGGATGAAGGGTTGCTAACGGATAGTAGGAATGGATTTTGATTGCATTGCAAGTGTTTGAAGATCTGGGAAGATGGTCGAATGCCAGATTTCATCGGATGCAAGCACACGAAGAAATAAGGGTGATCAGAGAAAATTATTCAGAGAGAATTTAGAACAAGACAGAGGTTTTATATGGTCGAGGAGTTTTGGTGAAAAGGTTATGGGATGATGAATTATTAGTGTTAACGACACAGGTAGCCGTTGAGCTGATCCAGGAAATTCATACTTCGTTTGGTCATATAGGGATTCGTAAGACGTTCTTGATATTTAGGAAGCTTTCTATGCACGAAACGATAGAAAATTGGTGAAAATTGCATAAATCTGTGTGAGACGTGTTTGTTAGGAAAGGATAAGAATGTGGTGTTGCAGAATCAAGTTAGATGTATAAGAGCGGAAGGTCCATTAGATATTGTGGCAATGGATTACTTGAGTAATTTGATACCGAGTAGGAACGGATATCATCATATTTTAGTTGTAGTTGATATTTTACAAAGTTTGTGCAGCTTTATCCAGCGAGGAGATGTAATTCTAGGCATGTATTGAGTTCTGTAAGAAAGTTTGTAGAACGAATAGGTAAGATGAATAGGGTATTGTTGGACAATGCAACGTATTTTCGTAATCGAAGGGTTGAAAGTAAATTAAGGAAGGATGGAATAAAGATGACATTCTGTAGTATCAGACATCCTCAAGGAAATCCGTGTGAAAGATATATTCGAGAAGTAATAAAATTTTTGAGGTTAATAACGCAGGAACAACATGATCGGTGGGTAAGGTATTTACCGCAAATAGAAGAATATATTAATTTTGTACCAAGTTCAGTGACAGGAATGTGTCCTGTGACATTGATGAAGAAGGTGATTCCAGCAAGACCGTGGAGAGCTGAACAAAAGTGGAGGATATAACGGAGTTGTTGCATAAAGCCAGACAACAAGTCGAAACGATACAAAGAAGGGAGTTGGAGAAACGTAACAAGAAAATCAAGAAGCAAGTGGTTTTTCAGTTGGGGATCTTGTTATTGTTAAAAGATTGAGAATGTCAAATTGGGAAAGAAATATTTGTGCCAAGTTGTTATTTCCATACGAAGGTCCTTATCGAGTGAGAAGAATTTTTGCAGAAGGAATACTTACGAATTGGAGAATGACAGGGTGAATGTCGGGGACGTTTTCATATAGAAAATTTGTATCCATATTTCCATGTGGAAAGTAAAGTATCGCAAGAATAAAATTAACACTGTAAATAATACTAACGAGCTTAAAACTATACAGAACATACAGAAACTAACACTTAATCCTCATACATAAAGAAAAAAAACTATAGTGATTTTAACTAAAATTTAAAATTTCTCAACCATTAAAAGAATTACTTATATCCAGGAAGTAAATTTTCATTTTATTTAAAATCAGTGGGGCCTTATATACTGTCAAGAAGGGGTGGGCTTATAAAATGTTTAAATAGGGCTTCGAAACGACTTTGCTAGAATGGGGTATATTTGGTTTTGTTTGAGTATTTCTTTCAGGTATTTTGGTTTATAAATTAACAACAACTATTCCACGTTTATAAATTTATAAAGCTTTTGAAACTGCATTGCATTCAACAACATATACCGGCCATAGACCAGGCTAAGCTAGTTATAAGTTTGCATTGTATACGTATTTTAATTGTTATGGTTGCACGTATATGAAATTTAATTTGGAGTTAGCGTTTTCAAAACCATTTGAATGTAAAAACAAATATCAAAATTGCTTGGTATACTGCACGCTTTTAAAATTTTAAGGAGTTAAGTGATACTCCCGTAAAATTTGTAAATCAATTTCAGTTTGAATATGTTTTAACAATTAAAGATTGGTTATGTAATGACAGGACGTTTACTGAATAAGACATAAATGTCTGTTGCGTACAATTTAAAAGCTTAACAATCAAAGTTTGTTAGCTATTTTCAATATTGTAAAAAGTTCAATATACATAAATCACTGGATTGCAAACCATCTAGAAAATGAATGTATCTAGAGAAAACAACTGTATTATTAATCAATTATTAATAATTATAAATTACATGGTGTGCGTAGAGATAGTTGTTATGGCAACGGAAACAAAAGAAGACGGATTTTTTTTATAATGGACTTCAAATTTATATTACTGAAAAATAGACGTGTTTTGTACTGTTATGAGTTTTATTACATTTAAAAGTTACGAGAAAGTTTTGAAAGTCAAGTTGTACCTGGAGATAGCAAATAGTAGCAGTTTTACGGCGAATAAAAGTTAATTAAAAGAGGAGTGCTGGTCTGTACCGTTATTGTTTGAAGACGAAAGCATAGTGGAATTGGAGTTATCTGAGTATTTGTATAACATAAAATTTGTAGAAATATTAGTAGTTTTATAGTCTGGAGATTACCAGTTGCTCGAGTTACTTATTATTTACAGGAGGTGCCTGCAGTTGGTCACTTGGCTTCAGGACGGCTGGAAGGCGGCGCTTGTATCTGGATTCCAGGTATTAGTATTTAATATCTACGCAGTGCTTTAATCAAATTTATAAAAGTGGAACTAGTGTTTGGGAATACTTTTGGCTTTTAAAATTATTTTGAAAACTCCTTGGATATTTGTTTGGGTGTCTAGTTGAGAGGTGTTTGCTTAGGACGGACCCACCCTAGGTAGATTCCGCCACGTGTTTGACGGCCCTGTAAAATAATTAAGTGCAGCAGCCGTGTAAAATATTTAAAGATAAATTGTGTGGCATAACTCAACAAGGCTCTAAAACAAGACAAGGAGTGACAGATAGATATATTACGCCTATCACTAATAAGGTAGGATCACAGTATATATAACAGATGATTATAAAAGGGTTCTCTATAACTCAATATATACCAAAATATAACAATATATATATTGATATATTGAATCTAATAGGAATTATTAGAAATTATTAAGTAAAAATATAAGTTCAATGCAACATTGTAACACAAGGATAACCCAGAGAGGTTATCGACAGTTCATGTGAACGGACATGCAACTTTGCATCCGTGAGGGCAGTGATGCTGCAGGTGGCAGGTCACAGGCGGTCAACAGACCGCAATTACTTAGAATTAAGTTGTTACATTGTATTAAAGTGTACAATTAAAGAGAAATGCAGACATGAGATCTGCAAGTTCTCACAGCCGTGTGAGGGGCAGGTTATTATAAAAGGCCCGGGAGCTCAATGCCCGGCAGTCAGTCTCCAAACTCCATACTTCGTTGTTTGAGCTACTCACCTGTACAATAAAATTATTTTTATTAATGTTATTAAGAACCAGTTATTCCAAATTCCAATGTAATTTCTGTTTAACTTAGTAAATAAAAAATGTGTTAAAGTTTCAAAGCTTTTTAAAAAACCAGCTCCAAAGGCCCGAACTTTAACTGACGTTGTAACAATTTTTAATTTCTTTACTTGCACGCCCCACGTTGGTTGTCATTGAAACAATTGGGCGACTTTTACTTGCACGACTATGTTGGTTGGGCGTCAGTGCAACTTTTATTTTTTTGTTGACCTCCACTCACTGGATACA
Organism: Platerodrilus igneus; assembly: GCA_036346225.1. Lineage (NCBI taxonomy): Eukaryota > Metazoa > Arthropoda > Insecta > Coleoptera > Lycidae > Platerodrilus > Platerodrilus igneus. Next base: position 14,808,321 of record JARFIW010000942.1, read on the forward strand.
AGTGAAGCTTTAATTGTTCGCGGCTAAGTCTGGAAATTACCCCAAGGGTAAGCAATGAGAAAGGGTGTGGGGATGGTCTAAAATCTGCAATAAAATAATAAAAAGAAAATGGGGAATTGAGCGCCACTGTATCTTTATGGATGATAACACAAGAACTCTATACTCCTATGAGAAGATACAGAAACTCATGGGATATAAGCACAATAAAAAACTTATAACTTACTGAACTAATGTATCTGGACACCTCTGGAGCATACTTACAACCTCTTCGATCTTGATGCTTCTGAAAGAAAAAAATACACAACAAACTTTCTATTAAAAAGACACAGTTTGTGCTTTCTAATAAAAAAGCAGACTAATAATTACAGGTGGATAATGTTAAGATTATCACACCAAAGAAATTTGAATCAAAAATGAATACCTAGAACAAATCAGTTGTAGCATATCTGTGCTTCTTAAATTACTTTAGCATTCGTATACTTTCATTATTCAAAGATTTATTTTCTTTAAAAAAATTTTAGTAAAAATTAATTGTGCATGGAATAAAAAACTTGAGTCCAAAAATGAAATTTAATATAGTTTCTCTTTCTTGATTTTTTTTTAAAATATGTTTACAAAAATGAAATAATAAAATTGGTTTCTCTATACATCTGCCTTGACATAACAAGACCTTAAGTTAATAATATTTTATAACAAGTTTTTACTACCAAATACCCAGATCTGATTATTGGGTTACACATGTTTCACATTAAGTTTAAATTATCTCTTAAAAAAAATTGAATCACGTGCAGTTAACTTGGACAAACAGCTTTTCAATTAATTCAGGTATTATGAGCTTATAAAAATTTGACATCTGCAAGTAAGTTTCTAGAAAACAGGAAATGGACTTTGAAGTCTCATCTTTTTAACAAGTGAATTTCTGCATATCTTACAAAATTATTATAATAGCATTTCGTGACAATAATTTTCCACGCTATTCTTTATGCACAAAATTTAATTTAACCAAGCAATCCCTGAATACAATTTGTGTGAGTACACTCCAGGTCTCACAAACATAACAAAAAAAGGTTTGATACCTGTATTTGATGAGGTCGTCATCCCTAGGTACCAAACTGCAACGCACATTTTCTGAAATCTGCTTATCAAATGGTTGTAACAAAATACCAACAACAGCTGTAGTTGCCTTAACAAACGAGTAGTGTTCCAATCTCTTTATTCGAATATATCATTATCTTACTATATCATTATGTTACTATATCATTCTACTCCGTCATGCGCGTTAACAAGAACCGACACGAATCAATTTTAAACTACCACATCACAGCACGCCTATTCTGAGGCCCCACTTGTGCAAAGCCTGAGAACCCATGTGTTTTGTAAGATGCAAGCTCAACTACATTCTCAAAAGCAATGGCCGACTTTCTTATTCGAACCGTACAAGTACGGGACCGTTTATCTGCGTGGAGCATCACCCCGTGACCGTATTCACGCACGCGCTATTCTAATTCTAACGAATGAAAGGGAATAATCCGCCTGCAAGTTAGGCAACACAAACGACTAGACCGCTTATAAATATGTTTCTTGAAAGTATATTATTATTAAATATCTCTGGGTAAAGCATTTAAGTTATTTAAGCAAACATGATTTCCTGTTTCATTAAGGAATTGTTTCTTTTAGATATAACAGTATCAAATACGAGAATTAAATACCACAGAATAAAATTATACTGATGCGATTCTTGCAAAAATGGTGCTATAGAATATATATTCGTTACAACGTAACACCAACAGAGTAAAGTATTACCAAAGCTTGAACTGGATACTGGGGATGTGTATCAATGCATTAAGTGCTTTCCTGTTAGCATTCTTTTGTCGCCAGACCAGGGTATAAATACCTTTGACTGCCTGCAGTTTTTTCTTATTCCATTTTTCTTTTCACTCTGCTGGCGAATTTAGTTCTTGATGGGACGCATAAAATGTTCACGATTACCCTATGTAATGCTCAATTCGTAAAAGTATAACCCTGCAATTAACGCAGCCAACAAATTCATTTCCTTATATACCGTGGTGTTGCGGAACCCAGAAAGTGGTACCTCTTTACAAATAGGTCTTTCTATTCATGAGAGTGCTACTTGACTCTGAGCAATTGAATAAACCAGCTTGTTCTCTCTTTCTTATTTCTTTACCACTAGCCATTTTAATGGTAACATATATTTCTACTTGGAAGACTATCATATTACGGTCGTGGAGGTGGTTCCTGTGCACCTTTAGTCTTTCCAGGTATACTCGAGCCTTAGCGAAAGCTATATATCCTATACACGACCCCTCTGTATAACATACCAGAAGTCAACGTGGCTTCTGCTTTCTTACATTCTTCAGTCGAAAGTATTTCTAAAGTAAATTACCGCTGTAGTTTTCTCTTACTTTAATGGCGGAAATGTAAAGACAATTTTACATTATAATAGCGATCTTAGCGTGTTTCATTTTCTTCTCTAGCTTCATCATTTGTAAATACCTCTAAGTTTGAAATACGTATCTAGAATGTCTCTACATATGATTTTTCAATGCTCCGCGCGAGGTACTACATTGGCCGGAAAGCAAGTTTTTTAAGGAAACGGTTTAGTTTCTATACTCTTATCCTCGAACTTATAGGACAATACCAATACACATAATAAAAGGAGATACTGTTAACGTTTCAAAACAGCTTATCATAATTACATAACTCGATTTGTCTTTAATTAATTTAAATTCCACTATATGGTATCTTTTTTAACTAAAATTGTGGTAGTAATATAATTGATTCCTAGAATAATAGAGTTGACGTCTCAAACCAGTTTCTAATTTAGGGTAAACTTTCGTGATCAGTACTGTAAGCTTAAACATCTTTATATTAATTAATGTTATAAGAATAATAAAGATAACCCAACTAAATATATCTATTACTAACAAAATTTATCTTTACAAAGTCAAATAAAATTTAATTTTCAAATTGGTTATTATTTAAATTTTTAATTGAATTTAACATTTCTGAAAATATAGGGAGTGTCGGAGGGATCAAATCTGTTACTTTCGATTTACAATAGAGATCATATATTCATTTAATTTCATAAGTTTTCAAACTGTGTATTGATCACTTAATCATATTTCAAGTAACTGTATTTTTAAAAATGTATTTAACACGTATGAGATATTATACCTCGTAATTAAATTTTTAATTTATTAGTCTTAATTAAAGGAAAGTTCATGTATAAAATAAGAATTTTGACGGTAGTCGTTTAGTTTGATGATCACAAAAAAATGTTTTTTGAAACGACTCAGTCTTCTGTTTATTTTTTATGACGTATAATAAACCTTTTAATAACGTGAGGGTTCATCATCAGATTTCAACCCAACAAGTGCCTCTAACAGCATACTGGATTCTAACAACCACGTTAAACATTTGTCCTTGCACGTGTCAAACAGGTTTAATAAACTGCATGGTAGCATCTTGAATAATGCGCGATGATCTGTTTTATTAATCAGTCTATACCTCTATTATTTTCGAATTTTTGTCGTGCCTAAAGGTGCCACCCACTGTAATAATTATGAATATTTCAAATAGTTGCGTAATTTTACGTATATTTATTTTCTAACTTAGTTGCGCTGATAGTTAGTGAAATTAATTATACCTTTCAGGTAAAGATACACTAACCATTGATAAATGTTCTTGATTTAATTACACTCGTGTGCCATGAGCACAGCTATTCTAAGAATCGCCGCCAAGGAACTAAGGAAGAGCATCTTAATCCCTTGGTGGTTAAAAACCAACAACTCGTTTTCCGTTACAGCTTACGCTTTTTAACGAAACAAACAACACGAGGCGTACCTTAGGGGCAGTGGATATACAGATATCCCGTAACTTTTATTAAACTTGGAATAAACGAATTTATATTTCGGGTTTTTAGTATTTTTTAATTTTTATTTACGAAGAGCATGAAACTTTAGTTGTTAAATGATTTTATGGGACGAAATATTCGGTTGAGATAAATTTTAAGTAGAATAAAATGATTAATACGTTATAATATTGATTTGTAGGGAAATTAGAAAATTAACATGCTTCAGTTTCATGTCTAGGATGTGCTCCATTGCACTTAAGAACTAATTGGGATACGTATACATTGGTTGAGAAATAACGCAAAACGGCCTTCTTAAAAACAATTTTTTGTCTTTTGGTTACCATATTTCAAATACAACTCTCCCTATGCTTATTATAGTAATACAACTTCAAGCAATGATATAAAGCCTTCCCTCAAGCTTTCGTCCTAAATTAAAATTTAGTAAATTTTGTATTACAACTAGGATAAGCTGACATAAAATAAATCCCTTTCCCTATAACTTGTGGCACAACATTTTTCATTAAAATAGAGCATTGTGACATAGAAGCAATGAGAAAGAGGGTTTGCCGCTAACGTCAAATTACCTCCACACACAGCTAAAACCTCAAAAGTTTTGTTAATTAGATTTAATTTCGTTCCAGCCGCGTGACTGTTTAGTGTAAATGACTTTGCCATCCCAGTAATCTATTTAGCATTTCAATTAAGCGCTTGTAATTAAATCCCAACTATTTTAACATCGCGCTCACATTTTTAGCGTTTAAATGTGCGTGTAACTGCTATTTCTTTTAAAGGAATGTTACTGCGATTTCTGCCAGTTTTAGATAGCAGCTTAAAGATAGACCTAATAATTTAGAAGTAAAAAATGTGGGGTGCTTTATAACGTTGTGTAAACGGTCCAGATTCATTAATCAAACTTTTTGTTTCTAGTGGAGCTAATTTAATCTTTTTGTATCTTGTTTAGGGTGGGCTGAGACTTTATTGCTTTATCTGTTCTGAAACTCTGCGGAACTATTGGAAGTGTAGATATATCTACACGCACAGAATTGTATCTTATAGATTATAATAAGGTACCGCTACGATGATTTTAAAATAGAGTTAGCAAACACAACGACAGCGCAAAGTCTGTATAAAGGTGTCAGTTACCTGATACGTTCAAAATAGATAAAACTTCTTACAAGCAGAACAACTACAAAGTATAAACTTAAAAATGTAAAGCAGGGTAGAGTGCAAAAAGCAAAATACAAGATTAATTGCGAAAATAGTTAGGGAAGGTAGTGGGTTTTTTATTTGTTGAAATATCACAACAGAATCAATTATCAAAATCTTGTGATTTTTCTGTTTCATGATCCTACTCAATGACAAGAAAAACTTGCAATGCTAGCACTTTACGTAAATCAACATTAAGTAGTACAAAAGAGAGGAATTAGTTAAATAAGCTTTCATCACAAAAACACCCTGTAAAAATTTAGAAACTTTCGTAGCTTAAGTCTAATAACATAATCATTTCAACGTAATATTAAATTAAGATTCAGAAATAAACAGAAACGCACCTAATAGATTAAATACAAACGTTAATTTCTATCGGGACTTTACCCTCTCCGTATAACATTTAGAAAAACTATAGATATATACCTAGGAAATAACCGTTTGTAATAATATTTTAATAAATTTACACAAGTTTAAAACAAACCACTAAATTCGGAATTGAACCAATACACCTTACAACCACAGTAACCATAAAACCAAAAACAAAAATTAATGAGATTTTTTAAAACCGTTATAGAAATTGAGAGGTCACGCGGACAGGACGAGCTTGATCTTGACAATAGGACATTCTTAAACGCTCAGAGTGTAAGAACAAAATTTTGAAAAAGGGAGAATATTATACAACGAACCAAGTTCGTAAGGTTTGAGGAAGCTAAAAACGAAAAGTGGTTACGTGACAGCAACAGTGTGAGCGGTGGACGGTAGGTCCCTCGAGGTGAATGGCAAACAATAAATTACTTTTGAACACTGCTGGATAAGTAGGCCAGAATACTCAAGCACGCGTGCAACGTGGAATTTACATTCGTATCGGTCTGGCATCGAATAATGAGAGTCAATAAAAAAGTGTCTTCAACCAATGTTGAAATTGAAATAGACGAATTGGGGTGTCCTACGTGTTGATTAAGGAAAATAAGAAGTATAATTTGCGTTTCTAAATGTGCTTTAATTAAAAAAAAAACATGAAATGGAATTTAACTGTGAGTACCGTATGAGATTTTCTTTTTTGTTTACACTATAAATATGTGCTTGCGAAATTGTAAATATAGGCTGTAAATGATTCGATGTTATTTGATGGGAAATTTATGTTCCAGTAAATGATTATTTGATTGGACCGTGTGTTACGTGTGGTTTTCTGTATAAAATTTATTCATTGTACTCTGCAATATTTTAATTTATTATCAAAATTAATGTTTATTCTGCTATATTTCTTGCTTATGTAGGTTTCTTAATGAACCGCTTATTGCGCCTGGTAGGTGTAGTTGATTTGATAGGGTGATCGTCATTCCGTTTGTAGCTATTAAACGAGGAATACGAGTGCTCTATTTTCGGTTGTATTATCTTTAAAGTGCGTTTGGTGCTTTTAATTTTTAGCAACTCTGGGAGTATTTATGGTTATACAACGCTAGTTAGTGGTGTTTGTCCACTTCCGTTTACGTAACTTTTTGAGTCCCTGATTCTTTTCTATTTCAATAACGCTAACCAACGTACGTATTTATTAGGTACAGTATTTGTATTTTAATTATACTTTTTTGTTTTAGTGGTCTTTCGTCTTTCTTCTTTCTCTTGTCTTTTTTGTACTTCTTTTCTTACTTATACTTACCTGCTTATACCTTACTAATTATTTGCTGTTAGATTTTTACCCGTTCTACCCTGGGAGAAGCAATAGTCGCCTGGACGTTTAGAAAATCCAGTAATGTGTTGCTGCTAGTAAGGATACACCAGGCATCTGGATCTTACCAGTCGTATGGTTATTTATTTTGATACATGCCTTTCATAGCCTTACCGACCAATTTAGCTCACGTTATCAGTGGAAATTATCCACGATTTTATTACAACTAAACACATTTCTGCAGTTATAACAGATTTATATCTACATTTTTGAAATTAAAAGTAAAGTTTGATATATTATTTGGTCGGGAGGGAAACGTAGCAGCATTGTTAACTTGCAGTATGTTCATAATTTTTGGGGTCGTTATTTATATGAAGGGTATATGTACATTTTTTACCTACGGTGTGCTTATAATTGTTGGAAGTCTATTTTCCTATTACTCTTGTAGGCCGTATCTTTGGGTAAGATTATAATTTCTTTTATGAGGTGTAGATGTTGTATTTTAGTTTATTTATAGATATATTATTGGACTATCCCCTTTCTCATTAGGTGTCTTGGAAAAGACCTACAAACGTACGCGAGTTATGTATCCCCCAATTGAGATATGTATTATAAAATAGAATAATTAGGAAATTATTAGAAAGTGTTAAGAATGCGCTAAGTGAAGTGCAACATTGTAATACAAGAACAATTTATAGAGTTTATTAACAGTTCATGAGAACGGATGCGCTATTTTGTATCACAGACGATAGTGACACTGCAGATGACAAGTCACAGACGGTCAAGATACCGTGATTACTTAGAAATTAAGCTTACAACATTGTATTTATAAATAGCATTAAGAATAAAGCAGACATGAAATCTGCAAATTCCCACAGCCATGTGAGGGGTAGGGACATTATAAAAAGCTCGGGAGCTTAAGGCCCCGGCAGTCAGTCAAAGTATTCAGCTTTAACATTAAGTTGCTTAGACTACTCACAATAGTACATTAATAGTTATTTTCGAACTTAGAGTAAATTAAATCTAGTTTTGTAAAATTCCATAATTATGTCTGTTTAAAATAAATTTGTTAAGAAGTTTTGGAACTGGTTTTTAAAAAGGCAGCTTCCAACGCCCGAACTTTAACTCACGGTTATTATTATATTACTTAGATTGTTTTAGATTTGCGTCTTGATAGCGGGTGAGTGACATCCCCCCCCCGTCGCGTTATACCTAGCGTAATTATTATTTATTCATTCGCACGCTTTTCGGTATCTTGTGTATGCGCGCGCCGAACTGTTTGTCGGTCTACCACTTTTTCATTATGTGTATATATTTTATGTCTGTTCAGGTATTGTGTCGCTTTGTACATTTTTTGCGCACAATTTTTATTTCTATAGTCATATTATTTCTACGGGGTAAAAATTCCTGAATTAAAATGGTCTCCTATTCGGATCTCCGGGAGGGGACTACTTCGGGGATGTGATCTGAAAATATAAAAAAAGAGCCGTATACATTCTGCGAGACGGAGCTTGGAACATCAGAAGTATAACGTAAGTAGGTCAGCTAGAGAACTTGGAAATTGAAATGGATAGGTTAGCACTAGACATGGTAGGGATTATCGAGGTTCGCTGGTCAGAGGCGGGGGATTTTTGGAATGGAGACTTTAGGATAATTCATGTAGCATCATAAGAAGTAAATTCGCGTTCAGCGACAGCACAGGTGAAGTTCCAACCTGTTAAGGTCGATGAAAGCTGTCCCACGCTGGTCATCTACTTTACGAAACGGGTATCTGATCTCCGCGTTAATCACGTTCGAGGACCTGTCCAAACACCGACATTTGATTTTTCCAATGCTCCACCCGAAGGTACTACATTCACCAGAAAGCGTGTCATCTTTAACTTTGTAACTTTGAATTTTGCCATGTTGTTCCAAGCAGGTAGGGATCTTTAACATACGTGACACCACTTATACACAGGGGCTACTTTTTACCCCTCATCTGAATGAGACCGTATTTTTGTGAAAAATGCTTGCGTGACATTTTCTAAGAGGACCGTGACGAAGTTCGAAACCGGGACATTGGGTTTGGTAGTTACAGGCATACCAATTAAGCCACAGAGCGGCCTCAAACACTAAAAGTAGTCGCGATATTTGAAATTCCGTTCCGTACCATGTCCTGCCTATCTTTCGCGGTGCGATCGAATTTTGAGAGGTTGCTGGCGGGTGTCGGATAGTCTGACCCAAACTGACCAGATCCTGATAATATCCGGGAGTTTATAAGTTACAATATCGCTACGTATTACCTCATGTTTTAGATTATACGGATCGTCCAATTTAAGCTGCTTTATATTCGAGTCCAATGTCGTAATAGTTATGTAAACGGTTCTTTTGTTCTCAGACTTGTGAAAGCGATGGTTTACAACGCATTTTTATGACCATAATTTATGAGTTTATTACCAGAAGGGGATAAACTATTTTTGTTGCAGGTTCTTTAAATTTGCATAAATGTGAACAAATAAACTTTCTTAAGCCGATTGTTTACCCAGATAAATCTGTATCTTTCTAATTTGATACCAAGAGTGTAAAGTTCCTATCTTTATTACTGATTGTACATAAATAAACTGTTTTATTTCAGTGTCCCAATTTTATATTACATTGATTGGTTACATTTTGATACCAAAGCTAATTGAAATTAATAAATTTTTCCTATACCCTAGTGTTTTCTGAAATAACGCACTAGCATTATAATGTCTATTTACGAATTTAATCAAACGTATTAATGAAAATCTTTAGAAGGAAGTGCATTCGTGTCTATCCAAACTTACTATACGAAAGTCACGAATATGTTCAGAAAAATGCGCTAAATTTAAATAATACATCTAATTTCCCAGTGCTCTACTCGAAAGTACTACATTCGTCAGGAAGAGAGCTTTCTCAGGTGAGAATTTTGAATTTTGCCAAAGCTTTTCTATTCCAAGCAAGATAGGGATCTTTAATGTGCGTACAACCTACAAACAAGGACCTAAATTTTACCTCTCATCCGAACGAGAACGTATTTTTGTAAAAATGTTTGCCTAGCATTTTTAAAGTTATCTGTGCCTGGAATCAAACCCAGAACCATGGTCTTAGTAGTCAAATGCAAACCAACTAAACCCCGGAGCCGCCCGCTTAACTTGAACGACACGTAACAGTTTAGTTTCAAAGGTTAAATCCGAAAAAAATTTAATTTGCGTCAAAATAACACGGAACAAAATTTAGACCAAACATGCGTGCAGCTAAAAAAAGGACAACTTTTTATTATCATTTCTGGACATTTAACAATTTAATTTGTAAATACCTAAATTATGTGAATATAATCGCGAACCTTTCTGGATGAGAATTCCTGTACTTACAATACGCTTTAAATAAGCGTACATCAATTTAAAAAGTCCTGCATAAAAATATGCTATACTCATTCCTATTATTATCTTCAATCAGAATTATTAATTATTAAACGGTATGTAGTTTTTAGAAAGAGGAAAGCAAAATTCAATAGACTTAAAGCTTTGCAGGTAATTTACAAAACTACGGCGACTTTCTGGTGCAAGAATTGTTTGTAGATAAATCAGTTAATTCACTTGGCGTTAAATAAAAGCTCTTACCGTTGTAACAATTATTTTTGTTATATAACAAAATTCTTTTTCGGTAAAACATAGAAGTATTAAAGCAATAGAAAAGAAATTGCAAAGATTCACGAAGTGTATTTATTTGCAAATTTAAATGGGCTATACAATTCTTAATAAGTCTCTTGGTTCCATATGAAAAACGACACGTGATCTGTTATTTCCTAGTCCTTGTAAGTCTAAGTTCAACATTTTGTACCCACAACGATATAGAAAACTATTCGGGTGCTTTGAACCCTGGTTTGGAATTGTAAATAGCATTATAATCTTTCAAACATCTTATTGTTTACAATGTACTTCAATATTTCCAACTTGCTACATACACACAACACGCAGGCACCATGTATTTGTTCTAATAGGATTTCCTCAGGTTGAATTGTCTTTGTAAATCATTTCTTAAATCCGCTCACTTCCATGTCATCTTCGAGTCAAGCGGGATAGGGAGTCGTTGATGGTGAGAATTAATGGCGAAAAAATTAAGTGTCTTAATTTGTATTCAGTTCAGCGCAAATACCTTCAAACTGGCAAATACTTTAGAGTCAGCAAATACCTTTGAACCAGCAAATACCCTCGAGCCAACATGTACACTCGAAACTACTAACACCGTTGATGTGTAAAATACATTCGAATCTACAAACACCCTTGAACACCAAGCACTATTAATGTCCAAACACCAATGAGCCTACAATTACCTTCGAACTCAGCCGTCACGCACTTTGAAATCAGTTTGGGAGCATTGTATACTTCACCGCAAGCAACCAGATGGTACCTGGGCACAACCAATGTAAGGGTAGCAGAGAGCGGTCAGTGATTAAGGATGACTTATTTTTGCTGAATCCCAGAACGGATTTTCTTCACAACCCCCTTTCCCACAAACGGTTGGGTTTTGAGCCGCGAAAACCTCTAGTGTTCCAGTCTGTAAAACCTGGTACCCAATTGAATTGACTATTGTTAATCAATTAATTCTTTTACTACGCCTGTACATTTTCTGGAAATATTATCTTTATTTAAACTTTGTTATATTTGAAACTCTGACTCATAACTATTTTAAGATAACTTGAATTACTGTTACGATTAAATTTGTAGCTTATTATCAAATCTGATTCTCATTTAAATACTAAATAAGCAAATTTTGTTCAACTAGTAATTTTTTTATATATAAATAAAGTATGTGAAATTATTTATTTCTTTTGTTAAATATTTTTACTGTAAATAGATTATTTACTATAGAATAGAAGTATTTTGATTCTAGTCTGACCAATTTTCCAAGTAGTCAAATTTAACATTTTTAAATTATCTACTGCGAAAGGGTTTCTGAATCCACTCTAAAATTATAATTTTTTAATACTTGCTAGATACCAGTGATGACCAAATTCAATTAATTTTGTTTTTAATTTAGCAAAGAATATTTTAATACAGCCGATCTCAAACTTTCCTTTGGAGTAATAGCCAAATTATAGCAGTTTTTTATGTATCCATCTCATACGAGTAAAAGTTTCATGTTCCTTTGAAGTTCTGAATTACCACGTCATACGTGCATTAATAATAATCGAGCCTGCCTCAGATATTTTAAACGTGTTCATAACTATAATTAAAAACTTAGAACCGTTACAATGGCGCTTGCATCGTGAGGCCCGAATTGTTGATCTATCTCATCCCTTGTCACAAGGTCTTAAAACGCGTTTTTTCTTTAATTAAGAAAAAAACTACTGTACCGTAGGGCATTATCGCTTTTAATGGTATTTCTATCTTTGCGCTTTTGCTCGCGTTTGTTAACCTGTTTACCAAATTACGAGGTTTAATACTGTCACTTGAATTACCCGATAGTTAACCTCGTCTCACAGTGCGATAGTTGGGTGACAATCGAATTCCAAGATCAACTCTGATATCCGTTTCCGAACAACTGAAGATGATCCCCTCTTTTAATATCCTTGGTTTTTATAAGTTTCAATATCCTATGGTAATTACCCGAGGTTCTTGTTTTCGTGTGATGGTGCGTCTAAAGTATTCGATTTTTGAATTCAATATTGTACTATTTATGCGGATAGTTATATTGTTCTCACAGTGTTACATTGGATATCAAAAGCGCCGCTTTTGTTTACGTTTTTTATTATTGTAATTTATAAGTATTTGAATAATGAGGGTAATCTATCACGGTAGCTGTTTGTATGTATCCGTGTGAGCTCTTAATTTCTTCCATGGTTTACATGTAATGCATCAACTATATGGTGAATAATGGATTATTAAGGTTTTAGGATGTGTCGTCCAATTCCCTGTTTCAGTAGTTTATTTTTGAATTAATGTAAATGTGTATAAGTAAACTTATCTATACCGGCGATCTACCGAGATCTATTCGTATTTTTCTTAATTTAATACGTAGAAAGTAAAGACCCGTTCATTGTTGCTGTTTGTATAAAAGTTTACCAGGTGCTTTACTTTTTTAATTTTAAATTCTAGTTTAAAACCCTATGGGAATAACCACGGTATTTGAAAGGTCAGCTTGTCCTCATACATTGCTAAGTTCAGCGACGTAGTCTTAAAAAAAATAAAAACGAAAAAGAAAAAGAAGAAATTGATCGGGCTCAATCGGCGAGTAGGCGGCGTATTATACCTACAGAAGAAAAATTAAAAGAGGCCTGAAATAAAAATATACTTACTCACGCACAATCAAACGTTTAGAAACTAAAAACCTCTAATTTAAAAAACAAAATTATATACAAAACACAATAAAACCAAAAATGAACAACTCGTAGATACACAATATACATAATTACGAATAAAAAAAAAATCATTTTTAACATGGCGCGCTGCCGTTTTTAGATTACCCTCTATATTAATCTTCAAACAAGAAAGAGGAACAAAATTACCCCACTAAAATTCACAGCTCGAAATCAGCATTGTAAGTACGGAATCCTATACATAAAATTATCCTAATAAAGAAATCAGTAAACATTATAATATTCTCGCACAAACAATCAACCAGTCATCTAACCACCAACAAGGTTATGCATCCGTAAACTCGTGGACGTATGTTGTTTTCAACAACTACCGGGTACCCGTATAAGAAAATTAGTATATAAACACTGACCTTCGAGTCACGACGGTCGGGTTGGCTCTATCGTCTGTAAAAACGGTGCGAAACAAAGGTGCGCGTGATCCCGGCTTGGGGTGGTCCTCCTATCACAACAAGGGCAACCATTTATTGTGGCATTAAGGGCCACCGGAAGGAGTACGTTGTAAGGCGTGCGCAAACTTTTCATACAGAAAAACGGAAACAACCAACCATTTTACACGTGTTTTCGTTGTGTAGATTGAAAAGGAAGTCAATATTACTTTCATTTCACTAATGACCATAGCTCAAGGTAATATTGTTGTTAAGGAAATAAAACTGAAAAACACGGTTTATTGGGATAATACGCGGCTTTAATTTAACGAAGCTTTCAATGGAAAACACATAAGAATCAATTATCAGATACCTAGGACCAGTTATCTCCTGTTTAATTTTAGCATAAACTTTACGTTAAAAATTCTTAGGAGTATTTATTATTAATTAGGCTCTAGGATGTAACAATAAGAATCGAATTTATACACGTGAAAGGGTTACTTTAATTTAATGAATTAATTTTTGTTATTACCGTATAGCCTTTTCGGTTAAGTTAAGAGATTTTTCTTATTAGGTTTTTACTCCTATGTGACCAGCTGTAAGGCACAAGGATGTTTGACGAGGATTTCCAGTAAGTGTAAAGAGCCCACGGCAAGTTTCGGTGGGAAATGGCTCGTAGATGAGGAAACCTCAAAAGGCTAAGCGGCTAGTCGAGCTATTTGCTCCGGGTAGAACATCAGCTGTGGGTCGGGGTTGGACTGCGACCAAAAATGTAAAGAATATGGCGCCACCGAATTTTTGTATACGAAGAAGACCTTACTTAAGTCCATTGTATAAGGCGAATGAGGAAACCTTTACTCAATTACAGCTGTACACTATATTACTGAAACACAATCCCTAAAGTTTTCCTACCTTATGGCTCGATATTGACCTTTATAGATGTACTGCTACACCTGTGAACAGATTAAAACAAAGATAGCACTGTTTGTGCATTTATATCCAAAATTTAATAATTAATTCGAATCAACCCTCATTCATTCCAATTAATAATCATAGTCTTGACCAAATAAAAATCTATTCCTTCAGTATTTAGTAAGTTATTTACAAGACATCTTCTTTAAATAAGTTTGATTAAATTAAATTATTAAAAGATATGTACATAGGTACTTGATAGTATCAGTATTTCTCACAGATAAAACATGATAATTTTCTATTAGCAATGTCTAGCAAAAATTTATTTTCAAATGAAGGAGTATGAGTTTCTTTTCTGAATATTTAGCTTTAAATTACAACTTCGGTTGGTTTTAGTAGTACTACTTTAACCTCACATTCTATGATTAAATATTCCACTTAGCAATTAGTGAAATGTAGAATGTAAAAATTTAATTCTCTAAGATTTGAATAAATTATGTTTCAAATAATCAAATCTATTTTCATTAAATATAGAATTTAACTTTTCCTATCTTCATAATGACATCTACCGTATATTAATTGTATTAATAAAAAGATTTAATGTGAAACTCTATAGGTTTCTGTTACTTAATTTGAAAAATAACTAGTCTGTCATTCACCTAATGAACTTGAACATTACCACGTGATCAAACAAAAAATTATTTGTCTGCTATACCCAATGCTACAGCTGACGTATTGAAAAGCAATTTACATACCAGATGTTAATCCGATGGAAAATTACCTGCTAGGTATATGGACCATACCCGGAATTATAATTGAGGATTTATAATTTGCTTGTTTCAGTAACTAAGAATATAGGAATCTCCAATTCCATACAACCAAATTAGCTACATACTGAATTTTCAACATAACATCAACGGCGTCCACATTAAATAATTGAAGCACGCCAATTCGACTTTCGTACAAGGTTAAACTTCACTAGATACTAATAAATTTTCATTTCTTGTCCAAATAAATTAGTTATATTTCTTAAATTTCAAAACTAAGATGTACAAATTATCCTAAATTGCACTAAAAATATTGATTTAGTAAGGCTATAAATTCAGTAATACTTACTGTTAACCAAAGTCCATTCAAACAAATTAACGTCTCGTCAATTGCGAGCTAATTCCAGCAAGTGCGGACATAAAAAATGCGCGTCGCCGAGACGATACCATTTCAAGAAAACAATTTTTGATTTTTCTATGCTTCCAACACGTGGACTTAATAAACGTCATGATCCTTAAGTTCAAGTAACAATTGACCTCTTCTAACGACAGCTGAGTTGGAAGTGATAAGATGACGTGGGTTGCCGCCTGACAACAAGCTTAATATTACAATCATCTAACAGAAGGAACTCTTATGATGACACTAACAAAAGGGCATCTTTTGTCACCGCATAATTTAAAATTTTACACTGTCAAATTAAAAGCTAATATTGTTTTCGACAATATGTAATATTTATTTCGTAGATTGTGTAGCATTATTATACTTAAGTTGGTTATTAATAAATTAAATAAGTTAGATATCTGTAAAAATATTGTCAGAAAATAAAATTGTTACAACCGCCAAAGAGATTTGAGTTGAAAATTATTAAACCAAGTATTTCTTATTATCAGAAAAAAATGTATGGGATGTTCAAAATAAACGTAACACATTTTACGCGGGATACCGAAAGCTGAGTCGTTCGTTTACGTGGCAATACTTTTCGTATAATTTATAAGTATATGATTATTGGAGTAATCTACAATAGCAGCAACTCCTTTAAATCAGCGTGAACGTGTTAGAATACCTTTAATCTCCCGGTTATTTCCCGAGAGTCTACCTATATTTTCCTAACTTTTATACGAAGGTGTAAGCTCTCGATTTTTATTACTTGTATAAAATATACAAGTTGATTTACTGTTTTAATTCTTTATCCTAATGTAATATCGTATTGGAAGAGCCACGTTAATAAATGTACATTATCAAAGCTTCTAAATCTTCGTAATAACTAACTGAAATTAATAAACCCATTTCTACTACCTAATGTTTCATTAAAAATGCCCTAACGTTACAAGGTACAATGCAATAAACATACCACAAGATGTAAGAACGATGGAATGCCGTTTTACAATAGAGAACAGGAACAAGCAGGTGTTTCTGGCAAATTAAAAGCATATACATTTGTGCGGGTATTAGAAACGTTAAAAATTTTTTTGACAAACTTATCTCTCAAATTAGGGGTGCGGCTTATACAACGGTAAGGTTTATGCATCCTAATATAAGATTTTTGGAGCATAATTGGGGTTCTTAAGTGCCGTGCATAATTTAGAATTGTAATTAGAAACATAATATTTGAAGTCAAACTAACATTCCGTTTGCATTTTTTTTATAGCGATACAATATCCCCTGCATTATCTCCACATCAAACTTGTATTTAACTACAACCTTTGTCAACAATTTTCTCGTACCATTTGTTTGCTGGATAGCGATTTAAAGATACAGAAAATAATTTTGAAAAAAAATTGCTTGCGCTCTATAACATTGTGTAAACGGTCCAGATTCATTAATCAAACTCTTTGTTTTTAGTAACCTAATTTACTCCCCTTTGTTACTGGCTTGAAGCGTTCTGAAATCTGATTCTATCTCTCTACAGTTTATTCTAGATTTCAGGTAATGGAGATATTTTATACGTTTCAGTAATTGGTAAACATTGTTTTGTAAACGGAAATTAGTGATGATTTCCAGGTTCCTGTTTACACAAACTGATTTAAGGGATATAAATAAATCTCATAAGCTGAGTAGGAAGTAAATATCGCTTTTACAGCCTAGAATATAAATAGAAAACATGACAAATAAAATATGTTTACAGATTCTTTTGCTGAACGTATTTTTCAAATTTATTAGGGGTATCAGCGAATTATTTTTGAGCAAGTGTTTTTGTGCCTTATGAAAGGACGACGGGTTGTGTTGGCAACATGGTTTAAGTTTTTATATCATTTTCTGAAAGAAAAGCTACAATGCCATAAATAAAAATATTGCGGTCAGTATTTCCTGTTTAAAAGTTAACTAAGTTATTCCGTAATGTGAAAACCGGAGGTAGCCGTAAAACTATTCGGCTGAAAACGATCTGAATAACCTTTTTATTGCAACTAACAGAAAAGCCTACATTTGGTATGATTACTACACAGAGTCAGGAGACGTTCATTCTTAAAGTTTCCCCAATAAAAGAAAATGTGAAAATGATAAAAAAAACAACACTGTGAAGGATACTAAAATTTCATTAAACTAATTTTCGTTTAATATTTGCTTTGGTGCGTTGAAAAATATATTTTTTCGTTATATTAATAAACCTTGTGGTGTGCTAATATCTTTTATGTAAAATTACACTTAATTCGTAGAACAAAACATTTCATCTTAGGGCCAATTAATATAAGGAAAAAGTGTTACGTTCATTTTCGGCGGTATTTGTTTATTTCATTTACATCAATTCCGTTTCTACTCTTTCATACGTCGACAACATCCTGTTTACAATAAGTAGGCTTCTTATTAATTTTCATTTTAAACTTATTTATTTCGAAACGTAAAGTTCATGTTAAAATTAAATAGTCAATATCTTGTTTTAGGTATCCGTTAACTTGTTATACATTACGACCGCGTATAATTAATTCTTATGTAATTTCCATCCAAAGGCTCTTTGAAATGAGGTATTGAACTATCTGATAAATCCGTGTTTTCAAGCTTTCTAATCTCGTGTGATAACACCAATATTACTTTGAACTCTAGTTATTAGATAAACGAATTGATATTCAGTTCCTTTTCTGAATTTTCAAAAATCACTCGTCGTGATTGTTAGATTCTTCGTTCCCGTTTTTATGGAATTTCGTGCACGCAGTACTGCGTGGTAAGTAATTGTGGTTTTACAAACATGTACGTTTTGGCGGCACTAAATTAATTTACCTGTATTTATTCTAACTTTCTCCAGTGGGCCTAACGATCAGTTCGAACCATCGCTCCTGTTGGCACGTAATTTCGCACACAGCTGGTCCACTCCGTCCTTAGAGACGGAAACCAGCTTATATCTTGGATGTGGGTGAGTCTTTAGCTTGAATGTCTTTTTTTGGTTTTTTTTTGGCACTGCTCCTGGGAAAGAGTCACATCCACATGTTTATCGGGTTCGACTCGAGGCTCACACCTGGTAGTTGTGAACATGAGCATCGTTAGGTGAGATGGTACTTATAATTAATATTGTATGTACTGTGACCATCCTACATCCGTAATGGTACACTTACGGTGGTTGGTAATGTCTACAAAAGAGGGTTTCATTTTTTTTTGTACTTACAAATTTTTGATATTAATTTTCAATTTAACACCCAAACTACTTAATATCTACAAGGGAAGGGTTTCCTTTTTCTGTACTAACAAGTTTTTGATATTAATTTTCAATTTAACACCCAAACTACTTAATGTCTACAAGGGGAGTTTTTTTTTGTATTTTTTGGGGTTGTAAAATTTTGTTAATTAAGGTAGTGTAGTGCTAATGATTTTTATATGCTTAATTGTTGTATTTAAGATATTGATTTAGAGCTGTTGTTTTTAGGGTTGTAATTTCTTGTTCTTTTTTTTGGTAATTAATGTGGGGGACCTAAAAATGGCAGCTCGCCATTTTAAGTATTGATTCTTTTATGATACGTTCATTTTTGGCACTACTGTTCTTGTGTAATATATTTCTTTGGTAATAGAAGCGGTATGATTATTTTTATGCGTGTGTATTTTTTTTTATTTCAGGACTTTCTTTAATTTTTGTATGTATTATACCCCGCCCACTCACCGAATGAACCCGGTCAACTTCTTTTTCTTCCTTTTTTGGATTTTAGGCTACGTAAATGTACGTAGCAAAAGTAATGGGCTTTTAGATTGAGCTGATTTTTATTAAGTTTAATATGGTTTCTTTTATTTAATGAATATATCTCCCCAAATCCCTATTAAAAACTTAAATCTCATACTACCACAGCAGTCACTTTTTTCTTATTTAAACCTTAAATACTAGCAAACATATCCCAAAACAACATCTAACCCCAATTCAACGCAACTTATATCCATGACATTTAAACTGTGCGAAAAGTTCAATATTCTATTCACGCTTACAGTGGAGATCCCGAATCTTCGCATTGATCGATCAATCCTCGATTGTAACTACGGCCGGCATTTAGCTGCCATTTCTTCATTACCCATGTATGTTAGATATGAATCGGAAGGATAGGATGGATTAGGAGGAGTGTGGGTCTGTCCCAGGATGCCCCTATTTCCCTACTCGTCTTCTTTTTTTTATGTTTTAAATGCTATTTTTTTATTCAGGTAATAGGTAATGTTATCATTATCCATGCACTGTCACTTGACCGTCAATACCTTCAGGTACTTAATTTGTTGCGTTATTAAATGCGAAACATTTAAATTTAATTCAAAGGTTACTTTAATCGAGTAGCTTTCACTCACACTAGCTCGGCTTCACAGATCAATTACCGTTGGCCTTTTAACGGTAGTCACTTTTAAACTCCCGTAATGCAATCCGAAAACGGCACGGACTCACGTGCGTAATTCTCCTGCTCATCCGGACACTTACATTCCCTCAAAATGTCTACGATTAACTGCTTTACATCACCACCGAGCACCACTTACCGGAATCCACAACACATGGGCCGTCAAACAAAGAAAAAGCTTTCTTATTTCCTTGTTCTCTACCGACGACACCGTAAGCCGGCGCACGAAAACTTTGTCCCCCACGCTAAATGCAACCAGTTGTCGGTTTTTTTTCTAGTGCTGTCTTCCGCCTAGTGGCTTTTGTAGCTAACCTTATAACCAAACAGACTACCCACAATCAGCGGCACTAACACACTTAATATACACAATTGCAATTCACTACCACATCACACTTACACTCGCACTATGCACACAATCAGCCCCACTTTACGTGCAAGTCGACGACAAAGGTAGGGGCACAAATCCCCTTCACCAAACCTTCAAGAACCCCAGTTGTAAGGAATTATGGATTCTAAGGTCTTAGATACATGTAAATACTATAATGTACGGCTGGTATGGCCTCTGGTCTAGGTATAGTCCACAATAAAGAATTTATTTATCAAAAAAAATTATCTATCTAGCTAACCGTTCATGCACTTCTCCCTACATTAGACAAACGCCTTGAGAAAACAATCCTTCACAAAATCAATTCCCATGTCATGGACTGCAACATCCTATCCCCATCTCAACACGGCTATAGACCCAACCACAGTGCTGAGAAAAACCTCAGCCTCCTACTTTCTTCCGTCAAAATTTCCACATCCAAGTGCACCATCGCCCTTTTCCTTGATTTCAAATCCGCTTTCGACCACTTTTGGTGGCCTAACCTGTTAGGCGTCGCCGTGGATCAATGTAGTAAGCGTAAGACTGCGGATCCCAAGGTCCCGGGTTCAAATCCCGACACGACCGACTGCTTGAAAAATGGCAGGTGAGCATTTTTCACAAATATTACGCCCTCGTTCGGATGAGAGGTTAAATGGAGGTCCCGTGTGTGAGTGTTGTCACGCACGTTAAAGATCCCTACCTTGCCTGGAACGGCAAGGGTTCGGCAAAATTCTAAATTTTCAGACAACAAAAAAACTCGCCTCCTGGCCAATGTAGTACCTTCGGGTGGAGCATTGGAAATGTAAATGAACGGCCTAACCTGTTAAGGCGGCTTCGTGGCGTAGTTGGTATGCGTGTGACTACTACGCTCAAGGTCCCGGGTTTGAATTCCGACACGGTCCCGTGTGTGAGTGTTGTCACGAACGTTAAAGATCCCTCCCTTGCTAGAAACAGCAAGGATTCGACAAAATTCAAAATTTTTCAGGTAAAAAAACCCGCTTCCTGGCCAATGTAGTACCTTCGGGTGGAGCATTGGAAAATCACATGTAGGGGCCTAACCTGTTAAACCAACTAAGACAATCCCACTTTCCTTCGAACCTGTGCAAAATAATTAACTCATTCCTAACCTCAAGAATAGCATCCATAACCACAAAGTACTACCGCATATACAAATCCCTTTCCCAAGGATGCCCTTAAGGCTCCTGTTTATCCCCTACCCTCTGAAACATAGCCATTAATCCCCTACTCATACTCAACGTCTCCACCCTCGCATACGCAGATGATATCACATTCCTTTTGCACGGTAACTCTAGATCCTCCATTGAACAAACAGCTCTAACATTAACATCCCACATAGAATCCTGGTCCGTCTTAAATAGGCAACTACTATCCCCATCCAAATCCAAACTCCTCTTGCTGAAAGGCTTCCTATACCCACAACGTCCTTCCAAGATGAAGATCCTAAATATCCCGCTTAAATTCTTCCCTTACGTACGATACTTAGGACTGTATATAGACACCCGATTACACACACACGCGCGCACTTAACCAAACTTAGAACAAAAACGCAGATCATATTGAAGAACCTTCACCAATCACTCCCAACTTCAATACATTTATCCACACACACTCGACGCCTGATTCTCTCCCAAATTATAATCCCTATCATACACGCATCCGACACCTGGCTGACATTAACCCCACTTTCTTATAGAGCGAAACTAAATACAATAATCCGCCCTTCTTGCTATATACATCCCGCTCATACAGAACACATCCACCCTAGCCCTATATACCATTCTTCAAATCTTTCCCATAGAATTACAACTCAGCACAATCCTATAAATCCGAAACCCGAAACGAAACCTTCCAATTCAGCTCCACGACATCATCCTAACTCCTGACAATTACAGAACTATACCTAAGTCCAACATTAAAACCCGCATTCGTTCCTCGTTAAACTATTCCTGGATACAACTTTGATCCACATCGCCATCCGGCAGATACACATACAACCTGCTCTCGAACTACTAAAAATTCCACAACACGTAACCCACTCCAGCCCTCAAACGATACAATTCCTAACCTCACACGACAAATTTTGATCCAAACATCACACCTTCAACACCACGCCATCCCCATATTCTCCTTGCAACAACTCCTCAGCTGAGACTCCTAACCACCTTATCTATATATGTCCACTTCTATCCACCTCCCGCTCAAACTTCAAATCCTCACTAAACCTAGATCCCTACACCCCACTACCTAGAATAACACATTTCATCAGGCACAATCCTGAGCTACTAAACAAATCCTCGCCGACATCCTAAACACAAAACCTCCAATAAACAATTAAACACTCTAATACACAACCTACCCCACATCCCACACTCTACACATTGCACAACACCATTGCTTACTCCCTTACATCAAGCATCCAGGCACTGAGACGAAAGGGGACTTGCCTCACCAAAAACCAAAAAACAGCAGACCTACACACACCATGATCAACCATCATCTTTAAAGAAGAACTTTCATTTTGAAATTATCACCGTTTATTGGCTTACATGTATTTCATTTAAACGGGATACATTTTACTAACCAGTATGGATGTCTATCCAGGAATGGTTATAAATAGATGCTTACTAAGAAAAAAAAAATAACTGTTCATGGACTAAGTATATTCTTTGCTCTATACTTAAAAGTTGCTCGTAATTTCCTTCAGAAACAACCGATTTCAATAGTGAGTTCGCTGTTTGCTCCTAAAAGTGAAGGTACATGGGGGAATGGTTTTACTCAAATGTGTCATATTGTTTAGTAAAACTTCAACCTCCTCTACTTTATGCGTCCATATGCTCTGGTGTTCATGGCAATACGTTCTAAATAGTCTAAAGATTTCTCGGTTTACCCGTTCGGTTGGGATTTCCTTGGGAAGGTAACTAAATGTAAACAAACTTTGAACATTTACTTCAGATTAGCTACGAGCCCACAATTTATTCCTAAATTGAGTGCCGCTATCCGAGAGCATGACCTTCGGAGACACGCCCACACGCTTCAAGTACTCTTCCAAATGCTTTATACTGGCCATTGGGGTCGAACGGCTCAAACTTACTAAAAACGCCTACAAATACTATCAGATATGCTGCTCCTCCTCGGATTTTAGGCAGAGGCTCCATAATATCAGTGCATAGGACCTCATTAATGTTACCCGGTAATATGATTCTATGCGTTTCCACCAAATGAGCAGAAGTCTTGGCCTTCTGACAGATGTCGCATGTGGCGACTATCTGACATACTTTCTTTCTGAACTTTGCAAATAAAATTGCCGACTAAGACTCCTAAAGCATTTATCTCCTCTAAAATGTCTTAAGAATTCATGGACCTAGATTATTACCGACTCAACCCTCTTCGCGGGTACTTCAATTTTTTCTTCCTGTTTTTGTCCAAAGTCCATTCGAAATGGCAATCGTTCATATATAAGATACCAATCCTCTTTCCTATTTGCGGGCAACTTAATAATTTCGCCATAACTCATATACAGAATTCATCCTCCTTTTGTTCTGCGGCTATATTCGCAATGTGTTGGCGCCCTACTTTGTCGATTCTGTCATTTATAATATTCCTACTGCTAATAGTTCAACTAACCGTACACCACTCTCGTCGACCTCCCTCATCCCTCTAGATAGCGCGACCGCGCATATTTTCTGATTCTCTCCAATACACAAACTTTATGTCGTACTCTTGCATGTGCAAAGACCGCCTAGTTAACTGTGCATACAAGATCTTACAAATGTCTTATGGTTACTCACTAAAGTGAGTTTCCGTCTTAAAATAAACACTCGCTATTTGTGTAACGTTAAGGCCTCCTTTTTTTGTAACGGTATGATTTAGTTCTGGGCTAAGCAAAGTCCGGCCATTAAACGCTATAACTCTTTTATTTCCGTCTTGGTCCTTTTGATATAGGACAAGCTCCTACGGCGTAGGCGAATGCTTCCTTTTCTATATCGGGTGGGGGCAACATGGTTACACTTAAAAATCCCTTTTCTCCTCTTCGAAACATTTCTTTTCTGTTTCTTCTTATTGCCAATTATCACTTTTTTTAACAGTTACAATAATTGCACTGTGGTTTCTGCAAACCGTTCCATAAACCGTCTATCGTAATTTAGCAACTCTAGAAAAAACCTCAATTGCTTTACGTTCTGTGGGGCCAGAAAATTCACAATCGCTGACATACTTTAGGTATCCATGCATACCCCTTCAACGTAGATATCAAATGCCCAAGGAAATGCACCGCTCAGTGTGCTAATGCATATTTTTTTAATTTACGAGTAATCCCTATTTCGTAAAACTTTCGAAAAATTAACTCTAAATGACACTAACGTAAATCCGCACTTGAAGAGTATACCAAAATAACACCCACGTACGGTATCGCACGCACCTTTATTTGCGCCACTAGCACTAAATCTAATACGTGAATAGTACTTCCTGCTGATGTGCTTAATCCAAAAGGTAGCACCTTAAAGACGTATGTCTGGTTTTCGAAACAAAATTCCATATATTTACAGTGCTCTTCCTTAATAGCCACTTGCCGATACAATAAAGTTAAGTCGACCACACTTAAAAACTGCCCCGATTTAAAATCATACATCAACTCCGAGGGTTTATAAGGAACGACATGATTATTAACTATTCTCGAATTTAAATAGGTCGCATCCAAAAATATTCTAATTGACCCATTCGGTTTCTTTACAATGACTAATGGGCTTACATATTCTGTTTGACATCCTTGAGTAACCCTCCTTTTCTTCCGTTTCTCGAATTTACCTCCTCGCTTCTTGTTTGAACACATGCACTACCGGATACTGCCTCTTACAAAAGGAACTGGTATTTTATGCGAATGCCCCTTAACTTTATCCGGTTCATTTAAAAATATCGGATGCTATTTTTTTAGCAATTCATACAAGCAGTTGTATTTCCCCATCATCAGTCTTCGTCAAACGAACAGATTCTCGCACGTCCTTCTTGGAGTACGTAGAAACTTGTAAGGATCATGCGGCAAATGCTCGTCACTACCCACTTCGAACACAATTAGACCCCCTTTAGCGTTCTGCTCCTCATGGAATTCTAGCCCTTTGCGCACTCGTAAGGAGCCCGTAAAATATATACCCTACTTTATGGTCCGCCAGCCAATCGGGGCCAAGCAAAATATCATGTGTTAAATATGGCACTACCAAAAAGGTACAGTCAAAACTAATGTTTCCCATGCAAATATGTAAGAAAATATGGTCCTTTAATTTACTGTTCTTTTGACCACACGCGCCCACCAAAATTGCGCCTACGTAGGCAACTTCGGTTCCTCTTTTATTAAATCTCTTCACTCTTTTGAAGAACTTCTTGGAAATTGCCGTTATAATTGACCCAAAATCCGGTTTCTACTATTATACTAATCGTAGGAAGTTTTACTCTTGACTTACTGACCCTTTCCTCACCTTACTCTAATTATTCATCGGCAGTTTTTATAAAATTCATTTGCTCCGTTGGCTCACAATTTCGAGGAATATTTCTATTATCAACGTCTGCTCTATTTCGTCCTGTATCAGGATTACCTTGGTTCCTATCCGCCTGCTTTTTGCACACAATCCCTCTCTCCTCTCAGTGCCTTGCTATCGAATCATTACTGCTATTATCCCGTCATTCGCCCTAAAAAGTTTGGTCGAGTTTTCTTAGAAATTTCTCCATTTTGTCCATCAACGATATCCGTAAATTTAACATGCCGAGTTTCACCAGATTTAACAATTCAAACTCTGATGAAGACTGAGATAGTTATCTAGCTGCTTTTACTATTTTCATCAACTAATCGGCCCTTGATCCCGACTCATACGTCCCATCTTTAATTCTTGATAGGGCTTTCCTCTCCTGTTCTATACTTCAATACCTATCAAGAACCGCTTTCTTAAAATTCTTGTAACTATTAAAGTCCATAATTTCTTTCCAATCCTGGGCCGATCCTCATAGACAGTATAAAGCAAAAAACACCCTCTTATGCTCAGGACACCTTCCCCTTCCATAAGCAAATTGTATAACTTTCTCATAAAATGTACCGGTGTACTTCCCAGACTCCCCGACTCTTCCGACATCTTTTCACAGGCTTATGTATTCTCTATGAATACTCATGTCATTCACATTTTATGTTATATTGATATTTGTTTTATTATCTGTCCCTTTTTTTCAGTGATAATGTTGTGTCTGAATTTGACTCCGGATTGTTAATATTCTGAAATATTTGACGAAATTCGTCCATCATAATCTTATACAAATTACTCATAGTTGTGCTTGGAGCACTTCCCACAAATTTGCAAATATTTTTGCTCATTTCTTTCATACAGCTACTTACTGCTAGTTTATAATCGTCACCTATAGTCGTGTCACTTAACAAATTTCTCTCACTATTATTCGCCTATTTTTCTGTAAAGTTTTTCTTTTCTTTGACTTTTTCTTGCCCATTTTAAATAATCGTATGGAACTTTTCGTTACTATTTTTTTTAATTACAAACGCTAGTCAAACACCCGAGCTTGGAAGCCATATGTGGTGCGCTAATATCTTGTAGGTATAATTACACTTAATTCGTAAAACAAAACATCTTATCTCAGGATTGAGTGGAGTTTGTAATATTGGGAAAAGTTTCATAGGTGTAACGACCGGTAGAAGAGAGGGACCATTGTTGTTGCCAGGAACGTATGGTGCAGTTATAGATTCGTGATTTTATGTCTATTTTGGGTAACGTGAGGGGGTTGCGGGGATGAACATGATATGTAAGTTATGCTTCAGGTTTCAAATTTGTGTTGCTGCTTGTAGTTGGGTTTCTATAGATGCGATAAAGAATATAGTATACAAAGAGGTAGTGAAAGTAGTTCAACGGGCTTTTGAGTTATACAGCTAGAAACGTTTCCGTTTAGACGAAGGTGGGGTTAAAGGAGGCCAAAAGTCTACTGCTTATCGGATGATGAAAATTATAATGTTTCACGATTAATCTTCCTTTTGGAAGATGAGTTTGTTGGGTTGGGGAAGGAATGCTAAAATTTCACGGAGTAATTTTGGTTTTGCTGTTTAGATATATGAATTTTTTGTTTTAAGTTTTGTGTCGATATCTAGCCCTAGGCAAGGTGTTGATGTTGAGAGGAAAATCTGGGGGGTTTATGAGATGGATTTTTGGGAGTTAGTTTAGGTTTAAAAAGTTTTTAGGGGCATTTGCGTTTTGGATGGAAATGATGCTTGTTTATTAAGATAGAACTAGAATTTAGCAAAGTTCATCATGATAGAAGAGGTCAGTAAGAGGGAAGCTCTGGACTTTCCGTATATTAGGAAAGTAATGTCAATCGCGTGGTATAGGCTGGTAACAATGAGAATGTTTGGTTTAGTAGGGGATTTATGGCTAGGGTACAGATGTTTGAAGTAAGACAGGATCCTTAAAGACAACCCTGAGTTAGGGTGTTGCAATGGTATGAAAGTTGATAGAAAAGGGCAACAGTGCTTGATTTAAGCCACGATTGTACAATTAAAAAAATTTTGATAGGAAAGTTTGCTAATTTCATTTGGTTAAATAGATTAGACCACTAAGGGAGATAAAAGTTGCGAAATCTAAGAAGAGGACGATGAACAGCTTATGAGGTGAAGTTTCGGCAACGCAACTGAAAGATTGAATGGCTTGTTCTAAACCATGTCCACAACGGAAACCATATTGATGAGGGTATAAGATCCAGTGAAGTTTGATACGGGACTTTATTTTTGAAGAATGACACGTACGAGGATCGTTTACCTAATGTTGGAAGTAGGACGACCAGTATACATGAATTTCAGATCATTAGGGGCTTTTTGGTCTAAGGATTACGGTTATGGCTGCCGTTTTAAATACTTCAGGGAAGGTTTTTGAATGGAAAATATGGTTCACAATTTTGCAAGCATATATACAAGGTGCTTCAGGAGGAAAAGAAAATATTTTGGAAAGGGTAGTATAGACGAATGGCAATAAAAAATTCCATATAATATGTGTCCAATTTTTATTGAGTACAGAGATACAGATATTAGTATGTAACTCAAACAAAGGGACGTTCAAAGTTGATTTTCAAAAATTCCACCATCAACTTCAATGCACGTTCGACTTCTCTGATAACATCACATGCAGCTCTTCTGGGGTCCTTGGCGTTCTTATATGAGGGTTGCACTGTTCATAATCCGAACGATCAAATTGGCTCTTGTGTTTACTTTTTCTTTGTAAACTTTGCATTTCAACCATTCCCATAGGTAAAAATCTAAAGGAGTATGGCGGCATACTCAGGATGTGTAAATATATGTGGAACGTTTAAACGATATAGTAAACTTGGCCAACAAATCCGAATGACAGTTGAAAAATTCAATATAAACTAAAGCACAATTTCACAGCTTGAGCATCAACAGACTACTGTTGATAATTGATAAATACGTCCATAGCAACCGGTGTACCAACACACGAAACAAAAGTGCAATGTATTCAGTAGTTAAATGGTTTGAAAATCAACTTTGATCGTCCCATGTGCCTTTTGTTAGGGCTACATACTAACAGCTGCATCTCTGTACTCAATAAAAATGGGACACAATGTATATTTAATTTTTTATTGCCATTCGTCTATACTACCACCTCCTAAAATATTTACTGTTTCTCCTGAAACACCCTGTATATATATATATATATATATATATATAATACTCATATTTAGACCAGGGTAGAAAATTAAATAATCAAATCAAATAATTTTAATTACCGTGTATAAGGAATTTCATTAAATAATACGCTTTATTAAAACCTTGAAGCATAAATAAACACGGTCGTTTCAGTAAAATAAGAAATTTAAATTATCTATAAGACGCTTTACATCAAAAGAAGCAGTATTGAAAAGCGCAGTGGATAATTTAATTATTCCTAAACAAATGGAAATTACGTGCAAAATGTATATTAATTAACCCTATTTTAAGTAACCGGTATTAAAACGTACAGATAATAATTAATATTTAGTTGGAGTTAATTGAACCATTATTAATAATAAGCATAAAACTTGTAAAACCCAATAATAGTCAAATCGTAGGAAGGTTATTTAAAATGTTACGTTTGAACACCCTGCGTGTTTTAAAAGGCAATTTCAAGTTAATTTGTTTGGATAAACATGTTGATTCTAAGGGTATTGAAACGATCAGATGCTTTAGCAGGAAATACAGAACACCTGCGTATTTTTAAAAAGCTCATTCTGCGTAAATTTGGCAAATAATTAATGTTTCAAAGAATCTTGGAGAAACCGGGACTTAGTATTCACGAGAATGTGCGATACGGGTTTATTAAACCCAGATAATAGTCCGCGTGGACTAAAATATAATCGATAATAAAGAATATAAATTTGCACCAATACGAACAGGTTAGAAAAGGAAAGAGAAAATGCGTCAAGCAAAGACACATATTGTAAAAGGGCGGGATTTAAGCAACGTCAAGGGGTTGCGATTGGTTAAAAATAGGATGCATATATCAGAGGTAGAACAACAATTTCTGTATAAAAGTAATTAGTTTTTCTCGGACAACTTTGCGGGCCGTGTTGAAATTTTCTGAGATCTCAATGGGGTGAGTACTAAATTCATAAAATCGACGTGCAGGCTACAGACTGGGAACGTAGAATGAGGAATTCGTTGGAATTACCCGTTTTAGGGAACAAAGCGACGTGTCGGCTATTTGCTATATATACAGGCGGGAATATGTGTTTCTCTCTTAGACTCTTAGACTTTAGACGATTCGATGCGTTAAAAGCTCGTGCATCCGCGACTTGATAATAAACAGTGCATTTTAGTTTGATTAAATAATTTAAAGTGTGCTAGTATATTTTAGTGACTCAAAATAGTTGGTTATTTTTCGTGCTAACATGAATGTACTTCAGTGCACTTAGATACAAGGTAATAAAAGTTTATTATCACGGTACCAATTAGTAAAATTTACAACGACAAATGTATACCCAAAAGTAGGCAGTTTTGGCGTATATTGGTAATATTGGTAAAAGGAAGTATGAATTTCTTTGCTATTTTGCGGGGTGTTAATGACTAAATGGTTCGTAAATGTGTCTGCATCCACTGAACCAGAGGCAGATATACACAGATGAGTTCCGGAAAAGCCTAGAAACAACTTTAAATTAATGGTGATGGAGAACATTTTTAAAGCGTTGACAACTTGAAGCTGTAAATAGAATCCGGTTGGAATGGTGTGATTTACAAAGGGACGATTACACTGAAGCTACGAGGACAATAACCTTCAGGTAAATTGTACTATTTTGTTTGACATTTTTGTGTGTATTGAATGACTTTATAATTGATTTACTTTAAATGGACATTAGTGGAATTTTTCTAACCATAAAAATTTAATTTTAAGATGAAATTTGCTTGTTTAAGTAAAAGGGGTATTTTGTTTTGATGTTCGGGAATAGGATGAAACTTTGGGTAGGTCTTTGAGCTCAATTAGACAAACCTGGTTAATTAACGTAAAGGGGTGGTAGATGCTCCTTTATACTTAGACTCCGGTCTGCTTATCTTGTTATATTAATTAGTAGGCATCCAACAAGGACTTTAATTTTGGATGCACAGTAAAATGATAATAAAATTAATCCGGAAATTCTTTTAAAACTGAATTTTATGTTCAAATTTAATTTGAAAATTTAATGTATTCTGAATATTGATGTAAATAGAGTTAACGTTGATGTTTGTGGTAGGAATGTGTTGTTTAATTTTTATGATTGAGAATGGAAGTTATCTAGAAGAGCAGCCGAGGCGATTAACAGAAGGAATCAACGGACCAGGTGATTTAAAAGGTTTCACAGCATTCTTGACGCCCAAACTGTGGGGCTCGAATGTTTTTTTTTTAAAGGGCCAGTACCTGCAGATATGAGAGGATTCACAGCATTCTTGGCGACCCAAAAGTGAGGCTCGAGTTCCAAATAAAATTTTGTTATTTTATTCCAGGAAACTGGCGATCTGAGAGAGAGTTTCTGTTTGTGGATAAATTTAAAAGTATTTTAGAGTGTGTGAGAGTGATTAGAACGTATGCAGAGAAAGGAGTGGTTAAGGAGTCAAGGAGTGGAAATTGGAAGTGACGATAGTGCATTGTGTGGGAAAAATTCGAAAATGGAAGAAGCAGGAGGCAGTAGAGATCAGTCGAGGACGGAATCAGGGGATCAAGGAAACGAGATGATAATGAGGATGCTTGAAAGAATGAATGAGACGTTAAGTGGGGTTAGAGAGGACTCAAATCGAAAATTTGAGCAGATGAGTGAAGAATCGAATAAGAAATTTGACCAATTAAATCAGGAATTAGGGGATAAAATAGAAAAATCGACGAGAGAATTTACAGAGTTTAAAAATAGTCTTACTGTAAAGATGGGGGAAGTTGAAAATAGGGTAGATAAAAATGAGCGTGACATTACAGGTCTTCGACAGGAAATGGGACATTTAAGGTCCGAAGTACGCATTTTCTGTGAAGAAGAAATAAACGTAAAAATGACTGAAGTAACGGACTCATGTAGGGATCAGTTAGGCAGGGTAGAACGCGAAGTTAGTAGTATTAAATACAACATATCAAATTTAACGGGGGAAGGTCCCAGATTTTATACAGGTGGAGTATCATTGGACCAACACATGAAGTTTTATGGTGATAACAGGGTAAATCCACAAATTTTTATTAATAGTGTAAGAAATCTAGTGGGAAATTTATTTGACGAACAGACTAAACTAAATACGATAAAGGCTTTATTAAAGGACAACGCGGAAGCATGGTACAATTTAGTAGGACAGGACATAGACACGTATCAGGACTTTGAAGACAAATTTTACAACATTACTGGAGTGATCACAAACAGGATCAGATTAGGGACGACTTGATTACAGGAAAATTTAAGGAGAGTTTGCAGGTTCTAGGGAGCAATATGCCATCCGCAAATACAGTGTGGCCAAACAACTGAATCCACCATTGACGGACAGACAGATAATCAAGTACCTATCACGACATTTTGAACTGGAAATTAGACAACACGTGGCCTTACAAAACATCACAGAACGGGAGACATTTTTAGAGTATTTACAGAGATATGACGATGTATGTGTTGGACGGACAAGAGAGATACGAGAACGAAACGTTAACACAGTTAGGTTTGACAACAGGACACCGAATTATCCGAGACGGCCTGACTACAACAGAAATTTTCGACCGAATTGGGAACGACGAGGACAGGAATACAGGAGCAATAGTGCGACTAGGGGACCGACGCCAAGACCTAGTTACACGAGACAGAACAGTTTACCGGAAGTAAACAGGACTGTGACCAGCACGCCGAATAGAGATAGGGACACGGATATTAACACG
This sequence comes from Platerodrilus igneus, assembly GCA_036346225.1. Taxonomy (NCBI): domain Eukaryota; kingdom Metazoa; phylum Arthropoda; class Insecta; order Coleoptera; family Lycidae; genus Platerodrilus; species Platerodrilus igneus. Next base: position 14,841,073 of record JARFIW010000942.1, read on the forward strand.
AGGAGGACGTACGCACAGGTTGTAGAAGGACAACCAGGACCAAGCACGGAAAACAGGATGAGACAGGATTTTTAGAACGCGACAGACCACTAGATTTCTGTGTAAATGTATACGAACATCCACGTGAATTTTTCAAAATTGAGGAGGAAGTAGAGCCAGAAACTGAGGAAAAATTATGTTTGCCAATTATCAATTTAGAAATTTTTGAGAATAATGTAGAAGTATTACTTGATACAGGGGCAGAGGCGAGTTTAATATCGGAGGAATTCGTCAGCAAAATTAGGGATAAGGTTTGTGATAGAATTATGCCTATAAAACGTAGCCATTTAGTAGCTCCAAATAAAAAGAAGTTTGCTGTAGTAAATAGTGTTGTGGTGCTTAGGATAGATATAGGAGGTTTAAGCTGTGAACAGGAGTTTGTAATTGTACCTGGACTGAAGTTTCAGAGCATTTTAGGTGTTGACTGTATGATGAAGTTAGGGGTTTTGATAGATATGGAAAGGAAGGTAATAAGAATTAAGGATAGGGTAGTGCCATGGAAGGCAGTTATGAAGTCACAGAGGATGACACGGGGTTTAGTATTAATGTAGTAGAGGTAGAGGATGATGAAGGTAAACAGATCAACACGATAAGATGTCCAGAGGATAGGAGAGTAGAGGTTCAAGCTTTAGTACAAGAAAATGCAGAATTAGTGGGGTAGAAGCAGCATATCGGGAGCAGGTGAAGGCAGAATTATTTTTGACGAGGTTAAGTGGCAAGTTTGTTTTAATAAAGTAGATTTAAGGGATTCATTCTGGCGGATTCCATTACACAAAATTCTAGAAGGTACATAGGATTTTCCATAGAGGAAAAATCGATAATTGTAAAGTAGTATCGTTTGGTTTGTCGGCAGAAAAGGAAATAAGAATAAATAAGAAACAGACAAGTGTAGGGACTGAAGAAGAAGTGATATTTAAGAGTCAGGATAAGAGGGATGATAAGTTTATTGTATGTGAGATAATAGAGATGTTAAGTATAGATATAGAAGGGAGAGATAGGGATGAAGAGTATTAGGATGGTTAGAAGGAAGACTTGGAGGGTCAAGAAGAGTTAGATTTAAATAACTTAAGGAACAAAGGATAGAGATAGATGAACTTTAGTATAGATATAGAACAAGGGATAGCATAGGTGTATATAAAAGAGTAGAAGTAAGTGGTTATAGAAAATAAAGCTAGATATAGGACACATATGGGAGATAATTAGGAATAGGTTTAGGATGAGAATAAAGATTAAATGTAGGAAGAAAATAAGATAGGTTAAGTATAGATATTTCATATAAGATTAGTGGAGAGTTAGGAATAGAGTAAGAGTAGGATAGGCATATAGGATTAGGTAGGGGGAAGTAAAGTATAGTGAAGAGTAGTTAAAAGTTAGGGATAGGATAGGTATATAGGATGTATATAGGATTAGATGGATAAGTAGGATGAAGTTAGGATAATTTCAGTTTATAGAAGTAGGTGAGAGTTAGGAATAGGATAGGGATATAGGATAGGTGTAAATATTTTTTGGATTGGAGACAAAGTAGGTAAGTTAGATAGATAAGGATAGAGAGAGATAGGCAAAATTTTGTAAAGATTTTTGGCAGTCTAAATATTTGATATTTGCATTCAAATAAGTGGGATTATTTGTATTCAAATAGGGGGAAAATACTCATATTTAGACCAGGGTAGAAAATTAAATAATCAAATCAAATAATTTTAATTACCGTGTATAAGGAATTTCATTAAATAATACGCTTTATTAAAACCTTGAAGCATAAATAAACACGGTCGTTTCAGTAAAATAAGAAATTTAAATTATCTATAAGACGCTTTACATCAAAAGAAGCAGTATTGAAAAGCGCAGTGGATAATTTAATTATTCCTAAACAAATGGAAATTACGTGCAAAATGTATATTAATTAACCCTATTTTAAGTAACCGGTATTAAAACGTACAGATAATAATTAATAGTTAGTTGGAGTTAATTGAACCATTATTAATAATAAGCATAAAACTTGTAAAAACCCAATAATAGTCAAATCGTAGGAAGGTTATTTAAAATGTTACGTTTGAACACCCTGCGTGTTTTAAAAGGCAATTTCAAGTTAATTTGTTTGGATAAACATGTTGATTCTAAGGGTATTGGAAACGATCAGATGCTTTAGCAGGAAATACAGAACACCTGCGTATTTTTAAAAAGCTCATTCTGCGTAAATTTGGCAAATAATTAATGTTTCAAAGAATCTTGGAGAAACCGGGACTTAGTATTCACGAGAATGTGCGATACGGGTTTATTAAACCCAGATAACAGTCCGCGTGGACTAAAATATAATCGATAATAAAGAATATAAATTTGCACCAATACGAACAGGTTAGAAAAGGAAAAGAAAATGCGTCAAGCAAAGACACATATTGTAAAAGGGCGGGATTTAAGCAACGTCAAGGGGTTGCGATTGGTTAAAAATAGGATGCATATATCAGAGGTAGAACAACAATTTCTGTATAAAAGTAATTAGTTTTTCTCGGACAACTTTGCGGGCCGTGTTGAAATTTTCTGAGATCTCAATGGGGTGAGTACTAAATTCATAAAATCGACGTGCAGGCTACAGACTGGGAACGTAGAATGAGGAATTCGTTGGAATTACCCGTTTTAGGAACAAAGCGACGTGTCGGCTATTCGCTATATATACAGGCGGGAATATGTGTTCTCTCTCTTAGACTCTTAGACTTTCGACGATTCGATGCGTTAAAAGCTCGTGCATCCGCGACTTGATAATAAACAGTGCATTTTAGTTTGATTAAATAATTTAAAGTGTGCTAGTATATTTTAGTGACTCAAAATAGTTGGTTATTTTTCGTGCTAACATGAATGTACTTCAGTGCACTTAGATACAAGGTAATAAAAGTTTATTATCACGGTACCAATTAGTAAAATTTACAACGACAAATGTATACCCAAAAGTAGGCAGTTTTGGCGTATATTGGTAATATTGGTAAAAGGAAGTATGAATTTCTTTGCTATTTTGCGGGGGTGTTAATGACTAAATGGTTCGTAAATGTGTCTGCATCCACTGAACCAGAGGCAGATATACACAGATGAGTTCCGGAAAAGCCTAGAAACAACTTTAAATTAATGGTGATGGAGAACATTTTAAAGCGTTGACAACTTGAAGCTGTAAATAGAATCCGGTTGGAATGGTGTGATTTACAAAAGGGACGATTACACTGAAGCTACGAGGACAATAACCTTCAGGTAAATTGTACTATTTTGTTTGACATTTTTGTGTGTATTGAATGACTTTATAATTGATTTACTTTAAATGGACATTAGTGGAATTTTTCTAACCATAAAATTTAATTTTAAGATGAAATTTGCTTGTTTAAGTAAAAGGGGTATTTTGTTTTGATGTTCGGGAATAGGATGAAACTTTGGGTAGGTCTTTGAGCTCAATTAGACAAACCTGGTTAATTAACGTAAAGGGGTGGTAGATGCTCCCTTTATACTCAGACTCCGGTCTGCTTATCTTGTTATATTAATTAGTAGGCATCCAACAAGGACTTTAATTTTGGATGCACAGTAAAATGATAATAAAATTAATCCAGAAATTCTTTTTAAAACTGAATTTTATGTTCAAATTTAATTTGAAAATTTAATGTATTCTGAATATTGATGTAAATAGAGTTAACGTTGATGTTTGTGGTAGGAATGTGTTGTTTAATTTTTATGATTGAGAATGGAAGTTATCTAGAAGAGCAGCCGAGGCGATTAACAGAAGGAATCAACGGACCAGGTGATTTAAAAGGTTTCACAGCATTCTTGACGCCCAAACTGTGGGGCTCGAATGTTTTTTTTTTAAAGGGCCAGTACCTGCAGATATGAGAGGATTCACAGCATTCTATATATATATATATATTACTTGGGTTTAAACTGCTCTTAATATTTCTATTTTGCATGTGTTAAAACTTTGGGCTATAAATTTTATCGAGTAATTTTAAATATTACAAGATTCAGACTACGAAAAAAATATTAAGCCGCAAACGACTGTTCGCGAGATGTAGAATAAAAGCAACGTGTGGTACAGCGTAATTTAAAACCCCCTTACAAAGATTTAATGCAAATTCTACAAACAAGAACTAAAATTGTGAAAGTCGAAAATTTTTAATAATCAACGGAAACTTGAAAATTTCAGATACTATCCACCAAGTGTTTGAAATAACTGCCGGGTGTCGAAGATCAGCTAGCAGGCGGCATACACAAAAAAGAAAATCTCTATTGGTGTGTAACTGCATTGCGATTCGATGGCTTAATTATGAAAATAGTACTCTCTGTTGCAATACAAAATAATTATCTTAGGAATTTTGGTGGTTCTTTAAATCTAAGTTACTGGAGGGGCGTAACTTCCTCCACGTAATTAATCAAATAAGCGGATGGATTAAACAAGAAAGAAATTATCGGGATACAATATTGCGGGACTAAATTGGAAAGCGATAAAGCGGTTGTAATCTGGTTGTCTTGTACAAGTTACAGTATAAATGTTTAACGTTAATCAAGTGCACAAATTCATATAAACAAAAGTCAAAAACTCACCAGAATTTCTTGGCTTTCTGTGCTATAGGTGATTTCGGCACGCACAATCCACGGTTAACACAGTTGCGGTTTATATTATATTTTTAAGCGGTAAAAACAAAAATTTAGGCACTTCTTGAGTACTCTGCGGTCACACACAAACAACGTTTTTATATAATAATGCACTCTTGCGGACCAGGTGTTTGTTCCAAGATAAATTTGGTTCTATCTATCGCGCACTATCATTCTTTATTTTGAATACACAACGATACTTTTGGCGCGAACTAAGGCACTTATAAATTAATTATAAGTCGCCGAACTAGTTACTAATTTTTATAATCCATTGTTACGCGGTGAATTTTTAATACTCTAAAGTTTACACCTACACTCTAAATACCTCAAAGTTGTGTTGTAAACAACTGTTTAATCAAAGTGTCTATAAATTTCATTATGCTAACCATAGTTAAACAGATGGAGCAGGCAGTAAGATATGCTGTCGTAACTAAGATCGCAGGTCGATCCGTAAATTACCTTTCGCCTTTAACATTATACATTTTTTTCAACTCTGCCTAATTTATAACAGATGGTATATACTCAAAGAAGTCCGAAAACAATGTATTTGGTAAATTTTAAAAACAGATATGGAATTAAATAGCGTTTACTTTAGAACAGAAAAAATACATTACAAAAATCGTATAGAATATTCGACCCACATGCTATACTTATTGCTAAAATCAATAAATGCTTTAAACTAAATACTAATATACGAGGGAATGACTACAATTTTGGTAATAATGAAAGCGTCTGTATTTTAAGATACTTTGAAGTTTTCTTTGCTCTAAGCAGTCGATATATTTACTAATGTATACTTTTGTTGCAGGTAAGAACACTTCCATGGCTGTAAACTTGTAGCTGTCTACACTTTGCTTGAATACAGCTAAAATTCTGTATGTATATTTAAAACCTTGTTAACTAGTTTGATGCTAGAAAAATTAATAACTGTTGTTTTAAGTTGGACGCAACCGCTTCTTGATAATGTGATGCATTCCAAAAATACTAATACTAAAATTAATTACAATGCAAAGAACTTTAGACTAGATATATAAACTGATTTTCTGTGGTACTGGTGCAGGTTCGTACACGTTTCTAGCACTTGCAGCCAGTTTTTGTAATGTTCGTTGAGTAATATTTGAAAGCTCGGGTTCTATGTTAGCGTTCAATTCCTCAAATGTATGAGGATTGTTTTTGAGACTACTACATTCGTGTTTTGAGGCGAGCTTTGATGGATTGTGTTTAAACAGGAGTATTCCAGATGTGCGACAGTTTAGGAGTCAAATAGTGGAGCACACAGGCAAAATGGAACAGGATTGAGGTTAAGGAAGTGTCATTTTGCTCGGAAGTTTCCGCGGCCGATCAAAAAGTGGATTGTTGTGTTGATAGATAGAGGAATATGTTGTGAAACGTTTGAGATGGACGGAAATATTCCGAAAGTGTGTCTGCCGCAGTGCTCCTGCCATGTGTAGATTGTAGAGTTACGTATGGGGGATTTGGTGTCTGTAAGAGGTTGGGTGCGGTAGTTTTCGTAGGTTGGGATTCTGTCGTTCAGGTAGATCGGGAGATAAAATTTGAGGTTGCATAATTGAACAATAGTTTGTAGGAGGACGTGCGTAGACGGAACTAAAATTAATGCGTATAAGGAGGTTGCGGAGTTGGAACGATAGGTTTGCGATGCGTATATGAAAAATATGCCTATGATGGGATTTAACGAACGTCTATCTGAGGCGGTGGTTAGAGGAAACCAGAGGTCTGCAGTGTATCTAATTCTTGGGAATACAGTATGATGTAGGATTATTCTACCGTTGGATTTGGATAATCTGATAAAGCGGGGGAGTGAGTCAGAAACTATAAATGATGATATTTGTTTCGGTTAGAAGTTTGGGAAGGTGAGTATGGTATTTTAAACGGGTGTCGATGTATAAGTCTAGATAAGTTGCAGGGTGCGAAAATGTTTGAGGGGTGCTTGTCTACGGATTGTTGGGCTTCTACGTAAGTCAATGTAGCCTTTCATTAGTAGCATTTTGAACTTGGGTGATGAAATAGATTCCATCTTGACGGAGTACTAGGATTCGATCATGTTTATAGGGGTGAAAACCGTGTGTTCTAGAGAGGAGCGAGTGTTACCGTGAAAGAGGAATGCTAAACCATAAAAATATGTAAAGGTGATATGTTGGGGATATGAAAATCGAGCGGAGTTACAAACTTCCAAAGGTGAAGGAAAAGCGGGGGGTCTTGCTGACAACCACAAATAAGGGATTTGGTAACATTGCGGTAGTTAGTTTTTAGAGTGGCTGATCGAGTATCGAGGTAGGATTTTATGATCTGGAATATGTCAGATTTAAATTGGCATATTTGACTTGGTTTAGGATGTTTAGCCACCAAAGGAGTTAAACGCGGAGCGAAGATCTATAAAGGCGACTAGCCCGAATTTAAGTGCACTGATTTAGCCGTGGTCCGTGGTTATATGGGAATAGCTGAATTGCTCTATCTTTTTCTGAAGTCATATTGGTTTGGTGGGAGAAGTTAATGTTGATATATGTCAAATTTGAGTTTTTGAACGATGATCGTTTCAAGAATCTTGCTTAAGGTGGAAATAGGGTAATCGGACAGTAGGATTTCGGATCGTCGGATGATGTGTTTTTAGGTTTTTGGGAAACATACCGGCAGTTTTTGAACCGGATGAGTACGGATTCTAATATGATCGACCAGGATTTTAACAGGACAAGGTAATTTATTTTGTTTGGGTCTGGGGATTTATACACATTTAATTTGGTTATCAGGTAATCTAAGATACCTAAGTCCATATCAGTGTTTGGGTTGTTTACATGGGAGGAGGGGACAGTTATTCACCAGGAGTTGCTGAAGAGGTGATGGGACGACATAGGCAATGGAGGAAACAGCAGCGTCTAAGAAGATGGATAGTATGTTATGGAAGCTAGGAAGTTGTCGAAAGGAGGAGGTATTATAATTTGCGGAGATTTGAAGTTTACTAACCTACGGTGTAATTTCCAGTTGTATATGTACAGTTCTGTTATAATTGCGGTGCAGCGTTGTATCTTGGCTTAATGTATCGTATTTTACAGGGTCTTCTTTTCTTCGAGTATTCGGCTGATAATATTGCTATTAGGATGGTGTTTGGCGTAGCTCTTCTCGGTCTTTGCAATCTGTGCCTGGTGTTTGACAATGATCGCTTTGCTGATGAAAGTTTTTTCGACCACCACTGGGTATCTTTGGTGGGTATGTGGATGTGCGGTATAACTTTGTTCACTGCCGAGTGAATGCCGTTAAGTATGAGTGTAGTCAATGTCAGGGTCTGTATTGGCTTCTGCAATGGAAATTTTAAAGTTTGCAAACCCCTTGCTATTCCAAGTGTGCTGGCGTGTTTGTCCAGCAACAAAACACAATGAAACCTTATGTCAGCACACAAGAATTACGAACCTTTTTGGTTGTACAGATTTTACAGACTTACCATAGTGTATCTATAATTTCGACAAATTTAAATCTTAGAAATAAAATTAAACCGAAATGATAAGTTTTGAAAAGTGTAAGTAATAATTTATAAATATATTCTCAAACCAAGAGAAGCCAATAGTGATAATATATCTTAGTTTAGTACGTTTGATGATATTCAGTTGCGCCTTGTCCTAAAATTACTTGGTTTATACATTTTTCTGTCCCTGTGTAGATTTGTTACGTTTTTTTCGTGGCCGTCACGTTGGGCGCCAAATTTATGCTACGTTAGCTCGTAGCCGTGCGTAACACCAAGAAAGTCAAGAAATGACCGGGCTCAATCGGAGATTAGGGGGGGGGTTGTAGAAAGCAGACTGACATATGATGTATGCGGCGGTAAGGAGTTAGTAACAGTTCCTGCAATAAAAGAAATTAGAATAGCAAACCTGCAATAAACAAGATTAGTCCTGCAAACCTGAAATAAAGAAAAAGCATAGATTGTTCGGTACTTGGTAGAATGTAAATAAAACTGTTTAGATAAACTATATAATATAATCACGATAAAAGCATTACAAAATTTTTTATCACAAAGTGAGGTAATATTGGGGAGTAGCAGAAACGTTTCCTCACACACCAATTAAACATAAATCAGACAAAATGTTAACAAAAGATAAATAGGTAAGACACAATTGATATGAGTAATTCAGCAGTATTGATTTTTTTTTCTTTCTTTTTTTTTCTTAATCGCAGGCAAGTCTATTGTAAAAGGTATCAGAACGACAAAGATATTGCAAAACAACGGATAGATATTTAAAGTCATATCAAGTAGGAAATAGTTCAACTTACATAAAGTCCTTCAGTAACGCTTCCTGGCAATTAAAGTGTGGGATTCACGATGTCCTGCACTAACGAAGCACTTCACCCTTGACTGTGAGAGTGTTGATGGAATTTCTCACACTTTACACTAATCACACCTACGTATTTCACTGGTGCTAGCAGCAGACATTATCATGCTGATGGAACTATGTAGAATTGATAAATTTCTTGTTAATTCTATTTCCTGAGACAATAACTTCGAAATACTTTGTAACACAAATCGTAAAAAAAATGGTAATAAAATTTAGAATCACGAGCTTTCAAGGCCCGATGTAATGCATTAAACTAACAGTAACGTGAGGTGTTTTATTTGCTACCTATGGTAACAAAGAAAAATCTAATGTTTTTGAATAACGAAATTTGCGTAAGCAATGATCCACTTTAGACTCATTGGGGTTAGAAAATTCAGTAACTACAGTATCAACTGTCTTTGGATAATCCAAAGTATGCACTACTCTGATAAAAAAAAGGAGCGCGAAACTAGATCGCACACACTGTTCAAATATAAAAAGACAAATCAACTAAAAAAACACAATCAGTAAAACACGTACGGTCGAGTAAACACGTTCGCCTACAGTTAATAAACGACTCTCTTTTCACAAGAAAAACAACTAAAAACCGTGCCGTGTTTGTTCATGAACAATTCGGAAATTTATCTGCATTAATTCTTACTATTTTCAAAGCAAAACGGAAAGCAGTATTTTTACCGTAATTATTATATAGGAACAAAGAACAAACTACAACTCAAAACACAATTAGTAAAGCAACAAAGAAACAGTATTTTGAACGTAATATATCGGAACGAAGAACAAACTACAACTCCTCAGCTGTTTCTCATTCAATCTTTGTTACCATCCCCTCTTATCGACTATTACCTCCTTCGCTAATAACATAAGGAACATCCAAGACGTGAATGCCGCAATCATATCTAATAATTAATTATAGCGGTTTATCATATTCGATAAGTCGGAAAGTAATTTACGAATAATCCAATTTACAATTTATTTATTAATGAAAATCAATCTTCAAATTATCTACTTTTAAAGTAATACCCACGAGTTAAATTGCCTACAAATCTGAATTATTCTGAAGTATTTTCTTTATACAAACAGCGATCCCAAAGAAACGATGTATTTTTAAGTACTCTAACCCAAAGGGAGCGTGAAATGTTCAGCTATAAAAATGCCCGTTACAGATTGTAATCATGAGTGTACTTAAATTGTTTGTAAATCTCAATACAGTTTAACTGAAGTAAAATAAATAACGTAACACTCAATTCTCTTGTACGCACAAATTATTTCTAGTTTGATGTCAATTTTTTTATATTCCACCATTAAAGGAAATGAGAACTCTTACATTTCATTCCAAACAACAAAGAACACCGACCCTGAGGAATTGGATACCGAATCCGTCAGCTTGCTTAAACTTAAGAATGGCCATTTGCCATTCGTATTTAACTGACTATTAACTGTAATGAAATTATAGCTCTTTACTAGTTTCTAAAATTGGATTTGGTTAATAATTACGCAAATATGTAAAGTTAAATACAGAAATATTACCCCGAACAGGACTATAGTTTCCGCAAGTACCAGGACTAACTCATGACCACGACGTTACGCCATCGTGGTCACCATTAACCTTGAGGGCAGGTGGTGGTGCTCCGTTGCCTTTGGTTGCCTTCCCTATTTAGCTTTAATCGTTGCAAGGAGACCGTTTTCCTCTTTTACTTATGGCTGAGCAAGTAAATGCTGTTACCTCTCTATCGGAAAATTCGTAACAGGTAAGTACAATGTTACACAAGCAAGGTAGTATTTTTAACGTGCGCGAGAACACATAAATGGGATATAGATATTACTTCTCATGCGAATGTGATCTTTTGTGAGAAATGCTTGCATAACGTTTATCAAGCTGTCCGTGTCGCAAAGCAAACCCGGACCTTTGGATCACTAGTCATACGAAAACCTATCTGATCCATAGAGCCGCAGCAACCTTAGGCTGTTACAAATCTGCAAACTTTGCATAGAGAACTAACCGCTGACGGCAACCAAGACCTTGATCCTACAAGATTTGTATCAAATTAATATTTCGGTTTGTCGTAAGGATGCTTCCCATGCAGGGCAAAAGTTGTCAGTAAAGACATTTTCTGGACGGTAGATAGCGAAGAAGACTTTGTTGCGGAATGATTCTTCTTGGATAAGAGATGTATGAGTTCTGATGGAATATGTAATTTGGGCCACCTGAAGGTTGGGATTTGTTTATCGAGATCAAAAATTAAGATTTGGAGCTTCTTGGTTTGGGAAGGTGTATTGAACAGGAGTTTTTGTTTTGGGAGTAAATGGTATTCACGACTACGTGTTTTTGATGCGTATAGCAACTGAGCTTTTGGTTTTGCACATGTTGTGAATATTTAGTAAAGGAAGCGATGCGCGGAAGTTGATTTTTATCTTGGACTAATTGGAGGGACAATTTCTGAGGAAGTAGGCTTGGAGGTTATTATTATAGCGGGCGGTTTAGTTGGTGGAGGTTTAGGTAAAATGACGGCGGCATATGTACGGGGTTGTGTTTGTAGGTGCATCTGTAAATGTGGTTGACCGCAAATTTCCCGAATGGTATTGTGCAATATGTTCTCCAATGTTTTTCTGTGGTGATAAGCTTTGCTTAAGTAATTTCAAATTGCAGCACTGTTTCACCCGCCACCGGTATTAGTTTCTCAAATCTTTATAAAATGTAGGTTGTTCCTCTTTCTAATACTTTTATTTGTATTCTGGTATATAAATTCGGTGGTCTTGATTAGTAGTACTGATGTGCAGTAACGCAAAAGGCTGTTATATGCTCACCTTTTACACTTCGTTTCTAAAGCGTTTTGCTTTTTGTTATTCGGAAGCGTTTGAACCCGTAGAAAAAGACCTGCATCTAGACGATAACGGCATGGTAGTTTGCGAGCGGGGCGTTCTCGAAAATCTAAGTGAATACTTAAACTGACGCTGGTACTTGGTGTATTTAGACCCTAGCGGCAGTGTATGTGCAAGTGCAAGTTTTGCCTAGTGATTTATTTGTTGGTATAACTATTATTTCCATTCTGAACGAACCTGCACCTCGAAGAAGTTGTAAAATACTAGAACGGGTACAATGGCTTGCGTGTTTCAGTGAGCTAAAGAACCGAATTACATGTTTAACCAAATTAGTGGGGGTTTTTAGTGAGAAACCAGACTAAGACGGAACGAGGGTAGCAGCTTTTTCGGTACTTAGAGTGGCAGAGACCATAGGAGTCGGTATGACATTCTAAAACACACTACTGCCACGTGGATGGCAACAGGAAACCACCACATTACTTCCCAAGTACACAGCGTACATAAATTGTTAATAAAGAAATTAGCATCCTCTGAGGTAAAAAATTCCGGAGTTAAAATAGTCCCCTATTCGGATCTCCGGGAGATGACTGCTTCAAAGGATGTAATCCGAAAGTTAAAAAAGGAGTCGTAAACATTCTGTGAGTCGGAGCGTGGAATGTCAGAAGTATAAAGCAAGTAGGTAAGCGAGAGAACTTGAAAATTGAAATGGCTAGGTTAGCATTAGACATAGTAGGAATCAGCGAAGTTTAGTGGCCAGAAGCGGGAAATTTTTGCAGCGACAACTTTAAGGTAATTCATACAAGATCAGAGGAAGGAAATTCGGGTGTGGGGATAGTTATGCGAAAAAGATAGGACAACGTCTAGAAAACTATTTACAAAACAACAAAACAATACCCATGGTTAAATTAGAATCTAAACCCGTAAATACAGTAATAATACAAGTATACTTACCCACCTATAGCTCAAGAAGGGATAGAGGCGATCTACAAAAATATCGAAGACATACTAAGATACGTAAAAGGACATCAAAATTTAATAATTACGGGGGATTTTAATTCAGTGGTAGGTGAGGGTAGGGAAGGAGTGGTAGTAGTTCATTTGGTTTAGGCACGAGAAATGACAAGGAAATAGGCTGGTAGAACTTGTTACGTGCAATAAATTGGCACTTAAACATTGTTTTAGGTTAATTTTGATATGCGGAAGTTTCGCGCCATAAATTCAAAAGACTCGGCGCGCGTATTTCCGTTACGTCACAGTGCGTTGCGCCAGATCGCGCGACGCGAGTGGAGTAGGAACAAAGTGGGAAGAAGTTTCCGTTAGACGCTTTAACGTGGCTTTTTTGCCTGAACCTTCGAGTGGAGTGGACGTTTTAGGTATCGTATCGTGCCTTTATCTTTATCTATGTAGATATCCTTGCCTGATTATCTTTGTTTGTCGCCCTTATACCATGTTTCTTTATCCGATCCCTGCATAGGTAGAAGAAATTTGTAGCCGCTGGCGAACCGTACTGCACGACCCGGAGGACTAATAGGAGGCCATGCCCCGCTAATACCACGCCGGAGCCCCATCTCTAATCACCCCGGAATGGAGCCCTGAGATACCGAGAAACCAACTTTAACTCAACCCCGCCGGACGTCAGATTTCTTATGTAAGTACTCTCATTGTTAATTTGTTCGTTGTTATAAATTGTTGTCTTAAATTTATATCTTCCGATAATGGCGTATTAAATTTGTGCATTGGTGATGTCATTGATAGATGGGCGCGCCGAAATCTGTACAAGATTAGCGTTACCAACCGCCCGTGACGTCGCTTATTTCGTGCTTGCGCGATGTATTTATCGACGTTTTTTAAAACGTAAGAATTCGCGTTTTTTTAAATGTAAGAAACTTTGCGATAAGAACAATTCAACCATCACACACACATTCTTCCAATTTATAATTGTAAAACAATGGAAGGTGACGAAACAGCATTTAACAAGAAAGAACAGCTGCTATGTCCAAAGACAACAAACATAGAAACAAGAACAAAATTGCTCAAAGCATATGTGTGGAGCACAGCACAGTAGGTCTATAAAATAGGGACAGTAGGAAAAGCGGACAAAAAGAGGCAGAAGCCTTCTGGAGTGTTGTGCTTCAGATGTATGAGGATTATAGCATGGACAGAAAAAGTTAATAACAAATAGGTTATAGAAATAGTAGAGGAATAAAGATATCTGTGGAAAACAAAAAATAGAAGAAATAGAAGAACAGGATACGTGCAAAGGCATATTTGGGAAATACTACGGGATATATTACAAGCAGAGATAGGAAAAAAGAGGTGGGGTTAAACCGAGATCAGACTTTTGCACGCAGATAATGATAGATGCAGACTGTAAATTTCAGGGAAATGTGAAAATTAGTTTAGACTAGAAAACAATGAGGTACGGGCCTAACCAGTTCTAGAACTGAAGACCTGATGATGATGAACTATTTATCAATGTTGAAACGCCGTTTGCCTATCAAGTGACGTTACACACCTGTGCGACGCAGCTTGTTTATTTCCGGGTGTTGCACAGTATCTATTGTGTGGTTTTATGTTTCTTCGTATATTAGTGTTGCAAGTTTAGAGGGCTTAAACTAACTTTTAGTGGATTATTCCTGCACCCTTCGTGCTAAGAGGTGGTAGCTTTTCTCCAAACCATTACCCTGAATTTCTCACTTTCAATACACTCATAACTTCACTTCCATATTTTAGTCTAACTTAAAAGTATTTTTACTCGGATAAAGTTTGTTATCACCCGATCTGTGTAACTAGCAATATGTACTTTGCATATATGCACTATTTAGTCTGAAAACCACTGATAATTAAAAATTTTTCTAAAATCTGTTGACCTAAGTAATCCACGTCTGTTCGCTCCGACGTACGAACGTAGCGTATTAGGTATAGCGTAGAATCAACAGAAATTGTGCGTATGAACATGGAACCTTACCCAAAAAGAGCTAAAATATTTACACGGTTACTAAATCCTCGCCTAAGAGGTGTAAAACATAGATTCGTGTACTTGTATTCATTGTTATAAAAAAATTCAGGAAGTAGTTTGTGTTTGCGAGAACTAATCGAAAGTAATACAGTTTAAAAGGAGACAAATTATTTCGATAACTACTTTTTTCGACTTGAATATAAAAAATATGTTTAGATAAGCAAAACCAGAATCTGCAGTATCAATGAAAGCCTTGTAGAGTGGATTGTCTAAGACGGAAATACTCAAGGCCGCCCACAGAATAACTTGCAGAGGGGGTCAAGACTACTTTCAAAAATATTTGTTATGTTACACAAAGGATGAACACTGTCAATGCAACCCTATTACCGGACGTATTGGAAAGTAATGTACGGCATAAAATCTTATTTCTTCAGAGTAGCTCAAAAGCAGTTAGGACCATCGATAATGCAGCGTTTTTTAATATTATAGTTGAAATCACGAAAGAATGCATTCACGCCATAGGTTATTGAATTTAAAAGCGATATACATTAAAAGTATGTCGGTGTTTAATTCAGAAACCTATGACGCAAATGCATTCTTTTGAGATTTCGGCTATAGTATTTGAAATTGAAAGTGTAAAGTTACTTACCAATCTGGTAAATTGCTGGTGCAGCAGGCTATCAATTCTTTTGGCTTGATGATGCACAGGGTAGCAAATGGAAAAGATTGGATTTTACATTAACACACACTAATTGAAAATTGGATGGACTTATTCCAATACACGTAATAAGCCGCCCGTAAGAAAATGTAAAAATACAGACACGACACAACCATATTTAACGGAAACAGAAAAGCCACATTGTCAATCAAATGGCCACAAACCACAGATATTAATTAATAGTAAATAAATATCCGACCGGCACTTTAAATAGTGTCTTTAATATTTGTTGCACAAACAAACATGACTAAGAACTAAGAAGGGTACAACAAACTATTATAACTGGTACTGCTGAATAGGATTGTTCTCGCGTTTTATTAATCATCATCATTTTTGAATAAAAATATCAATCTTCTTCGGTCTTGACCAAATCTATTTAGGACTTCATTTATAAATGCTTGCTTCTCCCTACCTACCATGTCTTTATGTACACTAAGCATGCATAAACCTGATAATCTATCCCCTGACATGCTTGATCTAAGCCACGATTTTACCCGCTTTAGCGTACTAAATGACCTTTCTATTGTTGCAGTAGTTGGAGGTAATGCCAAAAAAATATTCAGCGCAGTTTTGATAGCCGGAAAAAAAGAAACTTCGTTATCAAGCAAATGTACAAAGTCTGTATCTTGTTGAATCTCTTTATTTTGCCAAAGTTCAACTCACGTTTGCGACTGTTCTAAAAAGTTATCAATGTTGTAACTTGTGGCTATTTCTTCTTTTTTATTTAACAATTCTCTTTTTATATTGTTGTCTTTTAAGTTATTTGGATGTAATCCAGAGAGTAAAAAAGAAGTAGTAGCATCTTCAGAAAACCTTGTGGAAATAGACTGTATAACAGAATCCAAATAAGTAATAAAAAGGCTTACTCGAAAGTAATCTTCAACACTACTCATATGACCTATGAGTTTGTCTTGGTGCAATACGTGGTAATGTAATTTCCAATCCAAAACCATGGGCATGTTCATCACTTTTTTTATAAACCTCTTTAAAATATTGTTCAGGATCACTACGGTGTGTCTTAAAAAGTTTGTGTAGTTCATTTATGTGCTGTTTAACGGAAAATAAGTTTATACCTTTAGACTGCAGTGCATTACAAACAGGTTCCAATTTGCTAGAATATTTGGCCATAATATGCAGACAAAGACTAAATTTCGACGAAGAAACGCAATTTAAAAGTTGACTGGCCCTATTTCTTGTCTGAGCATCTATTTCACGGTTATGAGCTAAATTTTCCAGAGCGTTCATAGCATCTGCAAAATGTTCCGCAAACAACCTCATTAATTTATATTTGGCGGACCAGCGTGTTTCACATAATAGTGGAATATTAGAAACATATCTACGTCTTATTGGACTATCTCGAAAGATAGTAATTACTTCTTTAATGGTACCTACTGAATTTTAAATATCCGGAATCTTGTTCAAATCATTTATCACTAAATTTAATCTATGGGACGCGCAGTGAAAATATATCGCTATTGGATATTTATTTTTAATAAGTTTTTGGACTCCCTGCTCATGACCTGCCATCGTCGAGCAACCATCAAACCCTAATCCAACTAATTTATCCATACAAAGACCATATTAATTACAATCGTTTAAAATTGCAACAGTTATACCTTTTGCCTCTGCGTTCATCGATGTAAGGACTACAAAGCCTAAAAATTCTTCTCTGACCGAATTGTCTTTACTAACAAATCTTACTCCAAGTGATAACTGTTCTACCCCAGCAATATCTGCACCTTCGTCAGCCAGAATTGAAAATGCTTTACTCAAATTCACATCTTTCACAATTTTTTCCTTAATTAATGTTCCACAAATTGAAATTATTTGATTTTGAGTTCTGTGAGAGGTGTATTTTGAGTTCTTCTTGCAAAACTTTAAGTGCTCGTTTAGAATGTGATCCCCACTTTCTATTCTGAATTGTAAAAGATCCTCAAAATTACCTGGTTTATCAACTCGTAATGGCAAATCATGCATACCACAAAAAATGACGGTGGATATTATTGGTATAAGTTTTTTTGCGATTCGATTCAATCAAATCCCGCTCAGCTTCATTTATTTGAAAGGTAATTGATAGACGGTTTCCTTCAATAATTTTTGTAAAACTAGAAGCTTTTATAGTTGAATCACGATGCCATTCGGTTGTAGCATGTGCTTTTGCAGAAGCGACAAAGTCATGATATTTTGTGGAGGGCTTCATAATGAAAGAACCAAGAACCCCTCTTTTAACAGTTGGCCGAAAAACTACGCAATATTTGCAAAGTGCGCCTTTGAGTTTTGGAGAATACGCAAGCCAATCGTATTGTTGAAGCCAATCATAGCTAAAAGCACGTCTTCTTTCTTCGGAATCGTTCTTGAAATTATATTTAGGATCTGGTTTGTAAGGATTTGTTAATAATGAAAAGCGAACATCGTCGGAAAGTGTTTCATTCGAGTTAACAAAATTGCCCAAATCGAGCATGTACTCATTCTTATCAGTTGAAAGATTGGTGTCATATTCACATGTGAGAGATTTTAAAGTATTAGGTGACGAACTACCAGCTTTATTTAGATCATTGACACTATTATGTACTATACTATTACACTCAAAAATAGCATTAGCACCTGCACCGCTATTACTACAGCCTATGCTAGATGATTCTTTTAGTTCATTTCGTTTGAAAAATTTTCTAATATCCATTGTTAGTATTGTTACTGATCTTAGATCTGAATTTCTGAAACAAAATAACACGCTTTACTTTTCTGATACTTCAAAAGAAGAGATTTGTTAATCAAATAGACTTTAAAGAAAAAAAATAAGAATCTCCCAATTGCAAATAAATATTATTTTTAAATATGTATTCTCACGCATTAGGTACATTAGTACTTACTGCTGTCCTATCCGTAACTAAACTGTAACTGCAATTTTCGGCCTTCTTTAAAAACAAAAACCAGTAACTACAATACTTATCAACACTGATAACAATAACTACAAGGAAAATGACCAATCAATATCTATCAACATACTCGTCCTCTACTAATTCAACAGTCAGATAAAGTTTCCTAAGTCACAAATTAAAAGTACACCGCATTCGAAAAACACTGAATACAAACTGAAGGCACTGAAGATATAGACGTACTTTACTGTTATAGATAAAGAATATATTTTTTCTCAGAATAGAACACAATGAGACATTTGTAGAACATTCCAAAGTTTTAGTTGTAGAGTACCTGAACCTGTACAATAAGAAAGAAACCATTATGAAAGCCTTTATTTATATTTCGTTTGAATAGAAACTTTCAGGGTAAAGATATTTAGATATTAAAGAATGAAAATAACAGTTTTGTTATAGGCGGTTAGGGTTACTATTGTAAGGTAATCGCATTAATTCGCATTTCCTGCTTAAAATGACATACAAAGTCGGTCTATTTATAGTTAGACAATAGGCATACCTGTAGTGTAATCTCAACATTTAGGTTTACTTTATTTTTAAACAATAGTATAACCGATAATGAAATCGTAATCTTCTTCAATCTCTAGTGAAGGTGCACTTCGTGTTGCGATTTTTAACGAAAAAAAAAACGAAAGGAACATATTCAGGGGGGGTCAGGCGACCCCCATTGATCCCCTTTGTGGGCGGCCTTGGATATACTATAAGTTTAGAATAATCAAAAATAGCGGTAACGGGATATTTAAATATTTAAAGAAAACTAATATTTTAAAGTAGAAAATGAATGTAAGAAATTTTAACTGAAATTCGCTTTGACGTTATACACGCGCTGTAAGTCTCAAGATTTATCCATCGAAAATGTCATATTTGACACCATAGAGAGGATTGGATACTGGACTAACAATATTGCTTGAGAAGGACATTTTATCTGTTATGTCTTTCAAAATCTTATGGGCTGTAAGATGCGCAATGAAGGAAGCGAGAGGTATCGTATAAAAAGAGAAAACAACACATTATAAGTAAAATCTAAAAACATTTAATTTCCGTATGCGTATTCTGAATTAACTTAACCGCTATTCTATATGGATTGCATAACCAGTAATTTCTCAACATAATATAAATTATAAAACTACAACGTTTGTATGCGAAACCTGCAACTTTTTTGGTGTTTTGTTTATTGTTCTCTTCGTGTGTCATGTTTCATACGTGCGTGGATAAAAATAGACAGGCTAAATTTTTTTAAAAATCTCGGCAGCCAAAATTCTGTCCTTTTATTATTTTTTAAAAATGCATATTTCATAGAAATTTAATCTAAAAATCATAAAATTACGACCACAATCCTCAAATTGGTTCACATTAGATTTAGAACTTCTCTTATTAATTTTGTTCCATGGTGATACAAATTTGCCACTTTCCGGTTTGCTCTTCGCTTCTGAAATAATTCACTCGACTGTGTTTAGTCCAACTCAAGTTGCTGTTGCTACTTGTTCTTGTAAATTATTCATAGGAATGACAAGCATTCCGTTCTTTTCTACTCTCTCAAACTTATACACGCTGTAAATAATTTTTCCTTCTTGATTGTGAACTGCTTTCTTGCGGTTACTCATTGTAAATTAAAAGCTGAGAAATAACAAAATAATTTGTAAAACCAAACACTATTTTTCTAATTGAATTGAAACCTTTATTATACCTACAAAGTAGTTTTGAAAAAACTGGTTAAAGTTGAATCAGGGCTGAATGAACCACACATCTTAATACGCAAATAAAAGAATTAGAAATCGACAGCTGAGTTGACAATGCTTTTAGGATGCACTTTAACATAAATAACTAAAATTGGCGTTCTGCGCAACAGCCCATGAGGTTTTGAAAGACCTGTACAAGCTGTTAACTTTTAGTGCAGTCTTGCCAACACACATGCATGAGAAATAAAAATTTACCCATGCGTAACTTCTGCCCTCTTAATCTTAGGATTGCGTCCAATTTGAAACGCTCATTATTTATCAAAAACGTAAGACAAGTTTTAACAAATATATGTAGTGTGAGCGTAATATTAGCATTTGAAAACATTTAGTGTAATTGCAACTATAAACACACGAACAAACACGTGTTTTGAAATCTCCGCCAACAAACGAATAATTAAAGTGAACAGGTCACAAACTTTGTAAACAGTCTAACCTTTTCACGCAATTTCATGCGGGCGCTGCGTAGTAAATGTGGTTTACAAAACAACACAAAGTTTAAACACATAACCCTCCCTAATCAAGAAAATTAGTACGGACCCTAAACCACACGACTTGTAGAATTCATTAGTGCATTATTAAAATTGTAATCGGAGAAATTTCAGAACTAAATTGGGTGTCCAGTACCTTTTCATAATAGTTGTATCAGGCGTTACATAGCTAAACTGTTGTAATTATTTCAGATTATACTTGAAGGCAGTAGTAATCTAGAGAGGGAAGAAGGGCTACCAACTGGTGCTATATTAATAATTTTAGCATATTAGGGGTTCTGTAACCCTGCTTTCAGTAGTAATACTTTTTGTAATAACTAAATGCGCTCACGCAGAGTTGCCTTGCTAAACACAATCTTATTTTATTGAGATCCTTAATTGTGTATCACGCAAAGACAATCATCGTCTAAGTATAATTTATAACAGCAGAAAAAATAATCAAAATTGTCAAGTTTAATATAATATTTTAAAAATAAAGATTGGTTTCCAACTGCGGCGGGTGTTTTATGAAAGAACGAAAAGCACTACTTCCATGCTTTTAACTGAATACATGATTTATATTTGTATAATTTTCTAATTGTCATCATCAGTCCTGGTAGCGTAATTGGAAAACGCAACGACCCCGAAAGCCGAAGAAAGATACAGGTTCTAATCGTGTCTGGAACATTATTCTTCCAATCTTTCTATTAATAGCTCGATGAAATGTTATTTTGGACTAATAAATAATTACTATTGATCCTTGCAAAAAAGATACAGACACTTAGGTGTGGCTTTGGGTTGCGATGTCAAAACTGATGGTTCCACGGTTCCTGGAATCCATAGTTGTACGCCGGAAGAACGTAGATCCGTTGACAAACCTGGCGGGGCTGACGGTGTCGTTGAGGCGAACTTTGGTATCTGCAGGTGTGAGCGAGTAGTGAACGGTGCTGTTAGGATATGAATCACAGACGTTTAATGTTCGGATCGGAGTAGCAACCCTCAACTGTGTAATGAAGAAGTAGGAGTGTGCTTATTTGGATAATATGGTTTAATTAGCATAGCTTGTAGATAGAGTAATACTAGACGACGCTACGATATCAATTATAAGCGTGTTTGGAGAACTGGGCCTTGGTTATTGATCGAAAGTACTGAATTACTTCTGAATTAAGTTTTTCTAGGATTTTGTCTGGTAACAAAGAACAGTTGAGCCATTTATATCTAAACTGTCTTGCCTTCTATTACAAATAGTGCAATGTGGTGTTGTTTTGTGTGTGATTTGTTGAATAGAAAGTTCTTACGTATTGTTTAATATAAAATTTGTAATAATAAAAAAAAGTGGTACGAACCCAATACTTGCTACGGTAACCACTAAAATTAGAACGTTTCTTAGATATTTTAACATAGACTCATATGAGCAATATGAACGATTGACAGATTGTGAGGCTGCGACTCATTTTGTTAGTTCTATCTGTTACTTAGAAATGATAACAAACATGAAATAAAAGCAAATTTTCTGATATGAATAAATTGCATGCAATATCAAAAAAATGCCAATGTCTAATGAGAGGCAACTATTTCAGAAATTAGAAGTTGATCCCTATACCAAATTTAATTGCTACACCCTCTAAACTGCAACATTTTTGATTTAAACATCGTACTCTATTACTATAGCTATAAACACAGTAATAAGAGAATCCCGTTATGTTTCTTTTCACAATTAACGTTTTCCCGAAACAAATATTAATGAAAATTGTGGGTGTTCTGTAAATCTTAACAAGCTGTTCAGGTTTTTGCAGATGCAATTTAAGAATTGCACACTATAAAAATAATGTAATAAATCTAAATTATTTCTAAAATTGATGTTTGTTGATGCGCTAAGTTAGGAAAATAATAAAATGATTAGTTAATGTTGAAGCAAATCTTGGTTGTAATGGCGTTTGAGATACACGTAGAAAATGAAGTATACATCTGATAATTAAATAAAAGTCAGATGTTGGTTGTAAACATTATCCATCACTAAGAATTTGAGTTTGATTTTTCTACAGTACAGTTTGGTAAAGTGACTACATTATTTTTCGCTTATTCCTATTAATAAAGTCGGCGTGGCGTGTTCTTTTGGCTACTAAATTTTGGGGTATGATCTGAATTGTTATAAATATACTAGCGTAAATTTAATACCTCATCACGTTCATGTATTGAATAAAATTTAGGTACAAAAATTAAATTTTCAAGGTCTTGAAGTTTCATACAGAATTGGTTATTAGTTGTTTAATAAATTATATTTATAACCGTTGGAATCCTTTTGAAAAATTGTCATACAATGTAGAACGAGCTGTTCTCATAAGGTATTAAAAATCTCAACGGTTAGTTAGTTCTAATTCTTCTGATATAATTATTGCTTATCTTTGAATTATAAATGGTTATCTCATTGTATTTACTAACTGTAGTTTTCCTTTAGAGGCAGTTCTCTTAATTGTGGCGTAGCGACCAGCAACAATTAAAATTTTTAAACACGACATTTAAAGTAGCCTAATTTAGCGAGTAGATTTTCGATCAAATCAAAGCATTTCTGTATTTGCCAAAATAATCCTTAATAGAGATAATATGTACCTTTTGGCGTTAAATCGCTCATTTTTACATAAATTTTCCATAAAAAAGTCCAAAGTCCAATTTACAAATTTTTGTACATTTTAAGGTCTGCGTTGCAAGATCATGCGACGTCATCATGACTAACCTATCACGTTTCAAGGACGATATTGTGAAATTACCCTATAAAGATAGGATAAAATTAATTAAATTTTCCTTATACTTAATATGTACACCAATTACTTACACGAGTCATCTAATTTAATACTACTTCCTCTTGATTGATTTCATTGGAAGGGTGGCAAAGCCACGCGCACTTAGGCCTCAATACGGATCCATTGTGCGGCCTTCCTATAGCTGGTCCTCAATCACTCAGCCATCCGAGCTTACAGATGAACCTGAGGATATCGGTCCAGGGCATGCTACCGATTCTGGCGGTGTCTGGCCAGAAGTCACCTAACATGGATCTTCGGAGGTTGACGAGTTCTGGGCAGGTGCACAAGATGTGCTCTGGCGTCTCCTCATCCCGCTGACAACTGCGACAGGTTAGATTTTCTATGCAGGGGCTTTTTTACCTTGCAGTGCCCAGTTGAAACTAAAAGTCGTAGTTTTTGCCTCGGCAGACCTATGCAAAGTTTCTCATTTTTTGTCGAAGGAGATTTAATGAACATTTTTGCCTATCGGCAATAGGTTTCCTTTTCCCACCTCTCGCAATGGCGATGGTAAGTTTTTTGTCTTATCATGGTAAATAGCACAGATGATAAGAGAGAGACCGATGACTCAGATCCGACAAATCTCTGAGTCGATCTTTGTCACGCCAAAGCGTCAGCCTGCTCATCACCGTATTTACCTGAATGACCAGTGATCCAGGCCAGTTCGAGGATATTAGAGTAAGAAGGCCGTTCAAGAATGAGGTGGCACTGAAGTACCACCTCTGATACGATCTTCTGCCTACTTAAGGCCTCTTAAAAACCTTATTAACAAGTACCTGAATTCAGTATGTTTTACTTTACCCCGTGTAATGGAAAATCCTCTGCGTAGGTTTATCAAGAAGATCTCTTAGAGAAACCTTTAAATTAAAATGACTTGCACACACAGATTTTATTATGCAACTTAACTACTTGGATAAAGGACATAAACAAAACTACCCGGACAGAAACATAAGAGTACCACGTCTCTTCGGAACGAGGCTCTGTCCCGGAGACCGGAGACAGATCTCCTGGAATTCCAAGAGTTCCGTTCTTGACGACCAGAAGCAACAAGATCAAAACATTAACCTAACTTTAGAACAACCCATCACCCTAATATAAGGTGTTTCAAATTGCGCGGTTTTTTTTAACAATAAATAAGACACATAATTTGCATTCATTTTTAAACACCTTTTATTGGCAATTGAAGTATCACTAATGACATTAATATGCCAAAAATAATATCTGCCAAATGGCTTCCTCTTGCAGCTCCACAAACGTCCACTCTTTTGTTAAAATTTTCAATGACATTTTGACACAATTGAGGCTTTGTATCACCAATGAGACAAATAATTTCACCTTTCAAAGCAGGAATCGATTGTGGATTGTTTTTATAAACCTGATTTTTCACATAACCCCAAAGAAAATAGTTTAATAGAGTCAAATCACATGATCTTGGTGGCCAAATACCATCACCGTTTCTTGAGATTACACGTCCAGGAAATTTTTCTCTCAATAAAGCAATTGTTTCTTGTGCAGAGTGAGATGTAGCGCCATCCTGTTGAAACCGAACACCCTCTAGATCAATATTCATTAATGCAAGCCACAAAAATTCGGTTATCATCCGACGATATCGATCACCATTGACAGTTTTAGCTTCACCAGTAGCATTTTCAAAGAAGTAAGGTCCAATTACACCACCTGACCCTAATGCACACCAAACAGTAACTCGTTTAGAATGCATAGGTTTCTCATGAATAATTCGTGGATTTTTCTCACCCCAGATACGACAATTTTGTTTATTAACATAGCCACCAAGTTCAAAATGTGCCTCATCGGAAAACATGATTTTTTGAGAAAAATCAGATTGTTGTTTATTGATGAAATTGACAAATGAACGACGTTTTAAATGATCTAATGACTTTAGTGCCTGTGTTATTTGAACCTTATATGCCTTCAGAGCTAAATCCTTGTGCAAAATACGCCATGTTGTTAATCCACTAAGTCCAACTTGTTGTGAACGGAAATGGAAATGGAAATTTTAGGATCTTCAGCAACACTATTACGAACCAAATCAATATTTTCTTGTGAACGACCGCTACGACTGTATTTTTCACTTTTTTGATCTTCCACCGAACTGGTCTCTTGAAATTTTTTAATAATTTGACCAATAGTGCTTTCAGCTGGACGATTATGTAAACCATAAAATTCACGTAGTTTTCTAAAAACACTTTTTACAGAACGCTGATTTTCATAAAATAATTCAACAATTTGAACGCGTTGTTGTATCGTGTACGAAGCCATTTTTATAAATGTCATATATCACATTTCTTAAATGTTAAAATACCCAGACGAATTCAGTGCGTCATCTATATTTTACTTATCCTTTAAAAAACCCGCGCAATTTGAAACACCTTTTATGTAGAATTTGCATGCTCCTACATATTAGCAACTTCATCTCTAACAAACAATAGCTAACAATAGTAGTATAAGTTAATCTTAAGTAGTAGAATAGGGAATTTCTGTTCTATTTGCTAACGTTAAATTTTAAGAACCAAACTTACACATACCTGAGGCAAATAATACAACAAACAAATTCTTTCCTCTGAAAGAATCTATTTTTAATGTAACAGTACGAGTTCAAACATGTACAAAATTATACCAATTCAATCCAACCTTTTGGTAACCTGGGCAAACATTAGCACTAACTAACATTTCAAACACACTTCAAGTACATCTATTAAGCCTTCTTTCCCGAAGACTGCCGATGGCTCCAGTATTACAGGGGGGAGGGTGCAAGGCTGATGCAAATAACACGCAAAACACCTCTAAGACACTGCACAAACACAAACACTTTTTCACACACTTACATTGCATTTTCAACATCTGGAGTTTTGGCTGTCGATGGTCCGGACGATAAGGTAATATCCGTTGACCGTTCTTCCTTGAGACTGGGATATCCAGCTGCCGATGGTCCTGGTCCTAGAGGGGGAACGAAACACAGATATCAATAGCACATACAACACACATACACACAACCCTCACCCATTCACACACACACATACACACACAAATAACACACGCACTCAAGCCCACGCAAACACATACACACAGTCACACTTTACTCACGGTTACATTTTCAAACGCTGTACAAACACAAATGTCTATTCACACACTTACATCGCCTTTTTAACAACTGGATTTCCGGCTGTCGATGATCCGGACTGATAATGCAATATTCTGTAACATATAAATTTTCCTGCAAATTTATTTGTTGACGTTACCGCTGTGCATCAATTATTTTAGTCTTTACTCAACACCGTTTATATTATTGATTCATCGATATTGCATATTTAATAACCAACAAACTTCAAGGCACACCACAATTTCAATTACAATTACAATCTACTACGTATCACGTCGTCCTTACCGATAAAATGTGTACAGTCCTTTTCGCGTGCTCCTACGCCTTTGTAATATCTAAGATTTTCAAGTTGTTCCGACGATTCGTGACAGATAGTCACTTTTTGTTTCCTCGTTGAACAAAAAGGTCGCTTGGTGTGTTTAAAAAACACTCAAGATGTTGAGGGAAATTAAGTTTTCCTGGCAGAGACGCCGTAATAAAGGCACAGTATTTTAAAAGTTGTTTGTGACAACTTGTGTATAAGTGTAGTGTACAAACTCTTCTTGGCGACGGTTTGTTAGAATGTGTAATCATATTAAAATTAATTATGCAATTTATTACAGTGTAACTTCAATGTAACTCCGATGTAATTCCGATGTAACTCCGATACAACCGTAGGTTATCTTGGACATATTCAATTTGGTTTGTTCCAGCAAATTTTATGAAACTCGTTTAAAATATAAATGCGTAAGCAATTTTGTTGAACAAATGATGGATTTCGCTATGCAGTTAACTTGGCGTGTTTAGTTGAGGAACGACATGTCATTTGAAGATTATAAGTCATTGCCGCTTTGGGAAAGAATGTTTAAGTTTCTAAGATAAGGCTGCCGTAGCAAAGTTCTTTACGTAATCTATGTATGTAATAAATTCCTTTTTGAAGCTTGTAACTACCTCAGGTTGTTGTATACAATTCATTATGGCTCGTGCGAATAATTCTGTTAATTAATTTGCTAAAAGCTTATTCTGTTAAAATGTAAAGTTACAATGAGTACTACAATTTTTTGTAATTAATGGTGTGTTCAACTTTGGAAATTGTACCTAACCGGTTGTTATAGACGATAGTAACATATGCAGACAAATAATCATGATTTGTTTGCTACATGCTTAATAATTATCTTGTTTACCACAATTTGAAATACCAACATGCTGATTTAATAGGGCCTAAGCCCTGTATAATGAAGTTTGAACTTAGATTAATTGATTAATTGATAATATTTGGCAAAAGTTAAGTGATTTTTTTTAAAGAACTGTAAAGTCTTAGTAGCCCTACCCCAGACTATTAATTATAAAAAATAATGTCCAAAAGTTAAATATCCAATTCAAGAAACTACATTTATAAGAATTCTATTTTTTTATTTAGTACACTTGTAATTTAAAATGTTCATTAGTTGTCTTAATAGTGAATATAGAGTTATTTTTGACTTCAATTCATTACTTAGTAATCATTAAACTTCTCCAAAGTTTGTTAGGTATATAAAAGGTTAAACTTACCCGAATGTGTACCACGATACAGTGGTAACTAATTGAAACTAAATCAAAGATTTCATGCCTATACTGGTTCGTAAGATATATAGGGTATCTATGTTGGTAGTATTTCTGTTTCAGAGTCGCCCTAGTCATCGTTAGTTCAGTGAAGAAGACGACCACATGTAAGTAACATATTTGTGGCAATCAAGCTTTGTATTTAAAGTGGTTAGCGATAATCTAGGTTTCCAAATTTTCCCTTTAAGCAAATTGATTTAGTCAGTTGCTTCATAAAAAATTTAGGTGGCGTCCATTATCTTGTTTTGCTTCAACTTTAATAAACCCACTGACCCAATCTCATGCGACCGTGGGTTAAAAACTTGGTTAGCTAAAAGTCTTAAGAGTTTTCTTATACTAAAAGCCGATTTCAATTCTAACCTTACCCTGGGCTTGTTACAGTTACATGAGAATTCTCGATAAATAAAATAAAAAATCTACCACGATTTATTTTATTGTGAATTAGATTTAATATACATTACAATCCATTAAGCGTTCTTTCTTGACGACTGGGATATCCGGCTGCCGATGGTCCTGTTCCTAGAGGGGGACCGTAACACATATCAATAGCACATACAACACACATACACACAACCCTCACCCATTCACACACACACACACAAATAACACACGCACTCAAACCCACGCAAACACATACACACACTCGCACTTTACTCACGGTTACTTTTCAAACGCTGTACAAACACAGAAGCCTATTCACACACTTACATTGCCTTTTCAACATCTGGATTTCCGGCTGCAGATGGTCTGGACTGATATGGCAATATTCGTTGAGCGTTCTTCTTTGACGACTGAAATTTTCGGCTGCCGATGGTCCTGATCCTAGAAGGGGAACGTACCACGGATATCAACACTACACACAACACACTCACACACACAACCTCTACCACACACATACACACACATAACACGTCCTCAAGTGCACACACACACACACACACACACACACACACACACACACACACACACACACACCATAGTCAAAGTTACTTTCTGGGGAAGAAGGCAGGTCTGCTTAAATTACATGTAGCAGGCTATTGAAACGTTGGAACAAATGAATTAAAAAATAAATTTAACTACTTAATCCATTAATATGAGTATTTCATAAATCACTCAAAACAAATTATTGTAATTTTTACCGTTTTCGATTCCACCAGTGTATATCTACTAATCTTTATAAATTAACATCAATCAATGCTCCATCATCTATTTGTTTGTTTAAAAAATCCTACTTCTTGCAAATTGATCTATTCCACATATGCATTTAGTAATATATGTCCGTTAGAATTTATTTTCAGTATTAAAGAAAACTTTATCTTGCTGCAGTTTTAATTGTCTATTTCCCATTTTATAATTATCACCGCCAAACATTAAACATATTGTGTACGAATTTAGTTACGTAAACTGCATGTCATCAAAGACAGCGTGCTCTTACTTTGACATTTTAATCAGCACTATCTAATGATTGTCAGGATTGGACTTAAATAAACCAAACCGTCTGACGCCACCACTTTTAGGCGTGAATAGTAGTCTCCCGAACCTTCTCCAGTGAACGCGTCCGCTTTCCATATGTTTCTATATCAAGTTCTAAAGTCTTCGCATCGTTAACATATGCTTTTATCTCAACATTCCTTCGTCCAGAACTTGTGTTATTAAGCACGCTTGTTTTGCCTTATGCTATCTAATATCCTATTGATTTAATGCTTTAAACTTAAATTAATACGTTTTTTTATTGAAAACGAGTCATTTTGTTATTAAATTAAAAAATAAAAATTCTCTTTCACGTTATCCGTATAATTGAGTATGTAAATGCCTTAGAACGTAAATTTATGAAACACGATCATTTAATTATTTACTGCGGATGAAACCTTTTTATTAATCCCTCGTTTATGTATCAAATGTAACTAATACCCCCTATTTTTTTTATTTAAACCACAAATCATCCTGAATTAAATTTTTTTAGTAACCACGGCTTAGGTGTCAAATGTAAGTAGTACCTTTATACAGGGCATTCCATAAACACGTTTTCTATACAGCTAAATGACTAAACAATTTGGTTTTTTCTTGAATTTTTTTTCGAATTTATGAAGTAAGATCTTTAACAAACGCTGTAATTTGACCATGCTATAATTTTTTATCACACTAATGTATTCAAGTACGAAGTTCAAAAACAAGCGAATAAAATTCTCTGTCTCTCTTCACCTTATAATCTCGTGGCATTGGTTTATTTCAAACTCACGGTCTATCAATAAATAGAGGGAGAATACCGGCGGGTAAACACATCTATGATCTGCTAGGGTTGCATTTTTTCTAATTTGACTGTATAAATCTAAAATCTACTGCAAAGCTTGCTTATGGCAAGCAAAGAGGTGTTTCTTAATTTAGAAATAAGATTGTTAGGGATGCATAATCCATGTCCAGAGCTTCTACCCCCTCTTCGATTAACTATTGATAGTACTTGGAAAAGTTAGGATTGTCCTAAGTGGCTTACTGGGAATAACAATGGGTTTGTATACAAACAAAACGCTTTAATTGAATGTTAATGCTTGCACAAATACTCTCAAATTTATTCAGGGTACCGAGAGCGTGGAAGTTTGTACTAGGTAACATGACCGATAGTATTTAGCCAAACAAAGCATTTTATTGTATTGTTTAAAATATATAGTTCCCCAATTTTTTAATGGGTTAAAGAGCATTTTAGGTGAACAATGAAACTTCTACATCTAAAACAAATTTCGTTCTCACAGACAACACCAAACTTATGTATAAAAGTTCGTGGGACATGGATCAGAGAAGATTCACTTCGTGTTAATCCGCTGAGAGAGTTCTCTGCACAAAACCCATTAAAATTAGTTCCCAAGTTGTACTTTAGAAGGGTACTGGTTAACCATTTGAAATAGTTTAATTTGGGTTCAAAAGTTTTGAATAAAGTATACTTAGTCTATACGGATTTGTTTTAAAGCAAACGGAAACTCTAATCGATGTAGATTTCCATTATACAGTCGAAAGAGAACAGTAATGGGTAGTATGGCGTTATATAAATTTCTAGAGGACCCGTTAATATCATTTTCACGTAAACTTTTCCTATCGAGCTAATATTTACCAATTTTGAGTTAGTTCTTGGCGCAAAGCTTATCGTGAAGTGATACCAGAGATGAGATGCTTGTTAATAAAAATCTGAATAGTTGAATTTCAAACGTGATACCCTCGTAAATGAGAAATTATAAAATATTGTTGTTCCTGACATCAATGTAGCGTAGTTCATTGTCCGACATAAATTTTGTTAGAAATTGGGCAGATAAACCTTTTAATTTTTAATTTATTGTATTTAAAGTTCAAGCTTTGCTTGCGAAAGCCAGGCAGTTCTATCTATCACCTCTTTGCACTTTGAACTCGCTAATTGTACGTGCCCGTGCTGCCGTGTTTTCGATTTCATACAATATAATTTGCTTTTATGTCTGTGTGAATCGGAGACTCCTACGATTTCGTCAGAGGCAATTTTGACTTAGATTGGATGGTGCCAACACTCCTATAGAAGCCACCACCATAGACATTAAACATAAGTACATTATTGTTATTGGCTCTATCGCACAGTATTTTATGGTAATGCAAACCCTAGATCATAGTCCACTTCCTTTAGGAGAAATAATATAGGGGTTGTTACGGGTGTATAACACGTAAATTGTTAAATTTGGAATTGCTCAGAAGAGGCGGGTATTCTGTAACAAATTAAAGGTGCACCGCTGCACCGGCTAACTACAGTGGTTCGGAAGTGGGTCAATATAGAAACAAATTTAAAAAAAATGGAACAAAAGTCGAAATAGTAACAATTACCTAGGTGCAATTTCAAGCTACGTTATCAATAACATTTAATCTTGAAAGGCTATCAAACTGTCTTAAATCTATAGAAGCTAAATTGTCTAGTCCAGTCTAAGAGACTCCTTTGGGCAACGAGTATTCCTGGGGATTCTAATTACGTCGACTTTCTAGTGAAGTGCTACACTATAGGTTCATACAAAAGCAAACAATAAATTCCAGGTCACACCTCACCTAAATCTATTTTAATACAGCACAGTTTCATTTTTCATGGGGATTCTAATTACGTCGACCTTCTAGTGAAGTGTAGTTCATTTTACAAAATGCTACTCTATAGCTTTATACAAAAGAAAATAATAAATTCCAGCTTATTGCATAACTTAAACCTATTTGAATACAGCATAATTTAATTTTTCATGTAAACGTGTATACATACAAAAATTTAAAATTTCCTAAATTAATTTAAATATCAGCGACATAACAATATTCCTGCAAACAAATATACACATAGAATTGTAAAATTGCGTATATTAGTCAATATTCAATTAGTCATAACCTTGATAATCGGACTAAAATAATTTATAACAACTAAACTTGCATGTCCAGGTCTTATATCTATAATAAAATTAACACTACTTTATAATATTTGTGGACTTTGTATAACATCATTCAGCATTATTCGAGCAAGCATATATGCCACCAACAAAAGAAAACTTCTACTGAATTACTAAATTTGCAGTTGTCTTATCATAGATAAGGAACTCCATAGAACAAAAATTCCAGTGTTTTCATCGTTTACAACCTTTGTTGATTTGGAACCTAGCTGTCCCAATTCCGTGTTGTTGATTTTCATCGAAAATTCGCTGATACCACCACGTTCAAGTTCCGTTTACCAATTCGTAGCCAAAGGTGTGTATTTGCCTAACCTTTTAACGATCACACTCACATTATTGTCTCGTTTATGGCTTGCGAATAAATAATTCATGATTCTCCGTCCACTGTCTGGTTCGGTTTTTCTTCTCGCTGTTTAATGTATTTGGGGGAAGGGGGGTGGTTATGTCATACACAGCCTTCGTATTGAGCTTATAAATGGGTCACGTAGAAGATGGTTTACTTATGCCAACTTCGCGTGCTTAGCGTCACCTCGTATCTGTGGCTAGATAAATGAATACATTGAAACGTTTTACGTCGTATTGTATGATATGATTAAACAATCTGTAAACTGATATTCGTGAGTATCCCTAAATAAGTGTCTGTACGGTAATGATGTTATCTTGTCCCTGTAACGTAAATATTTTTAAATTCCAATAAATGTGTAAAAAGCTCTCCCACGTTAAGAATAATTATGGTTTGAAGAATGCATATTAATAAAATCATTGCTATATATTTCGTTCATTATTGTACAAACTTCGTTGAAATATTGTGACGACGCCCATGAAAATTTACTGTTATAATTATTCTATTATCTACAAACTCGGGTAAACTATTCAGGCTTAGACCTTTGTACGCGACTTTATAAAATGCAATATTAAAATTTGTTTTCTCCTTATACCAGTCTTTTTTTATAATTTGTGGACCTAAATTACATTTAAATATGTATCACATAGAAATAAAACTATGCTTATGTAGTTTTAAATTTATAGCATATTTAGCAAATCGTCAACACGTTACAGGGTGAACGCAAAACGTGTAGTTTTTTCTATTATTTTGCAAAAATTAAAGATATTGGCTACTTCTAAACCGGATCTACTTTAAATATTTCACAAAACGAAAAAAGTACTCTTATTTTGAATTTTATATGGCTATCTGCACCTATCGCCAAGTTCAACGTTTGTTTTTAAATTAGAAGCTAACTAGTTTAAATTATCTTCGATTGCGATTGTTGTAGGCATTCCTTGTTCGAAACAGTAGATAAGAGTGCGACAGTTCATCCATAATTAGGCCTTCAGTCCTGGAACTGGTTAGACACGTAGCTTCGTTGTTTTTTATTCTGAGCTAACCTACGCGTTTCCCTGAAATTCCCACAGTCTATATCTTTCAATATCTGCGTGCAATAGTGTGATCTAGGTCTACCTTTACCACTCTTTTGTTCTATCTCTGCCTGTAATATATCCCGCACCTTTCTCCAATTGCCTTACAACGTGTCCTGTCCTATTTCTCCTATTCTTTTGTTTTTCACACATATCTTTCTACCCCTACTATTTGTAATACCTCTTTGTCATTAATTTTGTCTGTCCATGCTATCATCATTATCATACATCTGAAGCATCTTATTCCAAAAGGCTTCTACGTTTTTCTTGTCTGCTTCTTCTACTGTCCCTATTTCATAGAAATACAGTGCTGTGCTCCACACATATGCTTTCAATAATTTGTTTCTTGTTTCTGTATTTGTTGTCTTCAAACATAGCCGCTGCTTTTTCTTGTCAGATACAGCTTGGTTCCCTTTCTATTGTTTTCTAAATATATACCCTATTTCAGTGGTATCTGAATGGGGGCCAAGCAACCTGCGGCTACGAAGATCACACACCACCTAGACATTCACCGAATTACTAGTTTTCCTTAAGCACAATCAAATTTGGCTGAAAATATTGTTGTGAGTTATTGGCAACAATAATCTATTCAAGTAGTGATTTCGTATGAACTTTAATATGGAACCAAATCAACAAAGTACTGCTGAATTAAAAAAAATGGTACAACAGGAAAGAAGGTTATCTCACATGCAAAATCAAGGTGCGTGAAGTTAGCCGCGAATATGTAAGCACTAATGTCCATACAGATACGAGGGGTGCTAGATATGTATCGGGAACTGACAACACTAGTGTGGCTAGGTGGAATCTGATGTTTTTAACCTAAAGTTTGACATTTCTGACAGTATACATACTTATAACTTGTCATATGAACACTATTTAGTTCGTTTAGATTGAGTTGAAAATTTCGTTTTGGCCAAAAAATGGAATTAACTAGTGAACATTTTCGTGCGATGATTTTGTACGATTTCCGACGTGGATTATCTTTACAACAGTGCCTGACTCAACTTATTTCGACTTTTTGAGAAGAAGTTCTAACTTAAACCTCTGTATATTGTTGGTATAGTGAATTCAATCGTGGTCGTAGTTCACTAGCGGATGAAATTGAAGAAAGTCGTCTAAAATCAGCTGTTATGCAGAAAACATCGATGCTGTGCGCGAATTGATAATGCAAGTTCGTAATGTGACTTATCGTAGGCGTCCCTAGGCATTAGTATGACAGGATACATTCGATATTACACGAACGTTTAGCTGTGAAAAAGCTATATGCGCGCTGGATCCCACATAATTTGAGAATCGCTCAAGAAAAGACTCGTGTCAATTGGTACAAAAAAATGCTCAAAAAATACGATTGCGGCGCTTCAAACGCAGTGTATAACGCCTACACAGGTGACAAATATTGGATTTATTTGTATGAACCCGAAAGTAAACAGCAGTCGACTGTATGAATCTTTTAAGATGAACTAAATCCAACAAAAGTTGTCCGCGTTTTAAGCACTTCCAAGAAAATAGTTTTCTGGTTTTTCGGAATAAATAGACATGTCACGACCGTTGCTTTAGAGGATTCGAAGAACAGTTAATTTGCTTGGTATACAATCATTTGTTTGCCACAAGTTTTCTGAGAAATAAGAAAAATAAACCACGACGAAGAACCACTTTCCAACATGACAATGCGAGACATCTTTTCAAACACGTCACTATTTGGGCACTTATAACTGATACAAATTTTGTAGTTTTTTTTTATGGGCGCTAGTGAAACTTAATTTTCTAAATGGGTGCTAGTGAACAAAAATCTTCCGACATAGCTAGGGGTCTATTCCTGGGCAGATCAATAAGAAGTGGGGAGGTAAGTCGAATTTTGTTTGCAAACCAAAGCGAAACTAAGTTAAATAGGCGCCACCAAGTCCTGAGATAATTACGATAAGAGCAAAGCACAATTCTAAGGGCGAACGTGGAAACCCAAAGATAAAACGATCGCCTTCATTAACAAAAACCTGTCTTATAAAAATAAGACGCAGCTCCTGTAAGAAATTACAAAGATTAAATAAAGAAAATGTAGAACACCATTTGTGTCCTATAAAAGTATTAAAAATAAAAAAATGTATATCCAATATGATATTGGCACAAAATTATTACTCAAAAATTCTACCTTTATATTATCAGATTTGATCGCATTCGACCAAAATAAAAGTCTCAAAATTTAGCTAATTGTTTACTAAAGTATAAAACTTTCTATTAAAATTTCATAACTTTTTAACAGGTAAAAAAAAATTCTCAACAACAATGTTTGTAACAAAATCAAAATGTTGTTTTTTTAAAGCAAAAGACTGCTCTCTAAACATAAACTTGTTTTAAATATTTGATCAAAATAATTTGTAACCACAATGCATTGAACTAACATTTCTATCCTGGGCAGATCTTATCGGGTAGATTACAGTTTCATAATTATTCGCAGTGTGTATTTAAATTTTGTAATGAAGTGAAATAAACTTTCATGTACAGAACAAATTAAAAATAAACAAAAGTTTACTGCGATTACTTATCAAGTACTTTTTGTATTAAGTATATAAATTTTCATAGCCTCAAAATTTTGTATGAACCCAAATGCAAACGCATTGCAATTGTCACTAAACAAATTTAAATTTGTATACTTAGTTTTTATAATTTAACTGTGAATAAAAGCTAACTTCAAAATTGAAGAATGTTTAATTTGAATTTTAGGAAAGCTGCACGAAACATTTGCTTTCTCGGCAATTATTTATAAAATTTATCTGAAGTTCGAATGGAACAAAGCTTAGAAATATATAAACCTGACCTGACAAAATTTCTTTCTACGGTTTGTAAAACCAGTTCAACCATAATCGAAAGTGAAACAGATCATATGTTCATAAACATGATAGCAAATTTCGTGTTTTTTATATGACTATCTGTTTATCAAAGACTAACGGCATTCTAAACACATGCAAAAATTTCTTAAATATAATAACGAACCAAACTGCATCTAATTCTCCTAGACAAATCCGAACAGAAATTCCATCCGTTCCAAACAATACTATAAGCCATTTCAAACTTAGGATAACAGCAATTACGACCACATGTCTGCAATCTCAAGTCCTTGTACAAAACCATACTACTTACAAAACCAAAATCTTCACTTATCCTCCTCTATCATTTTTCGTAGGCGCGCGTTAGTAGAAGTTATAGAAATTTATTCAGGTCTACCTTGACATGAACCGCTCACACAAATAATTCAATCGAAGGTCGCAAGCCTCTAGTCTGGAATACATCTTGGTGAATAGATAGCTAGGGTGCGACTAACGAACCAAACTCGAACGAATGATAGCGATGATACTAAAGACTCGCGGTTAAAGGTGGGGAAATACGAAAGCGACAGGATTGCTAGAGATGCTCACCAAAATAACTTTATGTGACACAGATATTTTACTACAAGAAGATTATTAAAACGAAGCGTTCCATTAGGTACTATATGGAACATTAATAACAAATAAGACATGCTTAGCGCATTATCCTCGTAATTCAATGCGAATAAATACTGATCAATATAAACATGTTACAAAACATCGAATTGATGGGTCATCCGCGTATAGTCCTGATTTGGCGCCTAATGATTTAGTTTTGTTGACACACGTAAAGAACAAACTGCGCGGATAACGATTTTTGGCATGTTGTGGAAATATCTCAATCGGAATGGAAAAAAACTTCGAAAATTGGTTTCAACGTATGCAAAAGTGTATCAATCATCGTGGAGAATATTCTGAAAAACAGTAAAGAAGTTTTCACACCTTAAGTTCTGTTTTTGTTATTTATTCCCGATACATATCCAGTACCTCTCGTACCGAAAGCTGGTACTTCGGTGGTGCTCTTTAGTGCTTTATACAAAAAGATCGCCGAAAAATCGTCTCGCCGAAAATGGCATTTTATCATTTTTTGGCGGAACTTAACATTTAACTGGTTTTTTTATAGCCGAAAATTAGTGCTTTGTTAGTGTTTTTTGGTGCTTCGTATTGCCAATTTAACAGTAAAAAGGTTTTATAACCACTAGTCAAGAAGAATAATAATTATACTAATAATACACTTCTTAATCACATTAATTGCAGTAGTAAAAATTACAAAAACAAATTTTGGACAACTAGGACAAAAATAATAAATATAATAAAAAACAATGTCATTTTAATATTAACTAATAATGCCTCAATTGATTTACCCACCCCATCTAATATCTCAATATGATGAAACTTTGAATCCATATTAGGATTATGTTTAATATTACAAATTATTACAAAATTATTCTAAAAAAGTTGTGACTACCTTCATTTTTGCGGTTAACTTCACAACTGAC
This sequence comes from Platerodrilus igneus, assembly GCA_036346225.1. Classification (NCBI taxonomy): domain Eukaryota; kingdom Metazoa; phylum Arthropoda; class Insecta; order Coleoptera; family Lycidae; genus Platerodrilus; species Platerodrilus igneus. Next base: position 14,879,414 of record JARFIW010000942.1, read on the forward strand.
TGCGGCTTGTTTCAGATTCAAAAATCTTTTTTACACGAAAGTTACTGCTACGTTGGTGCTCTTTGGTGTTTCATATTTCAGTAGCGTGCGACTTCAAATAAAATAGTTGTGACCGTTTATGTTTTTAATTCTAGCCGCAGTTTGTTTCAATTTCAAAAAACTTTTACAACCGAAAGTTAGTGCTTCAACGATTCTCTTTAGTGTTTCATATTTCAGTCATGTACGACATATAATAAAAAAGTGGTGACAACCTATATTTTTTATTCTAGCTATCGTTTGCGTCAATTTCAAAAAACTTTTACAGCCAAAAGTTAGTGCTTTGTAAGTGCTCCATAATACTTCGTATCTTAGTGGCGTGCAGCTGCTAATAAACAAGTTACAATCACTTATATTTTTACAGCAGGTAACGGTTTGTTTCAGTTTTAAAAATTTAGTACATCCTAAAGATAGTGTTTCATTAATGTTTTTTAGTGCTTCAATCTTAGTGACGCACGACTATTATTAAAACAACTATGCCCACTTACAGAGACAGCGGTTTAATTCAACTTCAAAGATTTTTTAAAACCGGAAGATATAGAGTTTTGTACTTTCGAGAGCTCTATATTTGTGGCATGCAAATATAGATACAAGAAAATGGGAATTTTTTGAAGATACAAATTAATTTGATTAATTTTATATGAAAATAGTGCCTCCAAACTTCAAACGAATACTATTTACTGAGTTTGAATTGGAATAGAAAATCATAATTGTATTTTTTTAGACCCTCTTATACAGCTATAGTTTAATAAAAAATCTTGATATTGTTTTAATCGAGCGAATAAAATGTTCGAAAAAATCGTTTGCCATCCGTGAAATATATTTGACTTCATAGTTCAGATCTGAAAGTTGGCCAGAGTTTTTTTATTATGGAAACATAAAGGTTTTATGTAGTAATAAAAATAATCAACCGCATTTACGGTTTTGGAAAATGTAGTAATTAAAAAGCTTCATCGCAGATTTGTTCTATCTTTTTTTATTATGAAGCTCCAAAGCGTATTTTTAACTATCTACCTAAACAAGCTCCAATTTTCTTAACTTAGACTTTCTACTCTTAGCGCAGCTCCTTGGTTGTAGTATTTACCAGGCGGCTTCCTACATGTGATTTTTCAATGCTCCACCCCTCCACCCGAAGGTACTGCATTGGTCAGGAAGCGAGTTTTTTTTACCTGAAAAATTTTGAATTTTGCCAAACCGTTGCTGTTGCAAGCAAGGTGGGAATCTTTAACGTGCGTGACAACACAACACACGGGACCTCCATTTGACCTCTTATTCAAACGGGGGCGCATTTTTGTGAAAAATGATCGCCTAACATTCTTTAAGTGGACCGTGTCGGGTTTCGAACCCGGGACCTTGGACGTAGGAGTCACACGCATACCAACTACGTCACGGAGCCGCCAACCAGACGTATGCGCGACTTAATTGATTTGTGTGTGACTGCTAAGCCCAAGGTCCCTGGTTTGAATGCCAACACGGACCGCTTGAAAAACGTTAGATGAGAATTTTTTACAAAAATGTGTTCTTGTTCGGATGAGAGGTAAAACTAGGTCCCTTGCTTTGTACATGCAACGGTTTGGCAAAATTAAAAGGAAATTTAGGTAAAAAAACTCTCATTTCTGATCAATGTAGTACTTCCGGGAGAATGCTTAGAAAATCAAAGGTAATGTATCATTTCCGAAAAGAGAAAAGATGTAAGATTGAAATTTGAAGCACAATGAAGTACAAAATACCTTTGATGGCACATTATTTATGCTTTAGTAATAAAAAAAAGGAAGGCTAAACATCATCAACCAGCTCTGGTCTGGTATTTTCCAAATCGGAAGTGCAGCTGTGATAGTATTTGAAGTACAATTAAGTACAAACGAATAGCTACAGAGTATGTTACATATTATCGTTAGTGCTTCCGTAAGAGAAATATAGTAGCCTACTTCCGGATCTGAATTTTGAACTCAAATATTTTCAAAACCGGAAGAGCGGCTAGACTGTTTAAAGCGCAATGACTTTCCAACGAAACTCTGAAGACAACGCTGCATACGATCGCTAGTGCTTCCATAACAAGAAAGTCGTAGTCAACTTCCAGATTTGAACTATAAAGTCAAATATTTCCGACACCGAAACTACGGCTGCATTTGAGTTTGGAGTATCATAAAGCATTAACGACGCGCTAAAGATTATACTACATATGATCATTTGAGCTTCCATAATAAAAAAAGTTGCAGCTACCTACGGATATGAATTTTAAATTTGAACTTTTCCGAAACCGGAAGTGCGGCTGCATTGGGGGTTGAGTTTTAATGAAGCACTAAAGCTTATGTTACATAAGTTCGGGTTTCCTCAAGACAAAAGTTGTAGTCGTCTGCAAGCTTTCTGCTCTGCACTTTAAAGTGGAATTATTCTTCATTCTTCATTAAACTTTTGAAATGTCACAAAAATTCGTAAATATCAGTTTTACTGTATGTAAAAAATTCCACATTATTTTTTATTTTTATTGATATTTATAACCATTACAAACACAAAAAATTTACTAAAATGCATGACGTGTTTGACCGTTTAATTTTTAGATATTTCGGTTTTAAATGTTAACACTACGTAAACGAAGCACCGAACATTGAGCATAGATTATTTATCTAAAAAAATGCTGTAATTTTGTCAAACATGGTTGCTTTACTATCTCACAGCACTTCTTTACGAAAAATGGACAATTTATTTTACTGTTCGTTATAAAATAGCTTTCTCTGTCTGTACGCACGCGTTATCTCTCTACGCATATCAACATGGAGCATTTAATTTCAGCGAACACAAAGGTAGTGGCCGATATAGATTCCAAGCAACACAGACCAATTTTCTAATGAGACTTAAAAGTAATAATCTTTAGATTTATATGGCAAATAGATAAAGAAATGTGGTAGGGTAGTTACATTTAGGTATTATACAAAAAGAACAAGCTTCAAAGAAAGTGTATTCTAGGCATATCGGTTTCACAGAGAACTAAATACGTCACATACGTCCACATTAACTTTGTACATCTGAAATCAATAGTTATATTTTATTAACTAGTTGGTATCTAAAGTAATGCGAACGCGTTACAATTTGTATTGAGGGTATTTTAAGAAATTTTATGTACGTGAGTGTTGCTTTATTTTAATGGGGTTATTTTCAGAGTTCAGTTTATGCAACACATCACATTACCTATACAACAAGTTCGTTTTTCTTTTGTTACGTTCATTTTCTAACAGTAAAATCAAAACGCACCCTTTTTTGTCTTTCATTTTTCGTTTACGTAGATTTTGCTTCAATATTCAAACAACACTCGGTATATTAGATTTTCCTATAATAAGTACGCTTCATATTAATTTTTCATTTTAAACCTATTTACTTCGAAACGAAAAGTTTACTCCATAACTTAAGTAGTCGGTACCTTGTTTTAGGTGTTTGTTGGTTTTGCTCATATTCTTATAACATATAATTACTTCGTATACTACTTTGACCTAAAGATTCGTCGAAATAATGAATCTTACTTCATTCATAAAGCATGTTTTGAATCGCTAATCACACCTGTGCTTGATAACGCAGGCATGGATGTGAATTCGTGCTATCAAAGGATTTAACATTGATTTACCTTTTTTACAGACGACTGAGAGTGTTCGTTGCAGTTTTCGTTATTTTATAAAATTTGCGTACACACACTGTGTGGTAAGTATTTGCAGTATTTAAAAAATGCACTTTTCTTTCGTAAAGAGTCTAATCTTGACAATAATTATTATAACTTCCTCCGCTGGACATGATAGTCTTTTGAATTGCCGCTCCTTTGGGTATAGAAGGCTGCACCAGTTGCGTGGTCTTAGGTCCATCTGGCCCGCTCTGGCCCTAGGAGCGAACGAGAGATCCAACACCGTAGACACGTGGGTGAGTGTTTCTTTCCTGCTTGTGTTGAGATCCTGTCCACCTAGATTTTACTGTTTAGGGCTCATATAAGTCTCGAATCAATTGTATGTACAAAAATGATTTAACTATTCTGGAATATATTGCCATGGGATTACATATTATGATTGGCTTTAAAAAGAAAGAAAAAACCAGAAATATACTATCTATTAATGCGTGAATGAGTTAAAAACTTGTTGGCACATTGGAAGACGCTATTGCTATTGTATTTGTAACTGTATGTTATATGTTAGCATTATCTGAGCCTGTGTGAGGTATCGTAATATTATGATCACTAAACTAAATTGTTAAATCTGGCATACAAGTACACTAGATAGCAAAGACTGAAATAGATGCCCGTTGTAATGTATCCGAAAATCGGGCAGTAAGAAGGTAAAAAACGGTACACAGTGTAGTCATTACTTATGCATAGTGTTAGTTACCCGACAAGGATTACAATGTTTTTCTTTTTTGCTAATTAAAATTTTTTTGTTAATGTGTTATTTCCTTTGTTTTTTTGTGTATTTAAGTATAACTGCAGATGGGAATTTTTCCTACAGGTTGTACTGTACGGTTAATAACTTTTTTTATTTCAGGCCTTTCCTTTATGTTTGTATTTGTAATACCCCGCCTACTCGCCAACTGAGCCCGGATATTATTTCTTTATCTGTCAGGCTACGTCGATGTACGTAGTATAATTTTTGGCGTCCAACGTGTTTTTCCGATTTTGTTTTGTTTAGCTTCGGCTCCAATTTTGCGTTGGATAACTTTTGCTCCGATTTTGCTTTGTGTAGCTTCGGCTCTGATTTTGTTATGGATAACTTTTGCTCCAATTTTCTTTAGATAACGTTTGCTCTGATTTTTTTGTCGTTGCTGCCTAATTTCCGACATTATGCGCATTCCTCATCCTAATACTACTTATTTTTTTTTTTGCTTTACGTTCGAACTGTTGCTTATTTCTTTTCGGCTCTTTGGCGTCGCTCGCATAGGTATCGATTTTATTTATTTTTGTGCGGGTTCGATCTTCTTAAGTTTTAGTTTGGTTTTCTTCCTGGATCGCTAATATCATTGGTTGGCTAATTTCAGATTATCGGAATTGTGTTTTCGCCGATAATTCTAGTTCGTTGAAAACGATGGCGCCCTATTCCTATTTCTCATTTCTATTTTGTTGTTTCGCTTCTATCGGTGTTCCTGAAGTTTATCTGTCGGACATGGTTTAAATTGTCTGGTATTCGCAATCATTTTTTTGGAGCTTTTGACGAGTTACGGTTAGCCTTTATTTAGTTGCTTTTTCCCAATTTCTTTTCTTTATTCGTATTCAAAATGACTGATACGTGAATAAGACTGTTTGATGGTATCTGTAATAGATAGCAGGAATCCTCTGAAAGCATTACTGACTATTTTACGTGTATGACGGCCCTGTTTGAGTGGTATGAATATTTCAAGGTGGATGATAAATTGTCCATTGTGCTTCGTAACCTTACTCCATTCTATCGAGTCCATTTGCCTACCGTCCGCTTCTTACAAGAGTTAAATTACGAATGTCTGAAGTTAGAACCGGAAAAGATTCTGGCCGATAATGTTGTATCACCTAGTCAAGACCAACATACTGTTACTGCTAAACCGGATCTTGCTTATAAGTCTGCTACAGTTGAGAAGAATACTTTTACTTTACGTTATCGAGTTGTTAAGGTTCCTCGTACGCCTACGAGTAGATCAGATACTTCTTCTGTACTGTTCTTATTCCTAGTTCTGCTTCTACTCTTCAGGTCATATGCTTTAATTGCGACAAGCCTGGTCATGTTTCGACACGTTGTATTCGTCCTAAAGTACTCCATTGCTATGGTTGCAGGCATAAGGGAGTTACTCGCCACAACTGTCATTCTACTACTAATAAGTCATCAAATCATACTTCAAATTCTGTTCTCGGTTCTAGGAGCAAAATTTCTTCTACTGCTAACTCAATGTTCTCTTCTGTACCTCATACAGGTCATCCTGCTACTGCTATCCAAACATACCCTTCGCCGGCAAATATAGCTTCGAACGAAATTTCTTCCATTTCTAGTTCTACATCCTTTTCTGCACCTCCTTCTGCTTGCCATACTTCCAGCACCCTATCTTTTTCAACCATATGTGTGTTCAAATTATAATATCGATTGTTACTGAAACACTTTTCGCCTCCACTCGTTGGATACTAGTGAAGCTTTATCCTTTTAGACTTGTTCGCGGCTAAATCTGGGAATTACCCTAAGGGTGAGCAATGAGAAAGGGCGTGGGGATGGTATAAACTCTACAATAAGCTAACATAAAAAGAAAAAAGAAAATTGAGCGCCACTGTATTTATATGGACAACACAAGAAATTCAATACTCCTATGAGAAGATACAGAAACTCATGGGATATAAGCATCATAAAAAACTTACAACTTAATGAACTAACACATCTGGAAACCTCTGGAACATACTTACAACCTCTTCAATCTCGATGATCCTGAAAGAAAAAATACACAACAAATTTTTTATTAAAAAGACACTGTTTGTGCTTTTAATAAAAAAGCATACTAATAATTACGAGTGGATAATCTTTAGATTACCACACCAAAAGTATTTGAATTAAAAATGGATATCTAGAATAAATCAATTGTAACATATCTGTGTTTTTAAATTACTTCAGCATTCGTCTAATTTCATTATTCAAAAAATTTATTTACTCTAAAATATTCTTATTAAAATTAATTGTGCTTGGAATAAAAAAACTTGAGTCCAAAAATGTAATTTAATATAGTTTCTCTCTTATCGTTTTTTTTTGTTAATATGGTTACAAATAATAAAATTGAATTCTGGTATTTCTTATAAATCTGTCTTGATATAACAAGACCTTAATTTTTAATAGTATTTCAAAACAAGATTTCTGATACCCAATGGTTTACATGTATTTCACATCAGTTTAATTTATTTTTTTATAAAAAAATTACATCACGTGCAACTAACTTGGATAAATAAAATTTTAAACTTATTCAGATATAGAAATGATTAATGACCTTATTCAAGATTAGACATCTGTAATGAACTTTTTAAAAAACAGGAAGTGGACTTTAGAATCACAATACTTTCAACACATGGATGTTCCGCGTGTCTTACAAAATTACCTTATTAGTACCTCCTAACAATCATATTTCACGTTGTTACTCGTGCACAAAATTTAGCATAATTAAGCAATCTTCGATTAAAATTTTATGTGAGCACTTTTAAAGTCTGACAAACATAAGAACTCAAAGAGTCGATACCTGTTCTTAATGAAGACGTCACCCCTTGCTACCGAACTGTGATGCACATTTTCTGGATCCTGCTTACAAATTTGATGCAAAAAAACATCGAACAAAAGCTGTACGTTCTTCGTTAACGAACGTTGCCCCAATCTCTCTCTCTCTATATATATATATATATATATATATATATATATATATATATATATACATCTAATTACTTCATGCGCCTTAACAAATACCGACTCCTCGAACCATTTTTAAAAGGAAGCGTGGTCTAGTGCCTTGCCGGAGTCACAGGAATGAATATTCTTCTGTGTCCCCAAGACGACAATCTCTCCTGCGCCTATCTCGGCACGCCTATTCTGAGGCCCCACTTGTGACGAACTCGTGACCCCATCTGTATAAGTTGCAGTCTTGATTACATCTTCCACTACAATGGCCGGCTTGGTTATCCGTACCGTGCATGTAAAGAACGGCTCATCCGCCTTGCGCGTCACCTCGTGACCGTATTTACGCAAGCGCTATCTTAATTTTAACAACTGAAAGGATATAATCCGCCTATGGATTAGGCAACACAAACGACTAGTTCCTTTTTAAATATGTTTTCAGAGTGTATATTGTTATTAAATATTTCTGGGTAAAGCATTTAAGCTAATTAAATGGTCATAATTTTCTGTTCCATTGTGAAAATGTTTCTTTCAGATATAACAATATCAAATACAAGAATCAAGTATCACAGACCAACGATGCATAGATGTGATTCTTCCAAAACTAGTGCTACAGAATATGTATTCGTTACATTACCGCTACCACGCCCCTACCAACCATACCTCTACCACAACAGGAACCAAATTTCTTCTGTCCGTTGCGATTCAAACGATGATCAAGTGTATCCTGCGTATTCACCTCCACCTCAGACAGTGCCTCTACCACCATTGCAACCCATACTTCGAATTAACGATTTACAACTAGCTTGTCAAGAGTTTATTCCTATTTTCGTATATAATTATAGTAAAGAAATTTCTGTTCTGCCCGCAATAACAAATGCAGCTGAAGTGACGACAAATTCTAATTCAGTCAGAGAAGGCCCTGTTGAAGCTCAGGAACCGTATCTTTAATGCCTGTTGTTTTGTTGTGAAAATTTTACTTGTTCCTGCTTTCTTAAATGATTCTACTCAAGAAATTTCTGTCGTGTCTGCAATCACAGCTGTAGTTGAAGTGACGATAGCTCCTAATACGGATAGAGAAGGTTCTGTTAAAGTTGGTGAACCCGTAGCTATACTGCCTGTTGCGGTTGTCGTCAAAGCCTTACCTGATCCTGTTCCTTTATCTACTACTGTCAAGGAATCCGTTCCTATTGTGACTGAAGTTTTGTCTGTTCCCATTCCGTTGTCTAACATTGATAAAGTCTTACTTGATTCTACTCTTTTATCAGACGTTGATCAAACGTTACCTGCTCTTACTGATTGTTCTAATGGGGACAAAATTCTTTCTGATTGTGTTTCTTTATCTAATGCTGACAAAATTCTACTTGCTTCTGTTCTTTTAGCTAAGGTTGGCGAAATTCTAGCTCTAACTCTTTTTTTAATGATTTAACTATTCTGGGATATATTGCCATGGGATTAATATATTACGATTGATTTTAAAAAGGAAAAACAAAAAATATACTATCTGTTAATGCGTGAATGGGTTGAAAACTTATTGGCACATTGGAAGACGTTATCGCCGTTGTATTTGTAACTGTATGTTATATGCTAGCATTATCAGAGCCGATGTGAGGTATCAGTAGAGGATAATTAATATAATCAGCGGCACATTTCCACCAGCATCCACATTTCCACACACATCTGAAACAAATTTACATATAACTTCCCATAAGAGGATCTGAGGAGAGGGATTTACTCCTTGCTCCACTCTTTTCTTGTACACCCACACATCAACCATTTTGATTACGTCACGCCCGCCTTCTTTCCACCCGCGTGATAAATATTTCTCCACATTTCCAACCACGAGATAAATCTATATTGTTTGGTATCAATTAATATTAAATTTTTATCAGCTACCTGAATTTCTAAGAATTTTTTAGATAGCATCATCTCCCAGAAAGCTATCCCAATTTTAAGATTTTTTTACCTCTAAATTTCTGAACCAAATAGCTTTCTTCGACTAGCTATTTCATCTTTCAAATCAATTTATCTTGTTTGGTATCAATTAACATTAAATTTTTCTCAGCTATCTGAGTTTCTGGGAATTTTTTAGATAGCATTATCCTCCGAGAGCTACCCTCATTTTCAGATTTTTTACCAGCAGCGATTTCTGACCGTTCTAATAAAATTTGTTAGCCATGCAACAAATCAAATGAGTCTGAAATTTTACGCAAAATCCGAATCCGTAAACAGATTTGAAATAGGATCACTTCTGACCGTTTTACACACATACCCTCTAGCGAGCATACCGCCACCGCACCACTAATCGCTTTTAATGTCATATTATACTTTCTATTTTGTTTAGCTCATCTTTTGAGACCAATCTATCCTGTTTGGTATCAATTAATATTAGATTTTTTTCAGCTATCTAAATTTCTAGGAATTTTTGAGATTACATCATCCTCCAGGGAGCTACATTCAATTTAAGATTTTTTACCAGTAGCGACTTCTGACCGTCCTTATAAATTTCTTAGTCATGTGATACATCAAATTAGTCTAGAATTTTATGCAAAATCCGAATCTGTAAATAGATTTAAAATCGGGCCATCCCTACCGTTTTACACACATACCCTGTAAATTATAACTTTATTGCAGCTCATACCTAAAAGAAAATCTAAAAACCATTCTTAAAACTTTTATTACAGACAATTTTTACTAATACAGTTTAAATTTTGTAAACCACGTTTCTAAATACATATTCACAATTTTTATTCTTAACCTAGAACTCTTCACATCGGCTTATACTTATTAATATTTATTTCTACTTTTTAGGAGGGAATCGGAAGTTAACAGACATCGGGCATCTAATTCTCTATTTGGGTGGTATCGAGTACTTGCTGGCTCTAGAAATAATTACGTGCTACCAACCGGAGTCACGTGTTTCAAATTCCTCTGTTTTTTTTCTCATTCGCTTAAGACCTCGTACATATTTTCCAGATTACTAGAAGATGTTATAACCATATTTTTTGTGTTAAATGATTTCACATCGGTAGTCTTTTTTCCCATTTTTGTGTAGACGCTGTAGAGTTCGCAATTAACGTTTATTGCTGTATGTTGTGTTCTTTTTTCATTAATTAATCGAATAAACCGCTTTTTCTGCTTCCAAAGAAACTCGGACACACTATCGTCGACACTGGCGTTCTTTATGCGATAGCTAGCCATACAGTTGTTAAACTCTGTGCTAACCATTTCTACACCATCTTTGCCAGTAGCGGTAACTGTTGCATTTTTATGTCTGTTGCTCCTCAAGTGTGCGGCATAGGTAGTCTTTTCCATTTCGAAATCGCATACTTTACACAGAATTTGTGGTTGTTTTACAAGGCCCTTTATTATCTGGCGGAGCTGAACGTTTACGGCTTAATGACATTCCGTGCTGTTTTTCCTTGTGCCGCAGTAAGTTGCCCATTCTTGTCAAAGTGATACCGCAAGACTCACAGTTTAAGTACTTTTTTGCTGACGGATGTATAAGCTTAACCGTGGATAATGATACACCACGACATTTGTTCTGGTTCTGGTGCTGTTTGAAAGCATTTTTCCAGGTATAGGAAGCACCACCAGAGTTGCAATTAAAAATATTTTTGGATGACATTTTTCTTTAACCAGTTTCCATGAATAGCGCCATGGTTTATATACATTTTGAAAACAATCGAAGATTGCCGATGACTCTCGATGAGTGCACAAGCGCGGCCACTAAACCAATTAGCATTAATACCAAGTATTCCGTACTTCCGTAGGTTGCTCATTTCCCAGAACCAAATCTTCCGCATAGCGGTCGGTAGCACGTAATTATTTCTAGAGCCGGCAAGTACTCGATACCACCCAAATAGAGAATTAGATGCTCCACGTCTGTTAACTACCAATGCCCTCGTAAAAGATAGAAATAAATATTGATAAGTATAAGCCGATGCGAGGAGTTCTAGGTTAAAAATAAAAATTGTGAATATGTATTTAGAAACGTAGTTTACAAAATTTAAACTGTATTAGTAAAAATTGTGTGTAATAAAAAGTTTAAGAATGGTTTTTAGATTTTCTTTTAGGTACGAGCTGCAGGAAAGTTATAATTTAGAGAGTATGTGTGTAAAACGGTGACGGGTGGTCTGATTTTAAATCTATTTACAGATACGGATTTTGCATAAAATTCTAGACTAATTTGATGTACCGCATGACTAAAAATTTATAAGGACGGTCAGAAATCGCTACTGTTAAAAATTTTTAAAATGAGGGTACCTCTCTGGGGGATGATGCTATCTAAAAAATTCCTAGAAATTCAGATAGCTGAGAAAAATCTAATATTAATTGATAGCAAACAATATAGATTTATCTCAAAAGATGAGCTAAACAAAATAGAAAGTATGATATGACATTAAAAGCGATTAGTGGTGCGGTGGCGGTATGCTCGCTAGAGGGTATGTGTGTAAAATGGTAAGGGGTGGTCCTATTTCAAATGTGTTTACAGATTCGGATTTTGCGTAAAGTTCTAGACTCATATGAAGTATCGCATGACTAAAGAATTTTATAAGGACGGTCAGAAATTGCTGCTGGTAAAAAATCTTAAAATGAGGGTAGCTCTCTGGGGGATGATGCTATCTAAAAAATTGCTAGAGATTCAGGTAGCTGAGAAAAATCTATTGTTAATTGATACCAAACAAGATAGGTTTATCTCAAAGGATGAAATGGCTAGTCGAAGAAAACTACTTGTTTCAGAATGTTAGCGGTAAAAAAATCTTAAAACTGCTAGTGGAAATGAGGCGCCGATTACACCAGTTATCCTCTACTGGTATCATAATATTATGATGACTAAACTAAATTGTGAAATCTGGCATACAAATACACTATATAGCAAATACTAGAATAGATTGTTTATTGTCACTTACTTAAACCGGGATAATGCTCGTTGCAATGTATCCAAATATTGGGCAGTAAGAAGGTAGAAAACGGTATACAGTGTAGTCATTACCTTTGCATAGTGTTAGTTACCCGACAGAGATTGCAATGTTTTTTTTTTTGCTAATTAGAGTTCTTTTGTTAATGTGTTATTTCCTTTGTTTTGTTTTTTGTATTTAGGTATAACTGCAGGTGGGAATTTCTCCTACAGTTTGTACTGTACGGTTAATAATTTTTTTTTTATTTTAGACCTTTCCTTTATATTTGTATTTGTAATACCCCGCCTACTCGCCAACTGAGCCCGGGTATTCTTTCTTTGTCTGTCAGGCTACGTCGATGTACGTAGCACTTTACAGCTTTCTGCTATACCGAGTTCTAGTTGTTTAGAATATAGTGCATGAATATAAAACAAAAGATAATTATATTAATGCTTAGAATTTATGAGTCAGGCTTTTTAGGAAAATCATACAAAAAATGTAACCCTAAAATCAAAGTAACTTCAACTAAATCAAATATACGATGCATTAAATTTATTCAAGATTTCAAGTAAATTTTTCCCAAGCCTATTCGTTTGAACCAACAACTTTTTGTCATAAGGGTAGCGAAATGAGATTTATATTCACTTAGCAAAGCAGCCCAAACCAAACTTATTCTTACTCAAAACATCTAAGATTAAATTAATCCAGTTTCATAATGTATAACCCAGAAAACTTATTTTAATGTATCTTATACACAACTTTCGCGAAAAGCATTAACACAAAGTGGATCTGGTGTGATCGATGTGCTAACTTTTATATAGGTTAGGCGCCCAATACTAGAAACAACATTTATTTTCAATAAAACTGTTTTCCAAGATAATTTGTTCCGACCTTGCTTGGAGTTTGCGTTATTTGATAAGTTAACAAAAGGTATTTGTTGATTTAATGGAGACCACAGTAAAAGTACGAAAAGTTTGAAAAGAAGTCGATGTTTGTATTAAACTAGATGAAACTAATAAAAGTGTTCATGTTAAAGTTTTTATGGGTAGTTATTGTTCGCTGAGCTTCAGCTTTACAGCGATCACTACTGCTGATTAGGATTCGTAAAGTGTTTATAGCTGGTACTAAAGTGGATACTATTTTATTTTCCTCGGCTACAGAATGTGTGTGAGTGTGTATATGGTGAGCTTCTATAATAAATATAACGCTTTGCTATAAACCCAAAACAAATTAAGTAATAATACCGGTGAGCCAACATTACACTCCCGTTTAATGTCTAGTGGTTTACCCGTATTCCCCAAGCTGCTGTTCCGGTGTTATCCCTATCTAATGTCAGCCGCTAAGCAGGAGTAAGATGGCGAACACTAATTTTAGTTATTTCCCGTTTAAACGAATAAAACTTTATTACGGAGCACTTTACGCTGGAGATACGCAACGCTTTTCTCCAACAAAATTTACCTCATAAGAAATATTTGTTGTAACGGAGAATAAGATTCAGTTACCGCCGTAGAAACCACGACTGAATATTTTTGAACTCTTAGTATTATAATCCTTTTACCTACAATCAATATTGGAAGACAACCTCTGGCAGCTTGGGAGAAGCATCAATATATTTGTTGTAATATTTACTTTTACTACACTATTAGTGTTTTTAAAATAAGTTTGTTCAAAACTATAGTACAAACCTGTCGTCTTTGTAACTTATTTATTCTTATCATTGGGTATCATGTAATGATGTTGTCGAAATGAACAAAGCACCACTGTCAATTATTTATTAGGAGTAGGTTTCCTGTAGTTATGAAAATAACTGGTAGTACACGCTTAACTTAAAAATTAATGACCATCACTAAATAACACCAACCTGACACGCATAATTCTGATACAATACGGATACTGGCAACGGCCAGGACCGTTAAACACATAAACCTAACTTACAAATTAATAACTAAATACCGCTTAATTTAACAACACTGTAATAAAAAAAATTTTCTTACTTGTTTTTTTATTATATTTATCTATCCTCGTGACTAACAGCTAATAAATTACACTTTTAAATTTCCTAAACCCTAACCTGATATCACAAGGTCGAGAATTTCTTCTTATTAATGTAAGCCCAAGGTAAAGTTGGATGCAGAATGGCTTGAGATAAAGAAAAACTCTTAAGACATAAACGGCTAGTCGAGTGTTAGCTCTGGGTAGATCATGAGCTTGGGTCATGGGATGTCTGTTGACCAAAAATGTAGATAATGAGCGCCACCGTATTTTTCAATACTATAACCAACAAAATTTAACTGTGCTTGTATTAGGGGAATGCGGACACCTTATGTTAACACCACTAACATAGCCATAAAACCTGAATTTCACTCTTTCAAACACACATACCAAGACCTCAAACACCAGATGTCATACAGATGTCTCGGCTTGACCTGTGAACAAACAAAGGTACAACATGGACACCATTTGTGTCTTCAAAAATATTTGCCAAAAATAAAATAATAGAATTTAGGCTTCTAAAATATACTCCCAGGGAATTTGTTTTTATTACACACAATTTCTGATCAGGGATGACTTACTTTTTACTTGAACCTTTAAATAATAAAAAGTTATTCAAAAACAAAATAGATTCTATTCGAATAAATTTCTAGATTCATAATACTATAATATTTTCACTTCGTATTTCTATATTTTCAATTAATAATTTTTTACGGAACAGAAATATACTAATAAAAAATTGAATTCAATAATATGAAGATCTCTGAATGGATCTTTCTACAAAATTTAAATGTAAGGGTTTGAATTTTCTTAATTATTCATATTACATATTTTCTTCAAGTCATAGAAGTACTTCTTCGACCTTCACAGTGAAATTTAATTACCTATGTGCTGATCAAATAGCTTTAATTTACCTAAAGTTACTTTTACTGAACAGTTATTACGCGAATTTCACATGTAGACTAATAATCAAAGTTCATGACCTCAAAATATTTAAACATATTTTAAATTAACGTAAGATGACATGTGAGGTCTAAATAGGACAACTGAATCTATGTTTTTTATATCTGACATAAAATGTCATTCACAACTTTTTAAATATACACTTTGTGTGCATGTGCAAACATTCTGACAAACAATAGATTTGTTATTTAATTCGCTGTTTCCTTAAAAGCCTTTTCCGTAACAAAATTTTTAATGTTCTATTTTCTTATTGCAACTTAATTAATATTCAAAGTGATTAATTCTAAGAAACACTCACGTGTTGTAATACTGTTCTGAACGAAAGAAATAGGCCCTTGACCTCAGCTGTCGGAAATTTCCATAACCATCGATTATCAAAGCTTTTCTGAATACAACCATTATTTAACGACACTAACTTCTTCTTGAATTTACATGATATTAAAATTTAGTACTCCAACAAATTTTCTAGATTCAAGACTTGCTTATTTGACATTATTTATTTGCGTAGTTGAATTATACGAAACATGTACAAAATTGCCTTCTATGATACTGTATAAAATTTTATTATATCCGATATTATATAAAATGTAGCCATATATGATATTGTACTAAGAGGAAAAATATTAGAAAATTTATTTAAATAATTTTATACCAACTGTATCAATGATGTGGGTGAGCTTCCATCTCATTCAACTATCTATTCTTTTTCGGACTGTGTTACAGGCCACGTGCCTAGACACGACCATCTTGACTCCGCTACGCCGCTTATCGCAGCTTGTTCCTTCAAACGTTGATAGCAAAGTGATCAAATTGACAACTCGACGGAGCTTAATAACGAATCTTAGACCACAAAAGTAAAGGAGTCTATATGCTATTATTAATTTTATGTATTTATTTTTACTGAACGGAAATTTATGAATTATTTATTTTATATTATTGCTGTTTTATTCTATATTAAAGAATGAAGCGTAACAAGAAAAAAAATACGTTACAACACGTCTGCTACTTTCAATGACTTAGACTCGACTGTGTTACGTTGGCTCGTAGCCGTGCGTAACACAAAGAAAGTCAAGAAATGACCGGGGGGTCAATCGGAGATTAGGGGGGGGGGTTGTAGAAAGCAGACTACCATATAATATACGCGGCTGTAGGAATTAGTGACAATACCTGCAATAAAAATAGTCAAGCAAACCTGAAAAAAAAAAGAATAAGCATAGCAGCAATGAAAAGTCTAAATTATTCCGTACTCTGTAAGATGTAAAAAAAACTGTTTGGAAAATCTATATAATGTAATAACGATAAAGGCATTACAAAACTTTTATTACAAAGTAAGGAAATATTGGGGAGTAGCAGAAACGTTTCCTCACACACCAATTAACCATAAATCAAGCAAACTTATAACAAAAGATAAATAGGTAAACACACTTGATATGAGTAGTCCAGTATTGTTGATTTTTCTTTTTTTTTTTTTAATAATAGCATGCAATTCTATTGTAAAAGGTATTAAAACGACGAAGGATATTGCAAAACAACGGATAGATATTTAAAGTAATAACAAGTACGAAATAGTTCAACTTACAAAACCAGGAGCACCGGAAGAGTTTCTATAGAATTGGAATAATCCGGCTACTGATAGCCTTGCACTTGGAGTTGGTGGAGTGTGGGGTGTCCATGGTTCCATCCCATTATCAACTTGAAACTTGACACTACTATTAACTGCAGATTGTTCTTTTACTTACTGTAACTGATCTAAAGCCTCCTGCTAGCTTGGTAAACCGGATGCAATGGTGTACCTTGGCAAAGATTCACAGTCGCCGGGTCCAACTTCACCTCCATTTGCATTTCTTCTTGCTAATATCCTTCTTTTCCATTGTTGGAATTTGTGGTACAACAGACAGGAACACATGCAACAAACGCAACTAAGAACAATTAAAGTTAGTATAATTCCGATCCAAACATCCGCCAAGAATTTCTCGTATTGCGGATCTGCTTCAGCAGAAAGAACTTCGTCAACTTCTGAAGCTAATTTCAGTTGGTAAAGGCATTGTTTGAATACGGTGAAACATTTAAAAACACTCTCACAATCTCGTCTTTAAAAAATGTACGTTCATATTTTATTTACTTATTATTAAATGCAAGGTAAATTTAACATACCATTAATACGGAATGAGTTAAACACTTTTGCAATTTCATTTTGCAAATGTTTTAGGGAGTTTAAAACCTGACTAAAGTGGCTCCTTTAAAAATTCTGTACAAGTTTATTGCACCACACACACTAATCCTAAGAAGAATCGGTCAAGTTTAGCAAGCAAGTTCTACAACTTTTATTTCAAAAGAAACTTAACTAAAAACACAATTAGTAAAGCACGTGTAATCACTAAGTCCGTTCGTCAATGTTCCGTAAAACGCACGTGCGGTCGAGCAAACACGTTCGCCTATAAAGCATCCTTCCTTCAATGGAATAAGAACTACACTACTAATCTGTTTATATAAAATAGTTGTTACCCATAACCTCTTATCGTCTATTATCTCGACTTCGATAATAACATAAGGAACATCCAAAAAGTGAATGCAGCAATCATATCTAATAATTAATTACAAGCGGTTTATCATTTTCGATAAGTTAGAAAATAATTCACGAATAATCCAATTTAAAATTCGTTCCTTGCAATTTATGTATTAATGAAAATCAGTCTGCAATTAATCTATCTTTAAATTAGTACACACGAGTTAAATTGCATACAAATCCGGAACTATTCTGAAGTATTCAATTTATACAAACAATTTAAGTACGCTGACAGGAAGGAGCGTAACAACTGCCTCGTTAGGCGAGCCTCGCTATCCTGTACATCCTATACAGGGTGCCCACAATCTATCTCCGTATATGGGTAACTTTTTTAGTATAGAAGATACAATGTTGGTTAAATTAGCAAAGTTGAAGAGAAATTTACGAGTAGTATGATGCTTTTTTGAAAACTCACCTAGATGCTCAACTTTTTTAGATATTTGAAAAAAAACTGAAATTTGCCATTTTCTTCAAACGCTAATAACTTTTTAACGGTTTATCCTATAGAGAAAATAAAAACTGCTTGTAAGGTAACTTTTTACGTAGAATTCAATAGCGTATATGACAATTTTAATTGGAAATGGGTTTTCAAGCTACAAACATAACCTCACTTTTTTTAAATGGAAACCATAGTTCAATATAACCCAAGTGGAAAGGTTGTTCTTTTCTGATTACCCTGATGTAAGGGTTGATGTACTTATTTTCAGTAGTTTCTTCACAATAAAGAAAAAACGATTTATTTATTTGCGGGCATCAAGGAGTCCATGGATACATATTTTAAATAAACAAAAAACAACTGGCATTTGTCAGATATTATTAGTTAAAGTGTTTATTTGCTCTGGGTTGCAAATTTTGTGTAGAAGACTTTTAAATTTATTTGATTATAATAGAG
The DNA here is from genome assembly GCA_036346225.1 of Platerodrilus igneus. Lineage (NCBI taxonomy): Eukaryota > Metazoa > Arthropoda > Insecta > Coleoptera > Lycidae > Platerodrilus > Platerodrilus igneus. Next base: position 14,898,119 of record JARFIW010000942.1, read on the forward strand.
AATGTACACAAACGACGAAAAAAATAACATGCTCTTTTGTTACTATGCCTGTAACAGAAATTGTGATGCTGCTGGTGATATGTATTATGAAAGATATTTGGAAAGAAGGCAGCCAGATAAACGATTGTTTTCTAAATTAGAAAACAATTTAAAAAGGTTTGGTGCTTTTACAAAACCCAGTACTGATAAAAGAAAATTCAAAACTGATGATGAAGAACGTGTGTTAGCCTACATAAATTTTAAGCCAACAGCGTCCACCCGAGAAACTGCAATTGAGTGCGCTACTTCTACAGAAAAACTCGCCTAATTTTAAAACAAAACCGCTACAAACCATACAAAACCCATGTTAGCAATACACTGTATCATGGGGATTGTGAGAGAAGACAACAGTTTTGTAGGTGGTTTCTTAATGAAACAAATAATAATCCTGGTTTTAGTCACACTATTATATTTACCGACAAAGCAAAATTTACTAACAAAGGCATGTTTAACAGAAAAAATACAGTCTACTGGAGTCAGGAAAATCCCCATTTAACAGAAGAAAGGCGGGATCAACATCAATTATCGATAAATGTGTGGTGTGCCATTTTTGGTAATAAAATACTTGGGCCTTTCTTCTATAATTATAATTTAAATGGTGTACACTATTTGAATTTTCTACAAAACGAATTGCAAGAAATGCTAGATAATTTGCCACTTCATTTACTGCAAAACTTAAAATATTTTCAGCATGACGGTGCACCTGCTCACAATGCTCAAGCCGTTTCTGAATATCTTGATAATAGTTTTCCAAATTGGATTGGCAATGTAGGTCCTGTTCCATGGCCGGTAACATCACCAGAACTATCGCCACTGGATTTTTTTCTTTGGGGTACTGTAAAGGATGTAGTGTATGCTAAAGAATCCAATAACATTGAGCAACTCAAAGATAGTATTACAGCAGCTATTACAAGTATAAAACCACAAACGTTAAATAAGGTGCACCAAAACCTAATTAAAAGGTGCGAAATGTGTTTGCAAGCTAATAGAAGTCATTTTGAGCATATGTTAATGTAGGAGTGGGCATATTCGCATTAATTAATTTTTGTTTCCTTTGATTAAGTTATTTGTATTGTATGGATAGTTTATTTTTTAAGTATTTTATTTTTCTTAGTTTATAATAAATTTAGTTACAATAAATTTGTGTTTCCATTATTGAATTTTACACATTTTGTTTGTTTGTAATATGTATCCATGGACTCCTTGATGTCCGCAAATAAATAAATCGTTTTTTCTTTATTATGAAGAAACTACTGAAAATAAGTACATCAACCCTTACATCAGGGTAATCAGAAAAGAAAAACCTTTCCACTTGGGTTATATTAAACTATGGTTTCTATTTAAAAAAAGTGAGGTTATGTTTGTAGCTTGAAAACCCATTTCCAATTAAAATTGTCATATACGCTATTGAATCCTACGTAAAAAGTTACCTTACAAGCAGTTTTTATTTTCTCTATAGGTTAAACCGTTAAAAAGTTATTAACGTTTGAAGAAAATGGCAAATTTCAGTTTTTTTCAAATATCTAAAAAAGTTGAGCATCTAGGTGAGTTTTCAAAAAAGCATCATACTACTCGTAAATTTCTCTTCAACTTTGCTAATTTAACCAATATTGTATCTTCTATAATAAAAAAGTTACCCATATACGGAGATAGATTGTGGGCACCCTGTATAGCATTGTGCTTGTTACATCGCCCCCCAACAAAAACCAGTAAATTATACAGAATGCAAGAGTTTTTGTAGCACTTATAGCCTATAAAACACCTGCTCCCCCTTAATATAGACAAAAAATTATTACAAGAATTGGAAAAGAAGGTGGCAATAGCATTAATTATATATCGGAAACTTATCCGGTTTCAAATTATAAACATTCTGTATGCCGAGAGATGCCCTAGAGGAATCCTCAATAATCTGATAAGCATTCTCGTTAACGATTTTTTGTACAGTACACGGACCCCGGTATAATAGAAAATTTTACGTATTTAATTTTTTTCCGCAGAGGACTGATCATGGGTGCGGACTAACACCTTATCACCGACCTTAAAGGTTGTAAATTTTCGACTCTTGGCATGTCTAGCCTGTCGCTATCCTGCCTGTGTCAGTAGTTTTGACCTTGTTAGTACAACTATATCTATTGACCCTTTATTCGAGGCCGGAAATTGAATAACGCCGGTATCGCTAAGTTGATGCAACGTATTTGAATGCACTTCTGCGGGCGTATAGCCGGTACTGGAGTGTATTACTCGATTTAAATACCCTTCAATCATTTTTGCCGAATGGGCCCACTTTTGATGTTGGGCATGGCGATATGCACGGAATAGCCTTCCAACTTTTCCGTTCCATCTTTCAACCATATTACCTTCGGGAAAATATACTGATGTATGGGTCGTTCCAATTCCTTCGGATTTAAAAAATTTTAAATAAACAGGGCTACAAAATTGACTTCCATTATCCGAAAGTATAATTTTAGGTTTACCTACAACTACAAATATTCTCGCAATTTTCTTGTAATTGCTAGTGCATTGGTTTTCTTAGTGGATACAAGGAAACCCTCTTACTAAAAACATCACGACTAATAATTGGGTAGCCCTACCTTTAGACACCGGCAAGGGACCAATCAAATATGTACTTAAAGTGTGATTTGGTGATTCGACCAACACCGACTTCATGCCGCCATTACATCTTCTCGACAACTTAGCGCATACCCCACCAGAACATTAGCAGTACATATCTACCTCCTTTGAGGGCTACTTGCCCTCATAAATTCAATTAATTATTTTATCTGGACTTAGTTTAATTTATACCAGTTTGTCAAATATCTACATGTAATATCTGTTTAAACCAAATAAATTGTTGAGAAGTTTTGGAAGAAGTTTTCAAAAACACCGCTTCCAAGGCCCGAAACGTAACTCGCGTAACCAGCATTACAACGAGGCAGTAAAGCATATAATAGTGCATAGAATAGCAAAAGCATAAATTATTAGGTGCATTCGCTTTAGTATTGTGTGAACTAGTGCCATTACACTAAAAATAATCTTTTGGAACTAACTACAACATTTACTTATAATAGAAATTAATGCTTATGGGAGTACAGCATTGCAATGTTTATAAATACCTCGAATATACATTTCTCCAGGATCCGAAGACATGGTCGTCTGTCTACGTAAATTAACTTCTTGCTGCTAAAGGAGGTAGGTATGTACTGCTAATGTCCTGGTGGGGTATGCGCTAAGTGTCCTGGGGATCACAACAATTGTCAATTTGAAGTCCTGAAGGACGTGCACGGTTTCACTACATTTTAAATTCTTAGTTTAATTTATTTATTTGGTTGGTTTAAGTTAAATAAAGATCTGATTTAGTTAGTTATTTAATAGCTCTGTATAAAATTTTGATTAGTAGTCAGTGTTTTGCTCCGCGCATTTTAGGTGAGACAACAGCGATTAATTGAGGTGTTTTGTGTTTGTTTTTTTTTGTATTTTTCTTTTATTTTTGCTTTTTGTAAATTTACGCAAATTTTATGCATGCCAAGTCAACTAAGTCCACTTGACTCAACCTTCTACACCAAATTTCAGACAAAACCACCCGGTATACATCCGTTTCTCGGCGTCAAATTCCGCAACGTTTTTCGTAATACCCTTTAGAGCTAACGAGAACGATTTCCCGCTTAACCACTCCCTGCACGTCTTCTAAGCTTTGTGGTCGTTCTAGTCCCTTGACGGCTAGTTTCTTGTTCGCCATCCTTCTCTTAGCCGTCGCGATCGGGCAGTCACACATCACGTGCGTAGCGCCTTCCGTATTCTTACGGCATTCACAACGGTCATTGTGGCTCAAATGAAATCGTCGCAGATAGGCTTTTAGGGTCTTATATTCGGTTACTTGATGCACCATCCTCTAATCTATCTTTACCTCTATCTTGTCCCGTAATTCTATATTCGGTGTTAGTTGGTGGAGCAACCTAAACGTGGCAGTGTTGCTCCTCTTCTGTTCCAACTGCCGAGTGGATCTTTTTGCAGCTTTGTGTTTATTACCACCCTTGGTAGCAATAAAAACGCTGCACGGAATTTTCCTGTTGCGGCCTCTTTGGTCAGCTCATCTGCTCTATCGTGTCCTCGATTACCGTCATGCGTCATACGACGTGCCGTACACGCCCTTCTCCAGACGCCCCTTTAGAGATCCACCGAGGCGTTCATATTCACCAACGCAGTCAAAATTAATTTACTATTCCTAATAATGGAATACTCATTTCTAGATGAGTGGTTGACAACGTGTGCTCTACAGCTTCTCTAATAGCTAACATCTCGCACTGACGGATGGTGGTTCAATCCTTAAGTTTAGTTTCAAATCGGTTCAGTTCCCTCTCTTCTATGTACACAACAAACGGCTCTCTTCCTGCCCATTGTCCATTCGCGAGCCTTTCGTATAGACCGTGGTTCCCGCCGCGTTTTTGCTGCCTTTGATAAACTTAATCCCCTTGACACTAGCCGGAAGCCATAATTCAGAAATAACAATTTTCCTCTCAACATCCTTAGTTGTAAGGCCAAGGCTTTGGACGAGTTAACGCCTTTTCCTTATATTTACAAACCTTCTATCTCTAATCTCCTGAAGACGAATTCAAATGGAAAAATTTTAATAATAACAAAGACCACCTCCGTGAAAATCTTACAGTACGCTTTCGCCGCCTTGGCTGCTGTTATACCCTGAACACCGGACTTCTCTGACTTTGCAACCCTCCGCCCAAACAGACACCGCATACGGCATCGCCTGTTCGATTACTGTTTTGTCGTATACCGTCTAGCGGCTCTGTGGTTTAGTATGGGCGTAACTACTATACCCAACGCCCTATGTTCGAATTACGACGCGATTCGCTTGAAAAATGTTAGGCGAACATTTTTCACAACAATACGCTTTCGTTCGGATGAGAGGTAAAATGTAGTTTCGTGTGTGCGTGTGCGTGTGCGTGTATATGTGTGTGTTTGTGTGCGTGTGTGTGTATGTGTATGTGTGTGGTGTGTCTGTGTGTGTGTGTGTGTGCCTGTGTGTTGTCAAGCACTTTAATGATTTGATATATTAATTGTTCGGTTTCTGGGTATCCGTGCCGTGAGTTGAGTGGTGGAAGCGCATGCCCCAGTATTTATATTGTACCTCTACGCGGCTGCTTGCTGTTTGCTTGTAAACCCATTACCCCCTCACCTCATAAAACCTGTTATTTTATGATTATACATAGAATACCCTTTGTCCTTTCAATATATATTTGATTGATCTTTGCAATCCACAATCTATACTACAAGTAATGGCGTTTTTCAGTCTCAACGTCGTTGGACATCTACTCAATTTAATGTCGTGGCGCGTGTCGACCTTTGCGGCACCGCTCGCTTTATCGTGTGCCTTGGCGCACAGTATACAGCAAGGGACTGCCTTTTATTGGCGACTTCGGCAGAGTTATCACACCACTGTACCCTCTACCTGCATTCCATTGATCGATGGACGTACTCGTTGCAGCGGTAGCACTGGATGATTGAGAAATGATTGCGTGTCCAAACTTTTTGCCACCTGAGGTATATTGCTTCCGCCAGGATACGTGTTCTACGTACGGGTGTCATTTCGAAGATTACATCGGCGAAAAAATCCCTACAGCCTTTTCTGTCAAACTTGAACTTTTCCCTCGGATGTTTTTCCAGTGAAGATTACGTTGACGAAAGAATCCCTTGGGGCTTTTCTGTCAAACTTGAATTTTTCCTCAGATGTGTTTCCAGTGAAGTAGAGGTTCTGGCGGGCGACGATCCAAATCAAATTGCTACCCTTTATCTCCTTCTCGACTGCAGGAAGAACTATCCGCAATAGCCCTTTGTCCATGGCTTTCGCCCTCAGCTTTTTGCAGTTTCCTTGGACTTGCGATTGTAGCTCCGCACGCTTTCGCCTACTGCATTCGACAACAGCATTTCTTCCGCGTATCCTACCCGCACCGACAACAACAAACCTAGCCCGTGCTGGATTGATCTTCTTTTTCGGCATCGCCACTACATCCTAATTATTTTACGGCATGAGGTCGACCCGAACAGAAAATGTCAACTTAGCTCCCGCAGCTGCAGCAGTGTGCCATTTCTTTTCCGGTACCAAAGCCCATGACATCTCAACCTCTGGTGACCTGAAACAATAGTTGCACGTCCTAGTGCAACTCCTGACTTTGCGGCATTCCCACCTCACAGCCTCGTAGCGCTAGCCATGCCATTAGTTGATTCGCAACGTCGATAATCTTGGCGTTCCGAATTACTTTCCTGGCGTGCACAACAATCGCGGTCGAAGTGACAGGCATTTTCTTGTAGATGACTACGTGTGCCTTGCTTGCGCTACACATCAAGAGTTCTAGCTCGACGAGGTCGCTAGCAGCAACGCTTCCGTCACTGCTAGTCGACGTCTTCCGCTTGGTCTTAATCTTAAAGGTAATTCTGACGCGGCAAGTTCTACAAAGTGTCCCGACTCGGCCGTCAAGTACATTCGTGTTTGAAAATGTAATTATCTGCGATTGCATTAATGAATGATGCTGAGGATTATCCAACGTATATCTTTCCTTGGTATTATATTAAATGCATAATGGCTATTTTCAATGCCTGGACGTCTTTGTATTACATGATTGAATCCTTGTAAAGAAAATAATTATATGACGTCTGATTAAAATTGAATTTTTTGAAATACTTTCCACTGGTTATACAAATTCCACTTAGTCTTATGGACAATGTATTTAAACAAAAAGAAATGTTGGATTCTCACTGCTGTTTAATTTTGATTATTCGGAAAGCTTTTGATTTACAAGGTGTATCCTCACTAACATTTTAAACTATCAACCCTACACTAATAAATATACAGTGAAAGCCTAATTTTGATTTAAATAACGCGATAGCGTTGCATATTGCCAGAATTTTAACTGTTTATTCGATTATTTTAACATATACGGTACACGTTTGGCTCGTGGGAAGCCGTCACTGATCTAAATAGAGTCTTTTAAAGAAAGTTTATAACATCAGAAAACTCGATGAATCTAGCTGTTTTAGTAAATGTTGTATTGGATAAGTATTATTTTTTTTTCGTAAATTTCTAACAGTTTTACATTTATAATTTTAGTGATATAGTTCAATGTGAGCACCAACAATTTCCCTATTTTTAATGAGGCTTTGTACTTTACCTGTAGTTAACTCTTAATCACCTCATCGTAAAAGAACACCACTTTCCTTAATATAATTGTCATGATGTTCATTGCTGGTAAACCTATATAGAAGTCGAGATACCGATTACCTTAGATCGACTTCTCAATGTTGCTCTAAAAATACCATTGATATGTCAATTAAGTAGATTAAATAATTCTTCTGAAGTTTTATAAGAATGTAGGTGTAGGGTGCTACGGGTTTTTCAAGCGCATATAAATTCTAATCGAAGTCGCTTTTCGTAATATAGTTGAAAAATAGCAAGGGAAGATAAAACATCCTTTATCCCAAGAGGGTTCGTTATTTTAACACTCAACATTGGTTTCCTTTTACTAAGCAATAGAACCGTCAAATTTAGAAAGTGATGCTTACGACTACCTTAGTGGTCGTTTTAAAGTAACATGTCACTACTTCTTCACAAACCAATTTAAAACTTGTTTACTCCACTTGTGAGTCGCATTCTTAATTGGGGGTGTTACTATCTCAAAAATTTAGTAATCTTCTCTAATTTTTTATACAAATTTCTAATGGATGATTTGACAACGATGAAACTTTACGGCTAATGCTTTATTTGTGAACAAAATTATCATTATTTTTGAGTGAACTGCCCTTTTTAAGATAACAAAAGGTTATGATAAAACCAGAATTCTTGAACAACGGGATGCTCATAATAGAACTACAATGATTGAAGAATGGTAACCTGCTTTTTATGACCTATTAGTAGGTAATTTAGTGACGATCTGGAACCACATTTCCACCCGAATCCCACATTTCCACACACATTTACATGTAAATTCCCATAAGGTGGAAATGTGGAGAAATCCCACATTTCCACACACATTTACATGTAAATTCTCATAAGGCGGAAATGTAGAGAAATCCCACATTTCCACACACATTTACATGTATATTCCCATAAGGCGGAAATGAGGAGAATCCCTCATTTCCACACTCATCTGAAAAAAATAGTTTTCTTTGAGTAGTCATTTCATCTTTCGAGATAAACCTATCTTGTTTAGTATCAATTAATATTAGATTTTTCTCAGCTACCCGAATCTCTAGGAATTTCTTAGATTGCATCATCCCCCAGAGAGCTACCCTTATTGTAAAAATTTTTTTCCTCTAATAAATTTTTTAGTCATGTGACACATCGTGTTAGTCTAGAATTTTACGCAGAATTCGAATCTGCAAACAGATTTAAAATCCAACCACCCCTTACAAAGTTATACCCCTTTAAATTCCTGAACCTCTAAATTTTCGCCACCCAAGACATATGCTTTAACCAACTACTTAGAGGTATTAACACAAAGAAATTAAGCACACAAAAGTTTAATAATTTATTTTGTTCGATTTACAGTTTAATAAACTAATAGAATACAATTTTTACAAAGTATAACACTAATTTGTTTGTGTAGTCGAATCCATGCAGTTGAAAGTAACCTGTAACAAAAAAGAGATTAATGGGTTGTTTAAATAGACCTGTAACAAAAAAGAAATTAAAGTAAAAGAGAGGAAACGTGTTTTCGGTCAAAAAGACATTTTGTCGTTAATCTAACAATATGTTTTACCGTCCAGCGAGACCACGTGCAGGTATGCCGCCGGGAGCGAAAGAATTATTAAGGATGGGGATGGTAGGTATGCTTATAACTAACTTACATACTACTATATATACGGAATAAAATAAATACAAATATAAACAACTATTTAATATCCTTATGCCCCATGCATATGTGGAAGTACTACCAGGGATGACGTACTTTTTATCATCTTCTCCCGATAAACTAATTTTATTGATTAATTGGGTGTAAAGTTGATGTTTTTTACTCCGAATACACACCATGCTATGCACAAGGGCACCAGAATTATTATGTACAATGTCCTTAAAGCTATCTACACTAATACCCTTCACCACACCACGCGATACCCCCTTGATCTTTTTAATTACGTTTTTCTCACTAAGGATGCAATACGACTTGGCCCTAGTCCCAACAAATTGTAACACCAAGTCGCCGTTGAATTCGTCCTTAAACTTGCCAGGAATCTTTTTGTTCACAAGTGGTGTGTTATATTTATTGTCTGGGTGGTAGTCACTGGTGTCAAAATTGTTAATGTTTGCGCTAATATCACTATACAAGTCTTTTGTTTCCACACTATACACTAAAGAGTCAGTGTCTGTGTAAAGTAGTGTGAGTTTGGATCCATACAAATGTTTCATGGTATTATAATGGAATTCATACATGAGGGTTTTTGAAATATTTAGAATAGAAAAACCTTCATATATAGGCTTGTTGTAAGTGACTTTTACCCTATCCATCTGTATAATAACCAAATTCTCACCTAGCACATTTTTTTTTCATCGTGCCCCCGCCGAGTAATTATCTTCACATCAACCCTCTTGTGCACATTCTCTATCGTTTTTCCAAAGACTGCGTTATTCATTAATTTAAAAAAGTCTTTTTCAAACGCATTTCTGGCAGATGTCCTAAGGGTGGTGTTCAAATCGATGTAGGGTTTTAACGAAGGTGATTGGTGGAATTCCAATACGCGATGGATTCCGGTGAGTCTAAGACCTTGACGCAGAACCTGCTGCAGGTTTCTGTAGTGTATGATATAATGACTCTTGTCGAGCAACGTGGCAAGTAGTTTGTGTGTTTTGGAGGATGGTGTTGAGGTACCATGGTATGTGGACAAAACGGTAAATTGTTGTGCTGATCGTGCAGGTTTTCTGGATACTCCAGATCTACTTCCAGGATGTATCCCTTCTCCCCTGTTACAGATATGTTGTCGATGCGGGCTTTCAGGAGGTTAAGCTCTTGCTCTTTCAACCACCTGAATCCGCTTATCGGTAGCGGTTGGGACAAGGCCCATCCATATAAATTATTTGCGTCAAGGTACGCCAAGTATTTGGTGGGTTTGCTGGGAACGTAATTCTCCATATACTTATTATTGGCTTCGGCATACCGAGCACTGCATTGGCTTAACCCACCGCGAATGCCTTTCTTGACGAAATGATGCATTTTTACATCTGTAAATAGATCCAATTTAACTCCAGTATATTTCAGCATGGCATCCCAGCTTAGGCTAGGTGCTGTCATTTATTGATAGGGGTCAAAGTCGTACGTTTTCAAACACACACCCCGGAAATTTTCGAACACGTCAGCTAATAATATAACATCGGTCTTCAAGTAGAGATCACTATATTCACCGAGTGTGCATATGTTGAAGGCATTCCATACATTCTGAGCGTGATCGTATTCAGACAACAAAATCACAGTACTCTTGAGATCATTATAGAATTCCTCTCGGGGTGGTAGACTTGCCCTATTTAATACTGAAGCGTCTGTCACATACCTGTACGGGAACACATCCTTTCTGCGTAGAAAAGAAAACTGTTTGTCGTCGGGGAAACACTTCCTCATCTCAACAAACTGATCAGGTTCTAAATTTTTCACCAACTTATCCAAGCTTGATGCCATGAAACGCAGGGAATCGATGAATCGCAGCTGTACTGTGGAATTGTTAGATTCATTATCATCATCTTCTTCACCATAGGGTCTCACATGCTTTGTGAAAGAAATGAATCTTTCTTTGTTATTTGGAATCACTGAGATTTGTTCCTTATCACACCCCAGCTTCTTTATTATAAAGTGACTGTCGTATCCGCTAAGATTGTGGAACACAACAGGGATAAACCGAGGTACCTTGTATTTTATATTGCACTGTGGGTGTGCAGCAAAGCGAAATTTCCCAGTAAGATGGCAGTGATCCCTTACTCGATCATCCCCCAGTGGTTTATTGCAGATATTACAATCATCTACCATATAATATAATAGCTCGTCTGAAGGTTCCAACGCTGTCATCGGTACATTAGTTTCAAGAATTTTACCCAATCTGCGGGCTTCCTGCTTCAACTTCTGCATAAAGACTTTGGCGGCATCAACTCCTCTGTACAATTCAAACTTGTCAAGAGTTTCATCGTAGGAGCATTTAACGTAATAGGCGAAGCTGTATGGTTCGTGTTGGTGGGTGCTGATAGTAAAGGAGCCGGAGGGATCCTGTGCTGCCGAAGAAATGGGTTCAACAAGCTTTCGAAGTCCGCGTACACAACAAACGGCACCTTCATCTGTTTGTGCACACTCGTAAACTCTAATACGCTGTTGAAGTGGTTGGACATGGTGGTGGCGATATGGTTACACTTGTGTTCTTCGTGTTTAGCAAGTTGCTCCTCGCTGCGAAAAAACATAAGACATCCATCACACAAAAATTTATGTCTATAGCGAGACAACTGTTTTCTCACCAGCTTCCCCAAATCCTTGATCAAACAGTAGTGCGTGTTATCCCCATCTTGAATGTACAAAAGGTAGACATGCCGATCCCTCTTGCGTGCTGAAAAGTGAAGCGGTCCCACGATGGACTTGCCTTCTATACCAAACACATTGACGCTGACGTTGTTTTGCTCATCGAACAGGGGTATATTCTTGATATCCATAAGGAAATTGATGTCATTCAAGTTTAATATTTCGGAGTAGTGCGAATAAATATATTCGTTCTGTGAGGGTTGAAATCGGCGGGATGCCATGCAGCCACAACACACCACGCAAAGCATGCATTATCCTGGTTCTGAATGTTAACGATGGCATGCTTCTCCCTTACCCATTTTGGTAAAGGTATATACGAAGATCCTCGCAAAGGGTTGTACTTGTTTATATTCACTTCCAAGTATAGTACATTTTTCAGAGTCCATCCTAAAATTTAAAAAAATTAGAAAAAAAAAAATATTTCAAAACTTACCAGAATCTCGTTCTTGAAATTCGTCTGACTTAGCTGACATCCTCTCCACAAAGGAGTTGTAGACCTTCCCCAGATCGCTGTATGATGTGATAACCAAGTTTTGAGTGTTGAAGGATTTCACGTCCTCAACACCCTCTGGCACACCCATCTTGGTGTATCCACCAAACAACTCCATGTTGATCTTGAGGGATGTGTATATCCAACTGTTCCCCGACTAAGGCGATGAACCTCTCGCGTTGCGTGCGGAGGAATTCTAGGATACCTAGAAATAAATAAGTTAAACACTCATTCAATGTTTAAAAAAACTACATACCACTAGCGATAGTATTTTTAATTCTGTATGTAGCTATTCTGTTTTTAAATGCTGTAGCTGCCATTTCCACACCATTGCCTCCGTCGAGTACCCTAGTCGCAGCAGTCTTGTGTGCGTTGTAGCGCTGGTGGGCTGCCAAGCTGGCAACATCCACACCACACTCCATGCATCCCCGCAACCTCTTGGGGGCGGGTGCCCCAACTATCGACGCAGCCGGTCGTTTAACTCCGGATGGGCCTGCAACTGGAGCCACCATACCATGCTTGGTGTCCTTATGCCGTTTTAGGCTGTCCTTACGGGTGAAGGACGCCGGGCACGCTTCGCAGGCGAGCAAACCAGTCTTTTGATCTGGCACCGATTCATGTTGTTGGAGCTGGTGTCGTTTTAAATTATCGCTCCTCAAGAAAGCTGCACCACAGACGTTGCACACGAATGAAGACATTTTTTCTATAAAGAAATTAAAACTGGTTAAAGACTTTTTAGCTGTTGTAACTAGTCAGAGACTAAACAGAAACTGAATTATATTGTATCGCACGGTGTTCCTATACCCGGTTGGTGTAATTAGGTTGTTTACTTTTAAATTAGGAGAAACCCAACGTCGTTTTGACCTCGAGTTACATTTCAAACCAGTCTATTCACGTCGGTGAAAACCAATTAACTTTTCGCTTACGCATTCTAAGTCATCCGTGTGCAATTTACGCATGCGCAACAACAACCCTGAAACATTTAAAAGATGATCTGCATAGAATCCTTTCTCAGTCATCTCAGTGATATCAGTGCAAAGCAATAGAGTATGCAAATGTGAATAATACACAAGTTTCGTATACCGAAAATCTTATTAATAAGTTTACGTATAGTTTAAGTGAATTGGCGAGCACCCTCATGATGTGGAAATTCGGTTTGTTATAAACCAAACAATAAAACCTGCATTACGATTGGTGTGTAGCAAGAAATATTGCATCAACCATGCTCTAGAATTGGCATACGAAAATTGGATAGTCTTTACAAATTTTCAAGTGGAATTTCAAATCAACGTATTTTCTCGTGACGTGCTAAACACTCGATTAAATGGTGCACCCGAAATGGAAGATCTACACATACAACTAGGAGGTCCGTTTTTTATCACTCTGTCACCAGTGTTTGGAACAACCGAGGACGAAATGTTTCAGTTAAAAATAATAATGGGTAATAGCTCGATAGTTATAAATGAATTGGAGTGCCGTAAACTATTCCATATGCGAGAGCTGTTGGAGTATCAATTTAAACAGTTGGAAAGTCGTGACCTCCCAGCATTATACAGCGAATTAGTAGGGTTTGTTGCTAATTCTAATTTAAATGATGGCGATTGGTTTACTACTCTGAATGAAGGCGAGAAGCGAATTAAAATTTTGGTTGAAAACGAAGCTCGAATTGGCAATATTTTATTCTACAACGAATTGAATCAGGGTGCACTAAATGCTTTGGATCTCGTTATACGTTTTCCGGATATATTTGTGCGAGACGTAATATGTACAAAAGAAAACTGTTTGTCGTCGGGGAAACACTTCCTCATCTCAACAAACTGATCAGGTTCTAAATTTTTCACCAACTTATCCAAGCTTGATGCCATGAAACGCAGGGAATCGATGAATCGCAGCTGTACTGTGGAATTGTTAGATTCATTATCATCATCTTCTTCACCATAGGGTCTCACATGCTTTGAACATACCTATGAGGTTGTAGCTAGAATATAGCATGTACATACCTGGAGATATTATCGAAGGACGGAGTTTGCTGGTCCAATGATTAATAATCGACGAATTAATGGACTGTATGGTTATGATGTTGTAATGCTTCCTCTGCAAGCCGAGACGAAATATCCATTAAACGACCAGTTTATTCTCACTTACAAAGTTCGCACTATTATGGCCATAAATAGCACTTGTGTAATTACATTTACAACCCTTTATTCCGAACACTACACGATAATTAATGTTTTACATACGAACCATGAAACGAGCTTCGAAAACATACCGAATTGTATGTTGCGTTAATAACGTCTTCACGTTTCAAACGATTAACTACGACTCCGTTATTACACTCTATATTGGGGTGCAAGCAGGTCAAAAAACAAGTTTCTACTTGTTCGAAACTGATCACGCGTGACCTTCGTGATAAAAGGGGTGAGGTATTCAGGATGCATATTTCCAATGTCTACATTAATAGGATACAGGAGCGAGTCGTCTTCAAATTAAATTCAATAAAATAATAAAAAAGACCGAACATACCGCTCACCAAAAATAATTAGAAACTAACTTATTTTTAAGCTAAAGATAAAACGATAATACAATAGGTTTATACGTAAGTATATACAACAACAAAAACTATATTACTGTACAGGCAGTAAGCATAACTTAACCAGTGGTCGTTCGATTAACCCTTGGCTGGTTTTACAGTAGCAACCCGAATAACTCCATCATTACCCGGATGCACTTCAACGATGCGCCCTAAACGCCATTTTAACGGAGGAGTGTTCATTTCCTAAGAAGCACTAACGAACCGATATTCACCTGATTCGATTGATTAATAAACCATTTATTTTTGTTGTAGAGTGTGCAAATACTCTACACTCCATCTTTCCAAAAGGTTTGGTGTATTTGTTGTAGCAGTTGCCACCGATCTAACCGAGACACTTTGGTATTCAATAAGTCTGGATCCGGTAGAGCCGAGACTGGACCGAGAGTTAAAAAATGACCTGGTGTTAAATACGAAAAGTCATTAGGGTCTGTACTCAACGCACATAATGGGCGTGAGTTCAGCACCGCTTCAATCTGCGCCAATACTGTGCACAATTCCTCATACGTTAAAATCTGATCACCTACTACACGATATAAGTGACCTTACACAGATTTAATCCCAGATTCCCAGAGACCTCCGAAGTGAGGAGAACCAGGCGGATTAAAAACGAATTCGATACTTTCCGACTCCACTGAAATTTTCATCATTTCTTTCAAGGCTCTAGAGGCACCCACAAAGTTAGTTCCACAATCCGAATATATTTTTAAACAACGACCTCGTCGAGCGATGAATCGCCGCAAAGCTGCGATAAATGCTTCCGAAGATAAACTCGATGCCAATTCTAAATGAATGGCTTTTGTGCTTAAACACACAAACAAACAAATATAAGCTTTAGTAGTCCGTGGACCTCTAGTCCTATTGAATGTAATATTAAAGGTCCACCATAATCAACTCCGGAATTGAGAAAAGCCTTTCCTGGAGTGACTCGGGAGAGGTAAATTTCCCATCGAAGGCGATAATAAGGAGGATTAGTCCTAAAACAACGAACACAAGTTTTCAAGCAAGCTTTACTGCTCCCTTTGCTGAAATAATCCAAAAATTTTGAGCAAGCAAAAATAATGTAGTGCACACCGAATGTAAATATTTGACATGACAATCCATAATAATAAGTTCCGTCAATTTATGCGACTTTGGTAAAAGTAACGGATATTTTGCATCAAATCCTAACTGCGAATTTTTCAATCTGCCGCCCACCCTAAGCAAACCCCGATCATCAATAAATGGGCTCAAAGGGCGAAACTGCTTCGATATAGGTTTTTTATGAATACAATTATCAAGTTCCTTTTGAAATACTTCCGACTGTACATTCTTCACCAGAATATGCAATGACGATTGCAATTCCTGACTTAAAATGTTTCCCACCAATCGTTCTGAACGAGCAACTCTCAAGTTACATGCAAAACGTCTACAAAACGAAAGTACTCTTAATAGTCTCTGTAATGTTGAGAATTTGTACAACAAACAATCAAAGAAATTTTCCTGAGAAATTACCAAAAATGTTTTCGTAACTCTCTTCCGTAGGCAAAGTATCCTCTATTTCTAATACCTTACTGGAAGGCCAATTCCTTTTTGCAACCAATAACCAAGGAGGACCCGCTCACCATAAGGGATGGTTGACCAGCTCCGAAGCGAATAAACCACGAGAAGCACAATCTGCGGGATTGTACTTCGATTCCACATGATACCAATTTGAAGGAGCTACGTATGACTGGATACGAGCTATCCGATTTGCAACAAAGGTTTTCCATTTGTTCGGCGTTGATTGAATCCACGCTAATACCACCTTTGAATCCGACCAAGCAAAAATATCTGCGAACTCCAAAATATCCTTAAATGTCACCATGACAAAATGAATTAATTCCGATAATAATACTGCAGCACAGAGTTCCAATCTTGGCAATGTTATCTTGCTGAGTGGTGCTACCTTTGACTTAGCACATACCAAAGAAACGACAATGTTATGATCCATATCCACACAACGAAAATAAATTACTGCAGCATATCCTGCCTCAGAGGCATCACAAAAACCATGTAACTCTATTTTTTGTAAGTTATCTCCAACGAATCTACGAGGAATTTCTATATTCGAAACTTCCTGTAAATCTGATATAAACTTTCTCCATTTTTGAACGAACTTAGTATGAGGTTCTTGATCCCAATCTAACCCCAATAACCATAATTCTTGGATAAACCGTTTAGCGAAGAACACAACTGGCGCTAAAAGACCAAGCGGATCGAAAATTCTAGCTATTTCCGACAAAATATTACGTTTAGTGCATTGTCTTTGTTGCACATGAATAGTGTATGCAAAACATCTGACGAAGGTCGCCACTGAAGACCTAAAATTTTAAAGAACTGTTTACATTATCTTGAAATGACAATGTTTCCATTTGACCTAAATTTGAGAAGCTTGCGAGAACTTCTACCGAATTACTGCACCACTTGCGCAGCTTGGTTTGTGACAAACGCTATGAAAGCGAAGAGAAAATGGGTATGGGCTTAAAGAAGAAAATAAGTTCCAAAGGTGGATTCTTGAAGAAAATACGATCTGCAATATACCAAGTTGGTTCCGACAACTTGAAAAAGCTATTAGACGTTGGTATTCTAATTGGTAAAAAAATCATAAAAGAAGCTGGTGGGAGAAGCAAAATTAAAGTCCCACGTATTATACCCGTTCCCCAAAGAGGAGGCTTTCTGCCATTGATTCCGATATTCGCAGGACTAAGCGCCCTAGGAGCACTAACAGGCGGTGCTGCGGGGATAGCTAAAGCGGTAAATGATGTCAAGACAGCCAACGAGCTGCTTAAGGAGAGCGAGCAGCACAACAGATCTATGGAAGCCATTGCCGTTGGGAAAAAAGGAAATGGAATGTTTCTAAAAGCATACAAAAAAGGTACCGCATTATTCTTGAAACCGTACAAACAGGGGTGTGGTGTTTGTAAAAAAGGATAAAAAAACTAAGCAAGTTACCTCGAAGAGCTCTCACCGACGTAGATATAAAGAAACACGCATCTAACATTCCTCATTTTTGCAACGTCTTTTCTAGAGATCAGTTACAGAAGATTAGTCCGCATGTCAACGAGTCGGGTGTGATTAATTTGGATACCACCAAAGTATCAGGTACACATTGGGTGGGGTACCGAAAACGTGGAAATAGTGTGTTTTACTACGATTCGTTTGTAGATTTGAGGTTGAGTTGAGAGTTGAGGTTGTAAAATTTACTGCAACAGTGTACCGGAGCAGACTTACAACACTTACAATTGTGGACATTTAGTGTTAAAGTTTCTTAGTGACAATGGCTAAAACAGTGAGCGTGTTCGGGTATGGTAATATCATATCGATAGGATCCATTTACCCCCCAGTTAAATTGAAGCAGGACAGTGAATATGCTTTGGGTCTAGTGGGACTGTATACTTGTAACACTGTGCAAAACATACATCCAGGAAACAACATCTTATACTTTAACGATCCAGAGCATCGCAGAATAACCATTGAACCTGGATCATACGAATTAGAAGAAATAAATGCATATATACAGGACGTCTTCAAAAAATGGTTCAGTCAAAATCCGGACATCAACGAGAACATTGAAAAATATTTTAAACTGAGTGCCAACAATAATACATTAAAGTGTTCTATACGAAGCAGTATACCGATTGATTTTGGAGCAAACCGTAAAAACAATATTGGAAGCATCTTGGGGTTTACCAACCGCTAATTGGCTGCAGATACCGTACATATCGCTAATCAGCAAGTGAACATAATATCGGTCTCAAACATTTTTGTGGAAACCAATATCACCGCAGGATCGTTCAGAAACAATTTTCTGACCCACGGCATATTCGAATTCAGTCTATCTATACCACCTGGGTATAATCTGGAAAAGGAACCTAACCACGTTATATATTATCCACTGAGCGTGACAGAAATTGATAATATTACAATCAGACTAGTCGATCATTTGGGTGAATTGGTAAACGTTGTAACAATTTTATTTTTAATAATAAATCCCTCCATAAAATGGCGACAATAATATAACAATTTTATTAACAACAATAGTAAATTGCATTCAACTTCAATAGTAATACGTTAAGCCCGCATCGTCCTTTGGTAATCTACTTGTGGTTAAATATCTGTGTCATCTACAGCTATTTACAAACACATCTCTGTTTGACTATCCTCCTCCGGACGCATCGGCCGCCCGAGCTAGTTTTGTAGATAGTCGGCCATATGTAGTAGAAGCATCAACATGTACCCTAGATTGCAGGCCGGCAATTTGCAAATCCACTTCAAATAGTGAACACATCTTCGAATAACGGTCGGTAACGTATATATTGTGTTAACTTGTTTAATTTGAGATAATTTATGTAGCGCGACAACTTACAATGCAACAACTTAGAATGCGATTCTTAGAACACGAAATTTAGAATACGAAATTTAGAAGGCAATTTTTAGAAGACGACACTTAGAATGTAAACTTTTAAGTCACACAAGGACAAGTAGGATGCAACTTTTAAGACACACAAGGACAATTTAAAGATGCTACTTTAGGAAGGCGGCGTAATTTGACTTCGAGATTACAACGGCTGCAGAATGTATTGCGACAGGATTTGATTCGACACGTGGGACGAATTCATGGTAGAAGTTGTTTTGGATGAATTTGGTTCACACTACAACGCTGTTATCGTTGCTTGAAATAACAAGGATCCCATCTTTCCTTGCTACAAGGCGACAAATGCAGTTTTGGTTCGTAGATAGCTATAAGTTCTTTTTATGTGTTTCAAACTAGGAACACGTTAATTTGTTTTGATGCGTAATGCATGAATATTGTAAAAGTTTCAACTAATTGCTGAGCTGGATTTTCCAGTATTAAAACTAAAGTTCACTGATTGGATGTTTTAAGAAAACAACACGCATGGCTCATTATGAATCGTCGGTAACGTCAACAGGTGTTACTGACGTCATATATTTTTCTGCTGTGTACTGCTGACAGATGTATTTTTAAAGGCAAATGCCTCGAACAGCTTTAGTACAAGAAATATAAACACGTCTATTTTTGTGATCAGCTTTATATAAATTAAAACTCGCATATGTAATTTAGAAAACTTAAATGCTAATATTTTTAGAACTTATTAATTTGTCATCTGCCTGAACAGATCTGCACAGGTCGGAACCCTATTTGTATAACAAGTTCATGTCATACTGTAAAGTATTTGATTAAAAATAATTAAGATAAACATGAAGTTGAAAGTTATAGATTGATTCAGTTATTCATTAAATTTTGTTACAAGTCATATTATTTTAAAGAGATTCTTTTTAGTAAACAATTGGTTCAAGATTAAAGTTTTTATTTTGATCAAGTATGATCAAATCTAATAACATAAAGCTAACATCCTTATGAGTAGGACTTTGATGCCAACTTTATATTGGAAATACCTTTTTACTACTTCTTTATGTATTTTGCTGGACACAAATGGTGTTCCACTTTTTTATTTATTTAACTATTACAATTTCTTACAGGAGCTGCGTCTTATTTGGTTAAGACAAGTTTTTGTCAGCGAAGGCGATCCTTTTTCTTTGGGTCTCCACGTCCGCCCTTAGAAATATGCTATGCAATTATCATAATTACGTCAGGACTCGGTGGCGCCTATTTGGTTTAGTTTAAGTTTGATCTACAAACAGATTTCGACTTACCCCCCCATTTCTCATAGCTCTACCCAAGGAATAGACCCCTTGTTGTGTGGGAAGACTTTGTTCACTGCCACCCAATGTGGGGCGTGCAGAAAAGAAAAAGAAAAGACGTTTCACGGGCGCCCATGCGTGAGGCTAGCTATTGATATAGAAAATTAGTTTCAACGTTTCACTGGAAACATACACCTGTGTGAGACTGGAAATAAAAATCAGCTAAAAATGCCCATCGATTTTGTATATAAAACACGCTACAACACCCCCAGACGACCAGTAGTGAACACGACGTCAAAGCGTCAAGTTGTCGAGAGACTTACAGCAGAAGAAATACGTTTCTTAAAATCTTTGGGATTAAAAGTTATAAATGATGGGTGGCAGAAATAAACGCAGCTTAGATCTCCACGGTGATGAAAACGTTAAACTTGGAAGGCTTAAATATGAGGACGTGTCCAAATTGGATGTGTTTGGAGGTTATAAATTTGACGAAACTATAATAAAGGAAGATTATAATACATATCTTCCCTTTACATTGAATGCAGAAAACAACAATCAAATTTCAATTGAAATCCAGAGCAGTGATAACATCACATGAAAGTTTCATATTTATAAGGGGTACCTATTAGCCTACGGAAACATTAAGAGAAGCGTCAACCACTGCAGACCCGATTAGAGCAGTAGAACCAGATCCTTAAGCTTACTAATTTACTAGAAATGCGCCATATTTTCTGTTTGTGGAAATTCAATACAAATTGGGTAATAATCAAATAATAGATGTCTGCAGAATCCCTGGAATTACTCGAACCATTAAGGGTTTAGTATCCATGGAAGAATCAGAAACAAAATCTATTACACATACCGGGTGGAAGCCTGATACCATATTCCAAGATGGACGGTTTAGTTGCGCTATACCTCTAGAAACCAGTTTTGGGTTTTTTGGATTACAAGAAAACTATCTTCAACATGCCTCAAGAGCTGATTTTAATCAGATGCAAGTCGGACGTAAATTGCTACAAGTCGATTGGAAATACAGTAACGTTCAAAATACAACGTATTTCATGGGAGGTTCCGCAATAACATTAAGTGACTTCACCAAGGCATCGCTGTTTTCGGAGATGCAAAATCCATCATCTATAATGGTTGCATTCAGAAAATGGGAACTACACGAATTACCGTCTCTAACACAATCAAAGTCCCAAGTATGGAGAATTAAAGTATCGAATGAAACAAAGAAGGCTCGATGGATATTACTGGCGCTGCAAAATAGGAAGTACGACAGGAAAGAAGAAAAGGCTACGAGCTTTACGAATGCCAATATAACCATTGTTAAAGTGTTTTTAAACTTTAAGGCATTCCCTCAAGACCGATTAAATTTGGATTTCGAGCAGAACGATTACTTGCCAACGTACCTGTCTTATGCATCTTTTATGGAAAAATACTACTCGAACAAATTGTCAAAAAATGTTTAATGGATTACAACAGGTTTAAGGAATCACCCGTCTTTGTAATCGACAGTCGTCATCAATTTGAAAGCATCAAGGACGCAACGGTTGATGTAAGAATGGAATTAGAAGCTTCAAGAAATTTTGAACCGTCGATGAAGGCTTATGCTTTAATTATACATGACTCTATGTTTGAATATAATCCGTTTACGGAAATTGTTAATAGATTTATTCACAATTAAATATTTTGTATATATTTTTAATAAAATAGTATAAAATCTATGTTGTTTTAATATTAATAAGATTTTTGGTGATCCAACGCAGTTTCCCACGCATTCCGGTGTACGCCTAAGCACGCCTGTGCCCATGCGCACCCCTGCGCGTGCGTATCCCCGCCCATGCGCATTCTTGTAATGCTAGTATATAAGGGAGTATTATTTTCAATTTGAATCATTTTAAACTTATATTTGAAAGATACGCACCAAGGAATCTTTAGAGAAAGCAATTAGTGAAATACAAAAGGGTATAAGTGTTAACTCTGCAAGTAGGCTATATGGTATACCCAGAAGAACGTTAAGCAGGCATTTGGATCTCTGTAAACCTCAAAAGAAGAATGGTGTTCCTAGGCAAGAAAATGTGAGAGACACGGGTGATGCTATACAAGAAGTTAATATACCCGTGCAGAACTTTGACGAATTCTTGGCTTCCACCCCTAACAATATGGGTAAGCATGGAGTTTTCTTCCCGTGTAACATACGAGCTATATTCGCTGGACTATCGAGTTGTGGAAAGACCAATGCTTTAATATCTCTGATCTTGCACGAAAACGGTCTTAGATTCCAAAATGTCTATGTATTTTCGAAGAGTTTATATCAACCGAAATACGAATTGTTAAGAAACGTTTTTACACCATTAAAAGAAGAAATTGGATACCATGAGTTTGAAAATTACGGCGATTTGATTGAACCCGGAGATACCAAAGAAGATTCAATTATGGTTTTCGACGATATACCTGTAAACGAGCAAAGCAAAATCACACAGTTTTTCTCGCTCGGTCGACATAAAGCAATAGATTCGTTCTGCCTATGTCAAACTTACGCTAGTGCCTTAAAACATAGACTCAGAGATAACGCCAATGTAATTGCATTATGGAAACAACACAAACCTTCGCCATATCTTTTCGGATCATATAAGCGGTGACATGACATATCCGAAATTTAAAGAAATGCGATTACAGTGTTGGGGTGGGAGTGACTCAAAACATAATTTTATAACTATTGTGAAAGATTTTGATTTGGATAATGGTCGATATAGGAAGAATTTCGACGAGTATATAAATATTTGACATTATTCAAAAAAATAGTTAGTTCCCATCCAGAGTCTGATGATGACGGACGTTAACTATTTTATCGCAAATACACGTAAGCTTCAGTTAATTCAAGATGCGGTACGAAAAAAGTTTGTGGCATACAAAAAGGGAGACGCTACAACTCGGCAAAAATTCAAAAAAGTTCATAAACAATTGATCGACCCATTGCAAATAACCGCCTCCCAGTTGCAATCGATCACCGAAATAATTCCCACACCTACAGCAAGGGTTAAACTCAAAGACATGGAAGCACCTATAAAGAAAATTAAACAACTCGTTCCAGAAGAACCATCCCATCTTTACTATGCAGATGTGTTAGCTAGAGACGAAGACGAAAATATTGACAAATCAATTTATGGAGTAAAGTATAATGCTGAAACCGACTCATGGAGTTTGTGGAAATGTGTATATGTATTTAACCCGGAAACTACTGATATAACATTAAATAATGTGATATACCCGGGTACGAGGGGTTTATACAATCTGCTGGTTTATAAAGACATCAGCCCCGAAAATGGCTATTTCAATTTGCATGAATTTTTGCCGAATTACTTGGAAATGATCAAATCAGCATCGATTTTGAGAAGAAAGTTTAACCCATTTGCAGCGCACGATTTAAGCGGATTCCCAACAAATAACAAAAAGTTTAACAAATATGTGCAAAAATATCTCACCGAATTTCAGAGGAATCTCGAAAGAAAACAACCAAAGAGAAGAAAACAGTTTAAGGGAGCGGGTTTAGGCTTTTCTAATCGGTTTTACAAAAGTTTATATTCAAAGCCGGTGCAATATGTCTACTGGAATAATGTACATGAACTTGTGGATCGGCTGAGATTGTTGAACGCATACAACCGAGCTGGAAATACAAGCGAGAAAAACATTAACGAGATGGTGTCCATAATAGAGGAGTTGAGAGAAGAAGGTATAATACAGTGAGCTCAGTAAATAATCACACAGTTTTAAAATGCCTATCGACCGCTTCGGACGTTCAGATCGTAAAGATGCTGGTATTCGGCGCGGTCCTTCAGGTCGAGGATTTGTGCTAACGTTGGATGGTGATGGATACGATATGCAGCAAAGAAGGTTAGTGAATTCATCAGACCCGAAAGAAGATTATGATTGTGTTAATCATAGAAGCACTATAGTATTCAAGTCTGGAGAAGAAACAATTAGTTTTCGTAAAAGAAGGTTAGTTGACGTAATGGATCCTAAAGACGATAGTGATTGTGTTAATAAGAAATCTGTAATCAAGCTTGTGAATCAGGCTTTTTCATACTGTATAAAAAGTTCTGATGATATTCAGCGTAAAGATAAAGCTTTCAATGGAACAAACCAGCGTTCACAATGCTTGCTCAACCGGTTGAACCATCTGATGCAGTTAATAAACAATATGTAAATAAAAAATTGGATAAGCTTATATCTGACTTTAAAACGTTTATACAGTTTTTTATTAATTTGACTGCCGCTTCGGAGACAAACGAGAAGGAGCTCGGTCTCGCAATATCATCGATTTACGAGGCGTCACCAGCGGCTATAAAAAACAAATACTACAAACCAAAGTTTCAGTTTATATCAAAGGTGCAATTGGATAAAGATAGTTCTATTAGTTTAGCAACAGTTTTAAGCAAAAATGAGTAAAGAAATCATCGTTAAGGAATTATTTAAACCTGCGAGAAAAAATTTTCAGCGTCGTCATACAAATCTGAAACATGTGAAACGTGACCTTATCCAATCGGCTTGTGCGAAATGCAGCCTTACTCGCGTGTGAATAATGGGTACGGATATATTATAATAGCAGTGGACTGTTTCACAAAATATGCTTTAGCAGAACCTTTAAAAAATAAAACTGGTTCAGAAGTTGCAAATGCTGTGAAAAAAATATGGGATAAAATGCTGCAAGGAGAAAATAACGTAAAAATCAATCTACAAACGGATTTTGGGAAAGAGTACTACAACCGCTGGTTTAAAAATCTTATGCAAAAATATAAGATAAACCATTACTCTACGTATTCCGCAATCAAAGCTAGTATGGTTGAGCGGTTGATCAGAACAATCAAAAACAAATTGTGCAGAAGATTTTACTTGCAAGGCAGTCATAAATGGTTGGATATTTTGCCTAAGGCTATGGAAGAATACAATAATACACCGCATCGGGTTATTAACATGACACCTATGGAGGCAGAAGAACATCCGGAAACAATAAAACTTTACAACTCTGACAGTGCTTCTAAAAGTCGTAAGAAGTTGTATAAGGTTGGAGACATTTTACGTATATCAAAATATAAAGCAGTATTCGACCGAGGATTTCATCCAAACTGGAGTACGGAACTATTCAAAATTGTTAAAGTACAACAAACGAGACCGATAACCTATCTGCTACAAGATTTGGAAGGCCGGCCAATTCTAGGTGCTTTTTACGGCGTTGAGATTCAGCTCACAGCAGCACCCGACAAGTACCTAGTGGAAAAAGTTTTGCGGAAACGGAAACACGGGCGCGAACTATTAGTGTTGTGGTTGGGGGATGGTAAAAGTTGGATTAAGGAAACAGACCTGCTTTAGTATCAACCAAAGTTCTAGATAATTACCTAGTTTGAAAAAAATCATAAAAAGAGTTGGCGGGGTATAAAGACCCCTAGCTTGATATATAGAAGAGATTTGCTTAGAAGCCCATTTCCATTTATGATTTGAAGCAGGAAGCATGTGTTTCATAATCGATTTACAAGGATATCAATACAAAACTAGTGATTTCTATTGCAAGGAGATTGCCATTTTGGATGTAGCGAATAATGTAATATGGCATGAGATACTGAACATGGTAATGGAGTATAACACCCTAAGTGATGATTTCAAAAAGCAAGTTCGGTGGTTAAAGAAACAATAGCAAAATACACAATAATTGGTGTTTGCAAATAAATTTAGTTCTATTTTAATATAAAAAAAATGCAGACCTACCTTAAATTTTTTAAAATGAGGAAAAATAGCTACACGAAACGATTTGTTTAAAATTTCAACAAACTTACACAAAGCGTGAGGAACGAATAGGTTTTTACTATTCAGATCGCGTTTATATGCGGTGTGAAAACCGTTAATCGATCTGTATCACAAGATGCAGTTTGTATTTTTCCTAGTCGAGGTCGTAATAGGAAGTACATTGTGTGAATCTCCAGCAATTATACGTGAATTTCATAATGTACGACATTGAAATATTTTCTCAAACATATAGTCAATAACAAAAAGAAAGGTCAACGCTACTTTCACTTCTATGTCACATAATTGTAAGCAATTAGCTCGGAAACGAGATGTATTTCCCAAAGTAGATATTTAGCATTCAGCATATAATTATGTGTGACGTACTTATTTAGGAAAATGTTAAACCAGAAATTAATAACTGTTTAAAATTTTAAAAAAGCTGCGGTTTTGAATATTCTAAAAAGTAGTACATTACTGTTTGAAATTGGTTTTAAATATTAAACACTTATGGCTTATAAAAAATTCATTTTTAAAATCCCCGCAGTTTTAAATTTCTCAGGCAATGGTTGTTCAAAGCATGCAAAAATTTAGAGGTTCAGGACTTTAAAAGTGTAACTTTGCAGGAGGTGATCCTATTGCAAATCTGTTTGCAGATTCGGATTCTGCATAAAATTCTAGACTAACAAGATGCGTCACATGGTTAAAAAATTTATAAGGATGACCATAAAATCGCTGCCTGCAGAAAATTTTTAAATCGGGGTAGCTCTCTGGAGTATGATGCAATCTCAAAAATTCTTAGAGATTCGGGTAGCCGAAAAAAATCTAATATTAATTGATACCAAACAAGATAGGTTTATCTCGAAAGATTCAACGACTAGCCGAAGAAAACTATTTGGTTTAGATGTGGGAGCAAAGAGCAAAATTTAGAGGTTCAGGACTTTAAAGGGGTATAACTTTGTAAGGGGTGGTTGGATTTTAAATCTTTTTGCAGATACGAATTCTGCGTAAAATTCTAGACTAATAAGATGCGTCACATGGTTAAAAAATTTATTAGGGTAAAAGAAATCTTACAATAAGGGTAGCTCTTTGGGGGATGATGCAATTTAAAAAATTCCTAGAGATTTGGGTAACTGAGAAAAATCTAATATTAATTGATACCAAACAAGATAGGTTTATCTCGAAAGATTCAATGGCTAGCCGAAGAAAACTGTTTGGTTCAGATGAGTGTGGAAATGAGGGATTCTCCTCATTTCCGCCTTATGGGAATATACATGTAAATGTGTGTGGAAATGTGGGATTTCTCCACATTTTCGCCTTATGGGGATTTACATGTGAATGTGTGTGGAAATGTGGGATTTCTCCACATTTTCACCTTATAGGAATTTGCATGTAAATGTGTGTGAAAATGTTGGATTCGGGTGGAAATGTGGTTCCAGAACGTCACTAAATTACCTACTCCTATTTATGAGTAGTCATCAGGTAAACATATACCTTTTTTTTACGGCAAACCCAATACCTCCTATTTCCTAATTTGTAGCTCTCATGCGTTGCTTTAAGGAACAGTAGGTTAGTAGGAAAATTTTATTAAATTTTAGTTAGCTAGATGAGCTTCTAGCAAAAAAGTACTGCAAAAATTTTATACGCTTTGGTGGTTTACATCTATTAACATTGCTATTTCAATTTAATATTATATTAAGAAGAAGAAACTAAATAGGAAGCACCCAGTACATTAAATACAAATGGTAGAGAGTAACACTATTTCACTTATCTTAGTATTAGATTAAGAAAATGCACAGCTAGAAATGGCAAAATAACCGTGCCTATTAAAATTCCTTGTACAAATTCACACGGGTTCAAGAAACTATCAACATGGGACGCTATCACCCTTAACCATAGACTCATAAAAAGTGTGAGAACGAAATTTTGAAGATGTAAAATGTTGTATAACGTTTAAGTTCGAAGAATCGGGAAGTTTAGAACTAAAAATATTTAAGTAACAGCGGAAATTTGTAGACGGTCAATCGTAAGCCGCTCGATGTGGGTGACCGGCGAAAAATTGCATATGAACTTTGGTGGTTTAGTAGGCCATAAAAGTCAAGCATCTGTGTCGTGGTATTTATGCTAAAAATGCATTAAATTAAATCCATTAATAACACTATCACTTCAATTTTCCCGTTTCCCACATTAAAACACATGACATTATAAAACCTAATTTCTGGAATGCCTTTAAAAAGCATAAAAAACAGCTAAATACCAACTGTTCTTTCTATGCTTTCATGGTCCATCCAAAATAATTTAAAGTCAATACATACATATTTACTAATATTTGAAAATGATAGTATTTTGTTCAAACCACTAGATCATCACTAGATCATCGTCCAATAGAATAATCATCTTTTTGTTTGATTAATATCGAAAGGTATAAAATACCAATCCACACGTACATATTTAATAAGTATATACTTAAACAATTATTCTACGCACTGTTTAACCTAATCTTTAAGAAAAAAGGCTTAAGAATTTACAGGAACCACTAGAATGTCCAATTCTTGCTTTATTTCCAACTAACGCGGTTTCCTTAACACAACATAACATCAAATTCGAAATATTGCAATGGTAAACACCCGCCGGGTTCCCTATCCCGTATACTTTGGTTGTCACGACATTACATGCAAGCTCCCCACCCATTACACGTTTGTCCACCTCCTGTGCACTACAAAGTGTATTTGAATTTCCTGCAATCCGCCGCGTTGTCCCCTGCAGAAAATTTATATTCTCATCATAAAACTATGTTTCTTTTCCACTTTTAATTTTTAACTTGTTTTTAAACCAATTCCAGCCGCGCGACATTAGTTCCTTCTATAACTACATTTTTGATCTTTCTAATTATCTGTCCGCGAATAATTGATTCATTCTTCTCCGCCTCGTTTAACTACTCTTGATTTTCTCGCCATAAAAATTCGTTCATCTGCTATCAGCAACCGCTACTACAAAGTAATCCGTTTAATGTGTGTCTAATAATAGTGTTTTGGCTTGTTAATTATCTAACAGTCGCGTAATTGTGCATATTTTTGTTGAACGTCTAGCCATGTCTCAGATATGAATCTGCATCTCCCGCGTATTAATCTATTTCATTAATGTATACTCTATGTTTGGTTGCATGACGTCCTGTACTCGTTACATATTTATTACGGTATATGATTTATAAAATCTTATATTTCAGCAGTTTCTATTGAAGCGAGGTTCATTTGATTTAACGACTATTACGATATCTTAGTATTATATTAAATTGTACAAATTTATTTTAAGAAAATTTGTTTTTTATATTGGCTTAATTATAGCAACAGTTCTAATTGAAATTATATTTGCTAAAAACAAAAGACTTAAAATATCAAGCTTAATTACTATTAGCTCTTCATGAAATCTACCATGCAAAACCAATATAACCAAAGGCTCGTCTTTTATTTCACATCATTGCTATACACTGAATTTAAAGTATTAAATGTAGACCAATGATATCCTGTCAACCTACTTAAATTCATATACAATCACAAATCGGGGTTTCCAGTGCCTCCAGATCACAGTTATACTACTCGTAGGCTGAAGCGAGAACCCTTGACCGACCCCAGATATTAAACCTTTGCAGCATCTGCTCATGCTGCCTATTAGAGACCCCCGATTGTTTAGTCATCTACCTAGAGGTATTTCAAGGTCTGATGACTTTAACTCTTTTGTAAAAATAATCACAGTGCATGTGTGGGTTTTGAGCAGTTCCTACCACTTTGTCAATAAATATAGCGTTGCCATATAACACACTACAAAATTATACAGCAAACGCGCTATATTAGAAATAGTGATTTTAATCATTATCTTTAAGTCTTCTCGTTCTATTTTATTATACAAAAAACATACTTAGACACTTGCTTATTTTGCTTTTGTTCCTTATTTTTATACTAATTTTACTTTCTGGTGATTGCTCTTGGTAACAGAGCCAATTTTATAGATAGACGAACAACCCTCAGCTAAGGCTCGACTTTGAGGAATGTTGCTATATAAGCACTGTCAAACATGCTTATGTAATATTCTAAGCTGCATTAATAAAAATATTTGCATTTGTATTGGTATTTGTATTTAGATATTTATGTTTATATGAATTTATACTCGTATTTGCACGCTTATATTTTCTGGGAGTTTTGTGGTTTGATTTAATTTGTTTTGTGTTTTGTTTATCTTGGTTGTAGTGTCTATGTTAAGGAGGATTGAAATTAGTATAAATCAGTTTGGTAACGATGGGGAATGTTAGGGATGAGTTTAGGCTAAAGTTGAATAAAATACTTAGGCTAGGGCGGACGATATTGTTAAATTTATATAGCAAGAAAAATAACTGTATTTGCTGTTAATAAATTTGGCGTATGTTTGGAAATTCGAATCCATTAGTAAATATTAATTTAGCTAGATTCGGATAATTTTAAGTCGACCCTTCAAGTGGCACCGGTTTGCAAAGCTGGAGTCTGCTAACCACTTTACTTTTTGCTAATGTCTTATTGGTCAGACACGTAATATTAATTTGCATTGTAGTCATTAGTGAATTTACACTACGGCTAATGTTTTACATCGAAGATACTTGTGATCAGTATTATAAATTGTAAGTAACTCCTCTGCGCAACAACAGAATACAATTTTATTTATTAACGAC
Organism: Platerodrilus igneus; assembly: GCA_036346225.1. Classification (NCBI taxonomy): domain Eukaryota; kingdom Metazoa; phylum Arthropoda; class Insecta; order Coleoptera; family Lycidae; genus Platerodrilus; species Platerodrilus igneus. Next base: position 14,928,958 of record JARFIW010000942.1, read on the forward strand.
AATTGACTACATTTAAGGATTGATACATTTTATGTTAATTTGAAATATATTTTTACTCAGAAAAGACGGGTACGCGATTCTCTCTAGTGAAACAGCAGCCACATGTGTGAGCGGAAGCGAGATACGTTTTGGGCCTTTGGGAGCTTTTTTTAAAAAAACTTTATTTCCAAAAAAAAACCCTCCTATTAAGTGTATTTTATTTATACAGTAATTACAATATTGTTTTGATAACTAGGATGTTATATTCATTAACGTTTGAATTAACAAATATTCAAAATTACTAATTACTAACGAGTAGTTGCACAACCAACAATGTTAAAGTTATGAAGTTTGAGACCGACTGGTCAGCATAGGTTCCTCAGGGTATTTGTGCTATCCCTGCCTTCTCATCGTCTTGTGGGAAGTGAAGATCTCATGTCTGATACTTCTTGATAAAATACATTGTATTACTTCTCAGTAATCTTAATTCTAACAATTGCCTTTTTATAATCTATTGTGACCTGCAGCTGCAGTATCATGTTGCGTATGGAATACAAAGTGGTTGCTTCCTTTCTAACGTCTGACTATGAACTTTCATAACCTTTTATAACGTGTCCTTCATTTATACAATGTAACAATCTATCTCTTAAGATTTAATAATTGCATTTGAATATACATATATCATAATTTGGGGATATGTAACTCGGGTCAACGGTTACACAAGAACACTATAACTTAAAAATTCTGAACAAAGTAAAAACAAGAATGGCTTAAGAATTATTATAAATACGAAAATTACAAATTAATTCTCAAGCTGCTATCATCAGTTACTTTTTTCGGTAACACAGGGTTTTATAAAATGAAACAATTGATATCTACAGTAAAAAGTTGTCGAACTCTTAAGGTTAAATGATATAAAATATCATTTTATTGATGAACAGAGGTTTGAGTATGCACTTAAATAAATACCATTATCGCGCAAACGTTCCATTAAAGAGAAATAAAAAATAGGAGTTCCATCATTGCAGAAAAAAGTGCATGAAATAAAGTCTGTGTTTATTATTTAAATATTTGTTTATTTGACATCGCGAGTTATATATTTCCTATGTTAATATGTCATCATCATTAAGTCTTCAGTCTTGGAGCTGGTTAGACGCGTACCCACATAGTTTTCTATTCTAAGCTAACCTACACATTTCCCTGAAATTTCCACAGTCTGCATATTTCACTATCTGCGTGCAAAAGTTTGTTCTCGGTCTACCCCTACCTTTTCCTTATCTCCGCTCGCAATATATTCCGTAGTATTTCCAAGCCCTAGAACATATCCTGCCCTTCTATTCCTCCATTTTTTCTTGTTTTCCATAGATTTCTTTATTCTTCTACTATTTCTATAACCTATTTGTTATTAACCTTGTCTGTCCATGCTATCATCCCCATACATCTGACGCATACCAATCCAGAAGGTTTCTATCTCTTTTTGTCTGCTTTTCCTACTGCCACTATTTGATAGACGTACTGTGCTGTGTTCTACACATATGCTTTATACAATTTTCTTTTTGTCCCTATATTTGTTGTCTTTGAACATATCCGCTGTTCTTTTTTGTTTTGCAGTTATATACCCTATTTCCCCGATATTCAGTAGTGTGTAAACGGGGTCCGCTTTAAAAATGTTAGACAAGCATTTCTCACAAAAATATGTCCTCGTCAGATGAGAGGTAAAATGCAGGTCCTGTATGTGAGTGTTGTAGCGCACGCTGAAGATTCCTACCTTGCTTGCAACAGCAAGGGTTCGACAAAATTCAAAATTTCCAGGTAAAACAAAAAAGCGCTTCCTGACCAATGTAGTACCTACGGGTGGAGCCTTGGAAAAAATCAAATGTAGAGTATGTGAAGGGAAGTAAGTAGCCTGTTGCTGCTAGGTTCTCCCTATCACTTGAACATTTGTCAAATTAATAGTTTTGCTAATGTATCATTTCGCACAATCAGCATTAGTTGAAATATTTCACAACCAACACCTGTAGTTGCTTACAATAATTATCTGACTTAAGTGCACTTATTTTTTCGTCTTTAGATTTTCCGTCTTGAAACTAGTTAGATGCGTACTTCCACATATTTATGTTCTGAGCTAGCCTACACAGTTCCCTGAACTTCTCACAACAGCCTATATACAGCCCGGTTCTCCTTCTATTGTTTCCTAAATATATGCCCGACTTTACAAAGATTCAGTGGTATGTGAAGGAGGAAGGCGTCGCCGTGGATCAATGTAGTAAGTGTAACACTACGGTTCCCAGGGTCCTGGGTTCAAATCCCGACACGGCCGACTGCTTGAAAAATGACGAGTGAGCATTTTTTACAAAAATTACACCCTCGTTCAGATGAGAGCTTAAATGGAAGTCCCGTGTGTGACTGTTGTCACGCGCGTTAAAGATTCCTACCTTTCCTGCAACGGCAAGAGTTCGGCAAAATTTTACATTTCCTGGCAACAAAAACTCGCCTCCTGGCCAATGTAGTACCTTCGGGTGGAGCATTGGAAATATAAATGCACGGTATGTGAAAAAGGAAGGCGTCGCCGTGGATCAATGTAGTAAGTGTAACACTACGAATCCCAAGGTCCTGGGTTTGAATCCCGACACGGCCGACTGCTTGAAAAATGGCAGGTGAGCATTTTTCACAAAAATTACGACCTCGTTCGGATGAGAGGTTAAATGGAGGTTCCGTGTGTGACTGTTGTCACGCACGTTAAAGATTCCTACCTTTCCTGGAACGGCAAGGGTTCGGCAAAATTTTAAATTTCCTGGCAACAAAAACTCGCTTCCTGGCCAATGTAGTACCTTCGGGTGGAGCATTGGAAATATAAATGCACGGTATGTGAAAAAAGGCGTCGCCGTGGATCAATGTAGTAAGTGTAACACACTCGAATCCCAAGGTCCTGGGTTTGAATTCCGACACGGCCGACTGCTTGAAAAATGGCAGGTGAGCATTTTTCACAAAAATTACGACCTCGTTCGCATGAGAGGTTAAATGGAGGTTCCGTGTGTGACTGTTGTCACGCACGTTAAAGATTCCTACCTTTCCTGGAACGGCAAGGGTTCGGCAAAATTCTAAATTTCCTGGCAATAAAAACTCAGCTCCTGGCCAATTTAGTACCTTCGGGTGGAGCATTGGAAAATCACATGTAAGGTATGTGAAGGGGGAAGTCCCGGGTTCGAATCCCGACACGGTCCGCTAGAAAAGTGTTAGGCGAGCATTTTTCACAAAAATATGTCCTCGTTTGGAAGAGAGGTAAAATGGAGGTCTCGCCTCCTGGCCAATATAGTACCTTCGGGTGGAGCATTGGAAAATCATAGGTAAGGTATGTGAAGGAGGTTTTGCAGCCTGTGGCTGCCAAGGATCCTCTAACACTTAGACATTTGCCGAGTTAATAGTCTTTCAGTAAATCCTTTCGCACAATTAACATTAGTTGAAAATATTGCAAAACCAATACCTGTAGTTGTTTATAATAATCATCATGTAGAAGTACCTTTATTTTTTCGTCATTAGTTTTTTCATCTTGGGACTGGAGGGATGCGTACCTCGAATTATTTCTATTCTGAGCTAGCTTACACACTTCCCTGAAATTCTCACATCCTACTCCTTTAACTATCTGTGTGCAATAGTCTAACCTAGGTCAACCTCTACTTCTCTTTTTTCCTATCTCTGTTTCTAATATATTCCGCATTATTCCCTCATGTCTTAGTATGTGACCTATCATTCTATCTCTCCTATTTTTTTTTACCGTTTTCTACATATTTCTAATTTCACATACCATTTCTAGTACCTCTTTGTTCTTAACTTTATCTGTCCATGATATCTTCATCAAACGTCTGTAGCACCACATTTCAAACGCTTCAACCACTTTTATGTCCGCTTCTTCTACTGTCCAGACCTCACAGCCGTGCAGTGCTGTGCTCCACACATATATTTTAAGCAATCTTTTCCTACTTTCTATGTTTATTGTTGTAACGTATTTTTTTATTTAGTTACATATTCTCTATAAATTTAATATTATGCCTTAATAAAAGCAAAGCATAATTTGTAATTGTCTGGTGACAAAAGATAGCTTATTATGTATTATGTATAATGGGCTCCTTTCCCTCAGATATCTAAGTTACTAGAGCTTGAACGAGAAAGCAGCTCGACAGGTGATAAGAAGAATCAAGATGGTGCCAAGCGAATTTGCTGGGCATCGTGTTCGAGAAAAGATTAAATGATTAAAATCATCGTGTCATAGTCTGGTTCCTGATAGCTTTTAGTGTAGATTGATTTGAATTCCACTATTGGTGAAGCAGTTTGATTCCTGCAGACACGATGAAAAATTTTGGTTTACATCTTTAATGCAGTTAGTATGAAATAATTCTATAAAATTTATTAATTCATTTTCTGTAGTGCAATAATGGAGAGACTTTGTAGGCTCCAATTTAAATTTACCCTACAATATGATCATCTTTTTCTGTGGATTGCAGATGGTTTAGATTGGTCCACATATGGCGTTGTTTTGTTCCAACTGTACTTCGCGCACGTGAGTGATCTTGACTTAAAGTATATTGAATTTATTTAAAAATTCCAAGATGAAAGATTAATATATTATTTCAATGTCGTTATCTTGAAGTGGGTTTTTATATAAACACTCTATTTTTGTATTAGTAACTTTAAAGAAAAATTTTAAAGATGGCAGTATTGTAGCCTTGAATATTTAATTATTAAGGAAATAACTTTTAGCTTCACTAAAAAGTATTATTGAAGCCATATGTCAAAATACCTACAATTTTTAGATACTAGCACTACATATTATTTTAAATTACATTAAAATATTTTTCCTTATTATTGCGGTCATGTACTTTAACCTTAAGAAATGATAAATTCTTAAAGGACAAAATGTTAAAGTTTATTCTTCTTCTGAATGATGCAATTTAGTAACATTTAAAAGAAATATGTTAGATACTTAATTGTAAAGTCTATTGTAGTACTACTCAAGGCTATCTTAATTTCAAGGTGTAATATTATTAATAAAACAAATACCCTAGACTGATGACATGTTGTAATATTGAAAATCTAATGAAATTTATATTATTCTAAAAGAACACCAATAGTTTTCTTTCAAGTAAATTGTTATTATAAATGTAAATATTTCCATTAAAACAAAATAAAAATTTTAAGTGGATAGAATCTCTTTAATTTTGCTTAATTCTTTTATTATTAGAAATTTAAAGGAGATTTCTTGGTCCTTAATGAGCAAAAGATTAACTCTGTCTGATGTTAACAAATACCCTGGGTGTATATATTTTTGGAACTTAAAAACAAATATGTTATTTATTGGTGAATATTTTGGAGGACACAAACGGTGTCTCTGTTGTGTTTTTGTTTGTTCACAGGATAGGCCGAGACATCTGCAATACATCTGATAAGTGATATATTTGTAAGTGCCTTGCAAAGCCGATATTTAGGTTTTGTGGCTACATAAGCGGTGTAGACTTCAGGTTTCTTCATTCCCCTAATACAATTACACTTATTTTCGTATGTTGTTGTATTGAAAAATACGGTGGCGCTCTTTTTCTATATTTTTGGACGTTTGTCAACCCATGACCCAAGCTCATGATCCACCCAGAGCTAACACTCTACTAGCCGTTTATCTTTAATGAGTTTTTCTTTTCCTCAAGCCGTTTTCCATCCAACTTTACACCTTGGGTTTCTCTCATTAACTAGAAATTCTCGACCTTGTGATATCAGGTAAGGTAGGCATTTATGTTGTATGGAGGTTCAATTTGCTATCTGATATTCAGGAGGGATTTTTTAATATTGCATCGTCTTTCAACACAGTAGTAGCTTTTTCTTGTTAAATGTAGCATGGCCTTGTCCTAATCTTTGTTTTATATCTTTTGTGCTTTTTCCATCTTGCGTTATTTGAGTTCCTAAATAGCAGAAATCCTTAACCGCTTGTAAATTCTCGTTACTTATTTGTATTCTTGTTTTTGGTTTATTTTCCCCTCCTTGCATACTAAAACCTTAGTTTTATTTTTGTTAATTTTCATACCGTATCTCTCTGTTAGAACGGTTTCCATTTCATTAAAAACTGCTTCTAACTCTTCTTTGCTTGATGCTAATACCGCTATATCATCTGCAAGTCTAAGCATATCAATCTTTTGTTCCTGCATAGTAATTTCAAATGTCTTCCCGCATTTGACAGTATTCATTGCCTCTTCTATATAGAAGTTAAAAATTAATGGAGATAAGCCACATCCCTGTTTCACCCCTTTTCTAATATTTACTTATCTACGTTCCTGCTCTAATTCTATTACAGTTACTTGCTCTTTGTATAAGCTATGTACTATCCGTCTATCCCTAAAACTGATTCCAATCTTTTTAAGTATTTCAAACATTTTTTTTCCATTTTTCATTGTCGAATGCTTTTTCCAGATCAATAAACCTACAGGGTTTTGCCTAAACCCAAATTGATCTTTTCCTAGTATTTCCTCAGCTTGTTTTTCCATTCGTCTTTGTACAATTCCCGTTAATATTTTTGACACGTGTGCTGACAGACTTGTTGTTCGAGAATTTTCGCATCTATCGGCGCCTCTCTTTTTTAGCATAGTTGCTATGAGGTTACGTTAAAATCTTTGGGTATCTCACCTGTCTCATACATATAGCTTACAAGTTGGAAGAGACGTTCTGTTACTGCTTGACCAGAGGCTTTTAGTATTTCTGATTGCCCCTTTCCTGTACTCGGTGCCTTACCATTTTTCATTCCTTTTAAAGCTAATTCAAACTCATCTCTAAGTATAAGATATCCCAAGTGATCATTTTCAATGTCTGATTCCTGTTCTATTGCTGTTAGTTCCTCTCCTGCATATAATTTCCCTATATATTGCTGCCATCTAACCACTTTCTCTACATTTTTTATAATGACGTTCCTTTTATCGTCTCTTATATCTTTGCTATATGATTTTATACAACTAACGTTCATTCTATTTAGTTTGTGTGCTTTGTCTGTCTTTCCTTAGTTTGTACCTCTTTGTACTTTTCATCAATCCATTGTTCATTAACTTTCCTGTATTTGCGAGTAATTTCCTATTTTATGGCTTTGTATGTCTGTTTTTCTGTTTCGTCATTTATTTTTGTATTTTCGTCTTTCTTCTATTAAATTCAGGATATCTTTTATTATCCATGGTTTTTTATTTTCTTTTGCGTGTACCCCAGAATATCTCTGACCGCCATGTCTAAGCTGGATTTAATGTTATTCCATTCTGTTTCTACTTCCTTAGTATCAGAAATTTTCCCGATATCTTTCAGCAATTCATTTGACTTTTTTCAAATCTTTTGTGGTTAACTTTATCTTTTAGTTTCTCACAGTCAAAGTGCCTTTTTCCGTTCCTTTTTTTCAAATGTTTAAATTTAAGAACAGCCTTCATAATTGTAATGTGGTGGTTATTGTCTATATCTTGCTTCTGGATAGCTTCTACAGTCATTTACTTGATTCCTAAACCGTTGTCTAATAAGAATGTAATCTATTTGATATCTTCCTATATCCCTTGGTATCTTCTACGTGTATCGTCTTCTAGCATCATGTTGAAATAATGTATTTGTGATGGTTAAATTATTTTTGTCGCAAAATTCTACGAACCTATTTTCCCTGTCGTTTTTCATGCCTAAACCAAATGTACCTACTGCCGCTCCTTCCCTACCCTCACCTACCGCTGCATTAAAATCCCCTGTAATTATTAAATTTTTATGTCGTTTTACGTATCTTAGTATGTCTTCGATATCTTTGTAGTTCGCTTCTACCTCTTCCTCTTTGTGACTGGAGATGGGCATGTATACTTGTTCTATAACCCTATTTACCGGTTTTGATTCTAATCTAATCCATGAGTACTTAATTGTTCTTTTGTAAGTAGTTTTCTACACAGTGTCCTATCTTTTCCGCATACCTATCCCCACATCAGAATTTCCTTCCTCTGATCCTGTACGAATTACGATAGAGTCTCCTCTTCAGAAATCTCCCGCCTCTGGCCGCCGAACCTCGCTGAGTCCTACTATTTCTAGTACTAACCTATCCATTTCAATTTTTAAGTTTTCTAGTTACCTACTTGCTTCATACTTCTGACACTCCACGCTCCGACTTGCAAAATGTTTCCAATTCTTTTTCTAAATTTTCCGATCACATCCTCCGAAGTAGTCCCCTCCCGTAGACCCGAATGGGAGACTATTTTACCTCCGGAATCTTTTACCTCAGAGGATGTCATCATTTTAAATACAATTTAAGTACGCTTTGTACTTGGGTGGTAATATGGTGGTTTCCTGTTGCCTTCCACAACGTGGTAGTGTTAGAATACCATACTGACCCCTATGGTTTCTGCTAATCTATGTACCGAAAGAGCCGCTGTCCTCTTTCGGGGACTTGTCTTAGTCTGGTTCCTCACTAAAGACCCTACTAATTTGGTTGAACCTATAGGTTGACTCTATAGATCACTGGAACGCGAAAGCCATTCCACCTGTTCTAGATCTATAACGTGTTCAAGATGCAGGTCTATTTGAAATGGATATTAACATGTATATAAAATTAAACTTAGTAATTATATCTTTGTTATAGGATGATGCATCGTATTAAAGAATGTAAGATAAGAGTTGTAATTGAAAATCGTACATATAGATGATAATAATTTATAGATACTAAGTACTTGTATGCTTTGGAGTTCCTTTTGCTTTTCTTCAAATACGCATTTCAGACCAGCTGCTTAATTTTAAAGTACAAAGGAGAAATAGTTCAGTGGTTATCGGTCAATAGATAATTGCTTCGTGTCAACATAGCCGCTTTATCAGAGAAGAATTAATTAATAAAATTTCCCAGTGGCAACTACTGATGCTATATATAGAAAGTTTCTTAGAATTTTGGTTATATCATTTATCGGCTTAATGATAAGCGCGTTAACATAAAATATTGTATAGTACTGAATAAGATTTCTAAAAGTGAATTAGGTTTTAAAAATGATGATCATCAATCTTTTAATCGTTGCCCTACTAGCAAACGTTGCAACTGCTTCTAAGGGGACTCCAATATTTGAGGTAGAAGCTGATCCTCCAAGAAGAAGCTTTGCTGACGTACCGATTGATGAAAATTTATACAAAGAGGTAAGATTAAAAGATTAAAGGATTAAAGAATGACAGCTACAGTAGTGTAGTTTGTTGACAGAAAAATACAAAAACCAAGTCAAATATATAAAATAATCATCACAGTAGAGATTAAACTTTATTAATAATAACTTTCCACTTATTTATATTAGAAACTTTTTAGAAGGGCTAGTGCTTTTGGTGTAGGATATAAACTATTATCCTGAAGATCTAGTGCCTGAGATGTTTATTTTGTTCAAGCCTTTTATCGTTTATGAAAAGTTTGTGTAACTTAAATGACACATATTATTAATACATTAAAAATTACACTGGCTCAAGTAATATTTCACAGACTACCTTTGTACTTATCTTGACGTCCTCGGTGCTACAAATTGTGGTCAGTCAATACCTTATATAACAAAGTTTGAACCAAACTTTCCAGTGATGTTAATATAACGTCGGAACTTCGCTAGTGTACTTGCAGGCTATACAAGAACGTCCATTTGACAATTGAATTCGACTTATAACTTACATCAATTTCAGTGATATAAAAACCTTGAATCGTGGTTGTCAACCAACTAAATACGTTGTAGACGTATCTAGCTAATCAAATAACGACCTCTACACGTTCGGTAACCGTCCGTAATTGTTAAGTTTTTGAACGATGTCGGATCAAACGTTGGTAGTAGTGTAAGTATATTTACCAATTTCTTAACTTCCAAATTAATTTTGCGTTGTGTATGTTTTTATACATATACAAATAAACTTGAAAAAGTTGCATACTTGTCAGTAAGCGCCCGATCCTAACTCTGAATTACTAAAATTTTTGTAATTTATGTGAAATATAAACCATTACAATACGCACGATGCGTCGGTACTCGTAAAGTGATTGAACCTACCGTAATTGCTAAGTTTTACGGCGTCGGTTTAACGTTGGTAGTAGTATAACATTAGTTACCAAATTCTTACGTCCAAATGAATTTTCCTTTGGTTGTGGTTTATACTTATTTGGAAAAGTTGCGTAGTTTTCAATAGGTGATCGATCCTAAGCCGAAACTACTAAATATTCCCTTTAATTTATATGTAAATACAAATATTTAAAGTACGCATGGTGTGTTGGCACTAGGAAAGTAACTGAACATACCACTACCACAAGTCGGTTTTAGTGTAAAAGTTTGTACTACAAGTCTTATCCCAAATAACAACCGACTACTACTCTCGGAGTGCTACAAATTGTGGTCGAACTATACCATAAATACTCAAGAGCGCGACATTCATACGACGTTAATATAGCGCCAGAGCTATACTAATGTACATGCAGCTTTTACAAAATATCCACTTGACGATCAAATCCGACTGGATTTTATCTTTCTGTAAACAGGTTGACGGAGAGCTGTGTACATTTCTCACCTATTAATTTAATATAAACACAAACAATAATAAAACTCCAAGCCGATTACCTAACCTTTATTATCCAAACATGAACACTTCCGTACTTAAAAACACAACAAAACAAATAAACTAGGCTCTACCCCTGATTGATGAAGCATGAGTGTTTCTAGTAGAAAAGAAGCTTCTGAAATTTTTTCAATTATAGTCACCAATTAGATTGGTACAAATAAATTTATGTAAATACAATTGTGGTGTTTGTCTTTATTAGAATTTACTGTTTACATGACGCTTTTAACTAAGCATGCGACAACGTAAGAGTCGCAATACCAATAAATATTATATAATGAATTATAGAATATACATCAGCAAAATAGGTAGCGGGCGGAAAACAAAAACTCTATGGCTTATAGCTTGTCGTTTGAGTACAAGACTCAAGCTACTTTGTCGTGCAGAACAAAAATGAGGTTGTCAGCCATCTACTAATTCAATTGTTATCGGTGGGCATCCGTTTCGAGAGTACTCTCATGTCTAACAACACTTTCGCGTTTAGTCACTTGTTTTACGCCTTTCCAGCTACCCGACGGTTGCTTTTCAATCGACTAACCGAAGATAAGGGCTTGAAAGAAAGAATGAATCGATCCCCTCAATTATCCTATGCCAGTATTTATAGGTTAAAATATTTCAGAAGATTACTGGATTTCCTTTGTTCGCATGGTTCGTACGAGAAACTGTTTTAAAGTCGAGGTCAAGGGTATTTTGGTGCGTGAGAATGGTTATATGTATTCCCACAGTTTCTATATAACATCGACATTTGCGTAATTGGTTGGTAAACATGCTTTAAAGTTTATACTGTTTGAGTGATATACAATAATTGCAGTTTCGTTCGATTCGATTTCGAATTCAATTTACCAGGCTAGGTAATTTGTTGAAATGTGTCGGTACTTTTCTAATGTCATATGCCTATTGGAAAGTATCGGTCTTTATTGCTGGTTGTAGAACGATGTACTTCGTACTTTATTATTTATGTCCTATTTAAATATTATAATAAAATAGCTGTATTATTAAATGCGAATCGCCCAAGCTTCTCGAAAATTTTAAGAGCATTTTTACACTGGAACTCATTTAAGTAACTTAAATTAATAAGTACCTTTTTATTTAAAAATGAATATTTAATTAACACGTTAGAGCTACAATTTTCGTTAAATATCAAACCCTTATTTAAAAAAAACAAAAGATGTCTGCAGAGTAAGAATTTTGACGGACAATTAACTAAAACTCAGTTTTCCAAGCCATGCGTTACTCTAATTAATCGAAATTGAAAAACTCATACTTTGTTTTCTGTGTCCGTTATCCGAGCTTAACTTTTGACACAACTTTCAATAAAATTAATTGCACAAACCATTTCTGGTTGTATAGATCAGACAGTAGGGTGCACTGACGTATGCTTCTTCTAAATTTGGTAACATATTCTGGAAATGGAGTCACGCTGTGATTATAATCTTAAACTTACCCTGAGGGAAAGGGGGTTGGCGTAGCAGTGTATACACCGACTAGTTGCAGTGACACGACGCAGGGGAGGACCTGGTAAGAAAAAATAAGGTAGAATTTACTTAATTCACACAAAATTACCTTGTATATAAGACAAAAATCACAGCTAAAATTATAGTTTCTCACTTACCTTGGAAATCTCGGAAAAACTACTGTAGATGTTTATAGTGCGTCAACCCACCACCTCACCAGGCAAGACTACTCCGCGATGATACACCCTACTTAAAAGGCGGTTGCTCTAAGTAAGTGTTTTCCTCACTTGCTCTTTTGTCAATTACTGGTGTCTTCTCTGTTGCAGCTTTATAAAGAACCCCTTAAATTTTGTAAAGTTTAAAAATTGGATGTAAGGTTTCTGAAATGTTGGAGTCCCCGAACACCTGCTGCTACTTTTACAATACTGATGTAAATAAAATTCCCTCTTACAAGTATAAATAAAATGCAGTAAGCCTAACTTTATAATTTATTACTGCAATAAATATTTGAAACGTAAATACAGAATCCATTAAAATTACAGTGTCTTTAAAAAAATACAAAAGCTACTTTTCTATGATTCTTTGTAGTTGAATCTCTACTAACTACACAGCTGCGCAATTGAGTAGGCATTGATCCAACCTTTAACTAACTCGATAATTAGAAAGGCGCAAATACATTATCATAACAAGCAAAAATTTAACAATGTTTCTGCAAAAAAAAGAACTTCTAGGGTGTTCAAGATTATAGTACAAAGTTTTTAAAACTATTTGCGTGGTGAACCACCAGAGCACGTTTGCTTTAATGTTAGGCCAACACTAACATTTCTCCACGATTCTGTTCATGATTACATCCCTTAATTCTTGCCCTAAGGCGAGTTACGTTTTGAGCATTGGAGGCTGCCTTTTGAAAAATTTTCTTCCAAAACTTCTTGTAACAAATTTATTTATTTAACAAAAATTCAATATGAAATTTTGACAAACTATATAAATTATACTAAGTCGAAATTACTAATAATTAAAGTTAAATTAGGGCGAGTAGCCTAAGCTAACAACAATGTAAAAGCTGAAATACTCAAGACTGATTGACTTGATTTGGGACTCCCGGGGTATTTAGGTTGTCCCTGCCCCTCACATTTCTGTGGGAACTGCAACTGTCATGTCTGCCTATTTCTTTATTCAATTTCTTATACAATGTAATAATCTTAATTCTAATAATTGCGGTTTCTTATCCGTCTGTGACCTGCGCCTGCAGCATCACTTACGTCTGTAATACAATGTATTCACATCGGTTTATTAACCTTTTCTTTATTTATCCTTCAATTACAATGTTGCACCTAACTTAAGTTTCTTAATAATTTCTATTTAATAATACATATATGGATTGTGGGATACGTAACTAGCGTAAACGCTAATGATTCGCGTCGCCTCACGTACCGGTGTTGTAACCTGTTCAGTGGTCTTATATAACTTACACTCTTTACTCTTTGTCTTTCTGATGGCTGGCTCTCTGATTTTCTTATTACTTTTTTATGCTACTGCTTCGTATCCCCTTTGGCGATGTCATTTTGTACGCGCGTGGAAAACGAGTGCTCGTATAACATACGTGGGTCGTTGAATAAGTCCTTAGAAAAAAGTAGAAAAAAATTTTTTGGGTAGTTTTTTTCTGTTTTAACATAATCTCCCTTCAGCCCTATACATTTTTCTAAGCGTTTTTCCAAATTTTCTAAGCCGTCCAAAAAATATAATTTCGGAAGCTCCTCAAAATAGGCATTTGTTTGGGCGATGACCTCCTCATTGACTGTTCTTTTGTCTCTGGAGTGTAGTGATGTATCCATGTATCGTCGACAGTTATGTATCGACGCAGATAATTCTCAGGATTACGACGGAAAAGCGCCAAAGCAGCCTCAGAATCGATCACACGATTGCGTTTATTCTCCACTGTGAGCAAACGCGGAACCCATCTTGCTGAGATTTTTTCGCAGCCAAGTTTTTGTGCAAAATTGAAGCGAATGTGCCTTGCGATATGCCTGTGGTCTCAACTATTTTGCGCACTTTTATTCGTCGATCATTTAAAATCCTATCGTGGATTTTGTCAGTCATTTCGGAGGTAGACATGTCCACAGGGCGTCCGGAACGATGTACATCTTTTGTGAATGCACCGCCACGTTTAAACTCATTCACTCAATTGTAAACAGTTTCAAACACAGGAGCACATTTGCCATGAACTTCATTCAACTCAGCTTTGATTTCTTTTGCCGTTAACCCTTTCAAACACAAGTGTTTAATCACTGCTCGCAACTCACTTTTATCCATTGTTATAATCAAATAAAAGTTATTACTTCAATCAATAACAAAAATAAAACTAGGTGATGGATACGTCTGAAACTCTTTCAACTGATTAGTTAGGAGTGCTGCTTACTGTGAAAAATGTATTTTCGGTACTACATGCGCCATCTCTTGGATTTTCTAAGGACTTATTGAACGACCCTCGTAACTGGATGCCTACTCACTATGTCGTATCGATGTGGAAGTTTCGAACGCCTTTTACATAATCACTTTTGCTAAAGTATCAGTTTTTAGTTTTTATTTAGGATAAAAAGTTTAATATAGTAGTGCAGACCATGGGAGTTGGCAGACGACTGGGAGTGACACCGTTTAGTCTACAACTGCTTGCCATTTAGTAACCATGAACCAGTGGGTCGGTTTACAACCTGCACTTGCTGTGACGCTATTGTACAAAAATAGCCACGGTGCGACTGCTGCTTAACGAAAATTTGGACGTCATTATAATTTGGACCTAGGAGCGTTCCAATTTGTCATGCCATCAATACACAGGTTAAGAGTTTTGGGGAAATGGATTTAAATCTACAAAAATAACCACCTGCAGGTCAACGTACACAACGAACTCCACAAAACGTTAAAGCAGTTGGGACATCAATTTTAAGGAGCTAACAAAGATCGGAATGGAAATATGCCACGGCATTGAACCTAAACCGGACAACTGTCCGCGGAATACTCCAGTGATTTGACGTTTCGGCCTTACTAAATCAGGCTGTACGGGAGCGGAAATTATTAGACTACACGGCACGACAAATGGGTCTGTGACGGAATGATAAAAAAGGATAATGATAATCCAGATTTCGTTGAAAGCTTTTTCATGTCGTTTGAGGCTCGTTTGAATATCAGTGCGTATGTAAACAAGCAGAATTGTAAACATTGGGCACCCGAATCCCTCATTGACCACCACACAGCCAAAAAGGTTCAGTTTGGGGTTGCCGATTTAACACAAGGCGTAATTGACTCTGACTTATTAGAGAATAAGGGAGGGAATACAACAACAGGCACCTCTAAGCAAAATGTTGTTATTTTGCAGAACAACTTCAAAACTTTACTGATCTTTATAATCCATATAGTTTCGGCAAAATGCAGCCATGGGTCATTCGTTTGACAGATCTTTAGTAACGACGTAATTTTATTATTTGAAGACATTTATTGGTCCCAAGACTCCGTAATTTGCCCGTGTGTAATTTTTCCCTTGTTGAGCAACCTTAAAAGTTAACTGTACACCACACGCCCAACGACAACCCTAGATTTAAAAACGAGGATTCTAGAAGAAATCGTCACAATTTCCATGGAAAGAATTCACAGTGCAATGTAAGATCTCAGCATTTACTTCCTGGTATTTTTATGTTTAAATAGTCACGATCATAGCGACGTTGTTTTTAGAAATTACTTCCTTTTGTTATGGTATATAATTTATTTCTTTCTTTCAAAGATAAACCTGGTAAATTTCTTACCTTTGTAAGAATTACTTTAAAATTTCCCGTTCCCTTGTGCCACGCTGCATTTATTACTCTATGGCGCCATTAAATATGCCTCATCTTATGTTCAACTTATAAACAACACTTGTTTGTACATTTATTGTGCACTTAAATATAGCTTTTTAGCAATTATATTTGTCGCAAACGTTTGAGAAGAAAATACTAATAATCATTGCTTCCCAAAACTGGTTATAAATACTTTGGTACTCTGTAGAATTATATGAACCATGTTTCGATTAAAATAAAGGAATTTGTGGTTTATTAATACTAAATACTTCTCAAACTTGTTTAATATACTGGGTGCACAGTTGCTAAAAAAATCTAGACTGATTGATCTAAATTAATAATTACTCTTTTACCATTTTAAATTTTTAGCTAAAATAATGCAGTACGGTACAAGTCGCGAAACGGAATAGGTGTTTATGTTTAATTTTACACATAGGCACTATAAATACTTTTTTTGTTGTAGGTAAACGCAACTGTAATAGACAGTAACCTGCCACTGAACGAAAGGAACTATTTGGCACAACAGGTTCAAGATATTTTTAATAGAATACAGGATAATGTTAGTAGAGCCATAAATTGCCAGAGTGTTCTTAACAGCATGTATCCAACCTACAAAAATAATGTTGTCATTGGCTATCAGGCTTTAGCGTACTATCAAAACTATTATATTACAATTTTAGTAAATGGTGTTTATGTGTTTTCCTTCGGCATAAAATGTTAGATTTCTATGCAATTCAGAGTTTTGTAATCATTGAAATGTAGCCGATCATATAGTTTTATTAAGTGTAAAAAATTGTGTAGATTTTAATATAAAGTTGATTCTTACTAGTTATGTGCATTTATTTTCTTGTTTTAGTATCAACAAATCTTCGAAAACAAATAAGTTTGTTCTCACTTCCGACATTGTCTATGCAATTTAAATTATTTAAGTTCGATTTAAACTTAATTTTACTCTATGTGCTTTAGATCTTAGCTGTTTTGTTGTGATATACGGGTGTTTCTGTGCTTCTTTTTATTTTTCTTTTAATTTCTATTTTTAAATTTTAAAGATACCTCTTCTTATATGCCTCGACTGGCTCAGTCCAATTCACAGAGAGCGCACGCCGATACGACAACAAAGACGGTTCAATACCACTTCTTCTTTAGCTCCTTCCTGTTTGAATGAACTAAACGAAACAAAGCAAAATTCGTATAAAGACCAAGAATATGTACACTTTATAGTTTAATTGATACTTTGATTTTGTTATTCATAAAATTAACCCCTGAATCAAAACAATAATATCTATCTGATTATGCCCAAATCATAACTCTCTTAAAGCCAGCAAAAATACATACTACTGTCTGTTACTAGAAGCACTTTTGAACGTTCAAGTGACCTTCTTTCTCTCTACATTAGCTTTCAAAATATTTTTGATGATCCCTCACAAATTAAATACTTCAATATATAAAAATTATAAGTGTTAAAAATTGATATAACGTCTTCTACTAATAAATAATATTTTTATCTCTGATCTGTGTTCTCCCTGCTTGTTTTTGCTTCTTCATGTGGTTGGTCTGCATCCCTGGATTTTTTCCATTTGAGTTCTCCTGCTTATTGAGTAGTACAGCTTCGCCCATTATAACCCTTTGTTGATTAATTTTCCTTTCGACTTTAATTCGTTTCTTAAATTCGTTCACCTTCATAGCAATAAAAATGACCCATCAGGGGGGCTTAAAATCCTAAAGTAAATATCATAGCAAAATAAAGATATCACAGCAATAAATATGACACGCCCAATCGTAGGGGCTTGATAAGGCATTTCATATCATATCAAATAAAAAACGCGCACCAATCGTGGGGCAATTTCATAGTAACAAGGAAATTTCACTGCAATATATATATATATATATATATATATATATATATATATATATAAACGTTTTAATGGGTTTGAGGTCAGCTGGTAAAAAGAAAACTCTTTTATAATGCCTAAATTTTCGGATATATTTAATCCTTGATCACAGGCTTCTAAAAATGTTACAAACAACTAGGTTAAGTTATATAAATATTAATTGCAACTTACAAGATGAGTTGTTTTATAAAATTAACATCGAAGTATTAATCATAACTAGTTTTTCACTTTTAAACGTATGAAGGATATATAATTTGTATAAGAAGAAATGTAAAAATAAAAATTATGTCAGATTTTGAAATATTTCAAATTTTCTGTTTTAATAGGATACCTGATACCTTTATTTAATGTATATGTTATGTTGTATGTGATAGTTGTTGTTTGTATGTGTGTATGTGTGTGTGTGTATGCGCATGCGTTAGGTTTTGTGGTGTGTATGTGTCTATGTATTTATAACGTTAAACATATTAACAAATATTACATTAGGTATGTAGCTATGTTTTAATTTATAAATATAAATACATAGACACATACACACCACAAAACCTAACGCATGCGCATACACACACACACACACACACATACACACACATACAAACAACAACTATCACATACAACATAACATATACATTAAATAATGGTATCAGGTATCCTATTAAAACAGAAAATTTGAAATATTTCAAAATCTGACATAATTTTTATTTATACATTTCTTCTTATACAAATTATATACCCTTCATACGTTTAAAAGTGAAAAACTAGTTATGATTAATACTTCAATGTTAATTTTATAAAACAACTCATCTTGTAAGTTGCAATTAATATTTATATAATTTAACCTAGTTGTTTGTAACATTTTTAGAAGCCTGTGATCAAGGATTAAATATATCCGAAAATTTAGGCATTATAAAAGAGTTTTCTTTTTACCAGCTGACCTCAAACCCATTAAAAACGTTTAATATTACTAGAAGGTCATTATCTTTAAAATATATATATATATATATATATATATATATATATATATATATATAATATATATATATATTGCTGTGATACCACCAAAATCCGGGTACTCCGCTTTTCGAATCGAGCCCCTACGAATTGGATGTCCAGAATGCTGTGAATCCTACGAAAAGCTATTCATTACTTTAACTGTGTTGGTCCATTGACTTTCTTCTGTTAATCGCCTCGGCTGCTCCCTAGATAACTTTCATCCTCATTCATAAAAACAAACTCATTCCTACCACAAACACGAACGTTAACTCTATTTACAACAATATTCACAATACATTAAAATTTCAAAATTAAATTTTGGCATAAATTTCAGTATCAGAAATTTTCAAGATTACATTTATTATCATTTAAATGTGCATCCTGAATTAAAGTCCTTGTTGGATGCCTACTAATTAATATAACAATATATGCAGACCGGAGTCTGAGTACAAAGGAGCATCTACCACCCCTTTACGTTAATTAACCAGGTTCGTCTAATTGAGCTCAAAGACATACCCTAAATTTTCATCATAATCCAGAACATCAATACTAAATACCCTTTCTACTTAAACAAGCAAATTTCACCTTAAAATTAAAATATTATAGTTAGTACAATTTCACTACTGTCCATTTTGAGTAAATCAATTATAAAGTTATTCAACACACACAAAAATATCAAAGTTCAAACAAAATAGTATAATTTACCTGAAGGTTACTTGCACTCGTAGCTTCCATGTACATCGTCCCTTTGTTAATTACACCATTCCAACTGGGTTATATTTATGGCTTCTGATTCTCAACGCTTTAAAAATTTTCTCCATCACCATTTATTTAAAGTTGTTTCAGGGCTTTTCCGGAACTCATCTGTGTATATCTGAACCTTGTTTAGTGGATCCAGTCATGTTTACGAACCATTTAATTATTAACACCCCCGAAAAATAACAAAGAAATTCATACTTCTTTCACCAATATACTCCAAAACTGCCTACTTTTGTGTATACATTTGTCGTTGTAAATTTTACTAATTGGTACAGTGATACTAAATTTTATTACCTTGTATCTAAATGCACTAAAGTATATTCATGTTAGCACGTAAAGAACAAACTATTTTGAATCACCAAAATATACGAGCAAACTTTAAATTATTTTATCAAACTAAAATGCACTGTTTAACATCTTGAATCAAGTCGCGGATGTAAGAGAGCTTGTTTATATTCACCTCGGTATATATAGCGGTTAGCCTGTCTGTCGGTCTGTTCCCCAAAATGGACAATTCTAAAGAATTTCGCTTGCTATGTTCCCATTCCGTAGCTCGCGCGTCGGTTTCTACGAATTTTATACTCGCCCCAGTTAAATCTCAGAAATTTCAACACGGCAGCAACGTCTGGAAATAACTAATTGACTTTTATACAGAAATCGTTGTTTCTACCTCTGATATTTGCATCCTATTTTCAACCAATTGTGACCCTCGTGACGTTGCTTAAATCACGCCTTTTACTATATGTGTCTCGGTCTTGTGCATACTATCTGTCTCTATCTAACCTGTTCTTATTGATGCAAATTGATATTCTTTATTATCGATTATTTTAGTCCATGTGGAGTGTGAAATATCCCACCTTTAGCATTTCTCGTAACTATTATGCGATGGTTTCTCCAAGATTCTTTGAAACCATTTGTTATCTACAAAATTTTCGCCGTACATGACATTTAAACTACGCAGGTGTTCAAACATAATATTAATTCTCAGAGCTTTATTTTCTGGTATTATAATCTTGGATTTTCACAGACTTTTATGCTTATTATTAATAATGGTTTAATTAACTCAACTAAAATTGACTTCTATCCTTTCATTTTTAGCGAATACAAATTAAATGTTAATTATTATGTGTACACTTTGTTTAATACCGGTTACTTAAAATAGGATTAATTAATATAAATTTTGCACGTAATTTCCATTTGTTTCTTTCTTAGGAATAATTAAATTACACGTAGAGCTTTTGAATACTGTTTCTTTTGATATAAAGCGTCTTGTACATGATTTAAATCTCTTATTTTTACTGAAACGACCGAATTTATTTATTCTCCACGGTGTTTTAATAAAGCGTATTATCTAATAAAATTCCTTATACACGGTGATTAAAATTATTTTATGTAATTCATTAATTTTCTACCCTGGTCTAAATATGAGTAATATATATATATATATATATATATATATATTTTATATATATATATATATATTCCTCAATTGTAAAGTTTCTATTACAGCTTTAGTAAAGAATATCGATTTGTACCACTCAGACCAAGGTAGAAAGGGATGGATAAAAGCGTAAAGCAAAGACACTGATAATAAAGGCGTGATTTGTGAAGCTGCACTAGGGCCACGATTGGTTGAAATAAGATGCAAACATGAGAGGGGAAAGCATAGCAGTTGGTGTGTAAAATTAATTAGTTCTTCTCGGACGTGTTGCGAGTCGTGTGAAAAATTCTTAGATTTTTGATTTTATTCGATACTTTAAACAGTTCTCTCTTATATTTTTGAATTTTAATCGATACTTTAAACAGTTTTGCTCTTTATTTTTTGATACTTTAAGTAGAATACGTGATGATTACGTGCTACAATAAAAGTTATTAGTACACTTAGAGAAGATACAAGGTACTAAAGTCTAGTTACATTTGCGAGTATTACTGTACCAATTATCCAAATTAGTAGAGATAAATAAATACACTGAAGTATGCAGTTTTAGTATAGCGTGAACGAATTATGAATTTTTTTGCTATTTTGTTCGGGAGTGAGTAATCAAGTGTTATTCGTAAACGTGATTGGATCTACAAAACACGATTTAGATATACATAGATGCGTTCCTGAGAAGCCCTGAAACTTTTTAGATGAATGGTGGTGTAGAACAATTTTAAAAGGCGACCCGAAATCCGAGGACGTAAACATAAACCAGCTTGAATGGTGGAATGAGCAAGTCCGATGTACATTGAAGCCACGAGTGCAGTAACCTTTAGGTAACTTATGCATTGTTGTTCAATTTTTGATGTCTTGGTGTGTGTTAAATATCTTTATAATTTGTTTGATAAAAATGGACAGTAGTAAATTTGTATAAACAACAAATTTTTAATTTTAAGGTAAAATTTTCTTGTATAAGTAGAAAGGAGTATTTATCAGGTTTATGTTTTTGATTATGATGAGAATTTGGGTCTGTCTTTGAGCTCAATTAGACTAACCTGTTAAATTAACGTAAAGTGGTGGGAGATGCTCCCTTTTATTCAGACTCAGGTCTGCAAATATTGTTTATTTAATTAGTATGCATCCTACAAGGACTCTAATTCTGGATGCAAATTAAAATGATGACAAATTTGAACTTGAAATTTTATGATACTGAAATTTATGCTGAAATTTAATTTTGAAATTTTAATGTATTATGAATATTGATGTAAATAGGGTTAACGTTGATGTTTGTGGTAGGAATGTGTTTTTTTTTATGAATGAGGATGAAAGTTTTAACTAGGTGAGCAGCCGAGGCGGAAAGAGGAAAGAGGCAATTCAACGGACAAGAAAATCAAAGCAAATCTAGGCGCCCAATTCGAGAGGCTCAAATGTTTTTTTTACTCTGGTGAGGCTTTTTGTAGGTTTCACTCAATTGTAAAGTTTCTATTACAGCTTTAGGTATTGCATCTTTGTGAATATAAATCTCAAAACATGCGATAACTTTACCAATAGATTTCCTTTCTGTAAAATCTAATCATCGAATTACCATAAAAATTATTTTTGAGACAATAAGTAGGAATGCAATAAATAGGTGGTATTTCCTTTCTTTGCGATTATTCCGCTAACGTCCTTTGACAAAAATTGCTTGCAACCGTTAGCTATTGTGTTTTGTAATTCGTTTTATTATATTTGCAAGTGTCTATCCTTCAAACACTTTGCGTATAATAATTGTGGTCGTCAAGCTCGTTCACTAATAAAACACTTTTGTAGAAAGATGGAGAAATTCACTATAATAATGCAAAGCAAAACTGCTGTTAGAAGTAATATATTTTGTCGATTTATATAGTACATGAATTTTTAAGCAGTTTTTTGTTGTTAGTAGCATGGCAGTCTATGGCGTTACAAGTAAATCTTTACCACTAATTTGATTTTAACCAAGCATTTCGTAATTTAATAGGCCGCAATTCTTTGATGTAGAAAAATCTTTAATTATCAGACGTTCCTCAAAAGATTTCACCAACGTCAGAACCTCAAAGTAAATTTACTTTGTACTAATTTTATTTCGCTGACGTAAGTTAAAAACCCTTTTCACATAAAACAGCTTGTTTTTAATTGTGCTACAGTAGATTTCTTCCTTTTATTATGATGCAGACACAACAATGTATGAGAAAACAAAGACTCCCGTTTCTTAAAGCTTTGTTGAAGAAAAAAGTAAAGTTTACTACTGGTACGAAATATTTGTGTACAAACGTTGACATGTTCTGAGACGTTATTATAGTACAAACAAAAATAAAGGTATTGCAGTTAATCGCATGCTTATATAGAAAGCGTACTGATTTTACTAAAATTACAAACAAGAAAAATTAATTTGCTTTTCACGTTCACAATGTAAATTAACTAATGATTTGCTCACCTTCTAAATTAAGTCGTAGTGGTACGCTGGTTAACCAATAATTGTTTCTTTGTCTCTGGGTTATACGTCGTGGATGCGAATGGCCCTTTCTTAGTCCATATTTTACGCAGTGGCGCACTTATAAAACTCTCCCGTCACAACCTTTTTGCCCACATTAGCGAGATCGTAGTATCCATCGGAAGCTGCCGTTACGTATCACCCTTCATTTGATCAAGTGAGTTCAGATTTAAGTATCTACATCTTCCACCTAAGCTACAATTCCCATTGTACTATATGGTGGAGACGCCGGGCATTGATCCCGGTACCACTCACAATTTTTTATCAGCTACAACTTACTACAGACAAAGATACTCGCTTTGTTATAATAATTATTATCACCTTAGTGATGTTTTACAGATTTTTAATGGTTTTAAAATAAAACTTGAATTATTTTCAAACATAAAACTAACTTTTATATCAGATTAGAGGAATCTGCTTCAAAAAGAACATTCACACTCACGATCACTTTTTTACCTTTCGCTAATTCCTCTCTGTTTAAAATTGGGTTAGAACGCCACTCTAAATTTCAATGTTGTTTATTTTAAAGAGTCAAGGTTTTGTTTTGCGATAAACCAGGCGGTCTTATCTAGCACTGGTTTTGTACACTCGTTTCGAAGCACTTGGCCCGTGTGGTCATGTATTAAAACAATATACATTTTTTTGTGTGTGTGTGTCACTGTGCTTCTACATAATCCGTCGGCTGAGATTTGTTCTGGTTTGGATGTTGCCAACCACTCCCGTAGAAGTCAACAGTATGAACATTAAGGTAAGTGCATGATCATTGTTTGATTTACCGCTAAGAGTATTTTATCGCAACACTACCCCCAACTCACAGTCCACTTGCTCTAAGGAAATAATCTGGGGTTTCAAGCTTAGTGTAAATGTTCCCATTGTTTCTCCAACATAAACATTTGTGGTCACTTCTGAGAACGGATCCATATGTAAATTTTGTGTAGAGATAAAATATTATTATATTCAATTTCACTAATTGCATTGATACATGTGCTTAACTCTAATCAAAGCTCAAAGTTTGTTCTTGGACTTGGAAAATAATATAGTTCACCTTATCGCCAATTGTGATTGTTGCCAAGTTCATTGTTCGAAATTATAAATTACGGCTCGCGTTATTGTTATTGTAAACAATAAATAATTTAACGGCAATTTCATTCAACTCTGGTTATCAGCTTTAATATGGAACCCGATCAGAAAAGTATTGTTGAATTTAAGAGATTACACAATCGTAAAGAAAGGTTATTTAGGCGATTACAGGACTGTTTTGATTTGATCAAAGATTTACCTGCTAAATTAGATCATTTTAAAAGTCGTGTTGGCTATTTAATGTCAGCTAGAGATGAATTTCTACAAACTTTAGACGCGTTGTCGGATTTATCGAATGTACATGCAAACTTTACAACAATCTAGTTTTGACGGGTTATACTTCGAGATTTTAAGCGTTGCTGGTCGATACACCACAACCACGAACGTTAGTTCTAACGGTAATAAAACATCGAACAGCGATTCGAATGTTCGCCTACCTGAATTAAAATTGTATAAGTTCGAAGGTAATCCTGAGAAATTTGACGCATTTAGATCTTTGCACGACACCTTGATTCACACAAACAATAAGTTGAGTGACATCGAAAAGTTTTCATACCTGCTTTCCTACCTAAAAAATTCCTCTTTAAAGTTAGCACAAAGCGTGTGGTATTCACCAGAAAATTATTCGGTAGTGTACGACCTGCTGGTCCAACGCTACACAAATAAACGCTTAATTGCTCATCATTATCTATCTAAAATCTTTACACTGTCTCAACTAAAGACAGATTCTTTTCAAGCTCTTAATGATTTGTGCGAAACACTGCAAGCTAATGTTACAGCATTAACCGATATGAAACTTCCGATTTAGCCGATTATATATTTTACATTTTCTCTTGGATTGTTAGATTCCAAAACAAAACAAGAATTTGAAAAAGAGCATTACTTAGAACACGAATATTCTACGTTTAAAAATTTTATAAGGTTTTTACGTAATAAATGCTCCATTTCAGCGTTAGTTGGTAGTACCTCTGCTTCAAAGAGCATACCAACATCATGTGCCGCAAAAAATCTGGAGATCGCTACAATAATGCTGGTAACAAACGCATTTCTATGACTTCGCAAGAAGTCGCGTCTAAGGGTCCTACTGTACACACAGTGGCTTCCGTTTCTTGTCCGGCACGCAATCAAGCGCATAAATTTAATAGATGCCCGAAACTATTAACATTGTTATCAAAAGATAGACATGAATTAGTCAAGAATAACCGTAAATGTTTTGCTTGTTTAAATCCGCATCCGCTTTCTTCTTGTCAATCCAAATTTCGATTTCTACATTGCGGTAGTAGAAAGCACAATTCTTTACTACATTTCGATAATCATAGCCCTGTACAGAGCCCTCTAATACTACGCCGATGTACAGATTGTTGCCAATACCAATGTAATAGAAAAAGTTTCTATGCCAGTAAATTTTGTACATTCTTGCGCTGTCGAAAACGGACCAGTTGCGCTCTTAGCCACAGCACAAGTACAAGTCCTTTCGACTGATGGTAGTTGGCAGCGCTGTCGCCTAATCTTAGATACAAGATCTCAGTCAAATTTTATCACTATCGATTTAGCTGATAGGTTAGGCCTCAAACGAAGAAAGTGCCCATTTGAAATACGTGGTGTAGGACAGTCGCATTTAACAAAAGTTCAGGGTCTAGTCGACTGTAAAATTGGCTCCTTATACGACAGCAATTTTTATTTAAATTGTGAAGCTGTAGTTGTACCAAAGATTACCACGAATCTCCCTACAGTTACGTTACCCATACAGTTAAAACAACAATTTTCCTCTTTTAAGTTAGCTGATCCCGATTTCCACGTATCCGCACCAGTTGATATTTTATTAGGGGTGTCAGCTGTTTTAGATATCACGCCAAGTGAGCCTTCATACTTGAAAGGCAAACCCGCGGCATTTCTTACTTCTTTTGGATGGATAATCATGGGTGAAGTACCTAAAATGATACATTCACCTACGAACGTCGCTTTATTTACTAATATGGTAGAAACGCAATCTCTAAATGAAACTTTACGTTTATTTTGGGAATCCGAAGAAATATTTTCTCCACCTTTGCCCTCCCCGGAGGAGAATGCTTGTGAAGAGCATTTCAAATCTAGTACTACGCGTACGATCTCAGGTCAATATATGGTCAGATTACCGTTTAAAGACAATGTTTCCCAAGCTCTAGGTTTGACTAGAGAACATGCAATCAATAGGTTCTTAAAGCTTGAAGCGCGTTTCAAATGCGATGAAAATTTTCGTAAATTGTATGCTGAAAACATTAGTGAGTATTTATCACAGAAGCACCTTAAACCTGCGGTTGACGTATCCCAGTATGTGATGACTCATCACGGAGTTTTAAAGAATCTCGCATCACATGCCCAGATTCGTGTAGTTTTCAACCCGACTGATAAAGACTGTAATAATAAATGCCTTAATGATATTCTAATGCCGGGTCCGAAACTAGAAACGGATATAGGTCTTGTTATCACAAGATTCAGAATTCCACAAGTGGCCCTTACGTGTGGCATTCGTCAAATGTTCAGATCAATTTTAGTACACCCTGATGATCGGAAATTCTTGCACATATTTTGGAGGTTTAATCCAAATGAACCTTTAACAGAGCTAGAACACACACGCGTTATTTTCGGTGCATGTTGCAGTCCTTACCTTGCCCTTCGTGTTCTAAAACAATTATTGGTTGACGAAGATTCTAAATTTCCACGAGCTTCGTGCGCTCTCAGTTCTTCTACATATGTAGACGACATTTTGACAGGAACAGATTCCATTGAAGATGATCCACTTCTTAAAACTGAACTCATTGATTTGTTAAAACTGTGTGGGTTTGAACTGGGCAAATGGGCCAGTTCACATGCCAATGTAATTGGTAATTCTTCAGATACGATACAATTACCTAATTCCAGTCCTGATTCTATTAATAAAGTTTTAGGGCTTTGTTGGGATCTAAGATTATATGTACTTAAATGCAAAGTTCGAAAGGCCTCTGATACACCATCGAAAAGAGGCATTCTTTCCCGTATTGCGCGAACCTTTGACATTAATGGATACATCAGTCCATTTACTTTTATACTTAAAACTCTTATTCGACAATTGTGGTTACTAAAAGTAGGATGGGATGACAAACTCCCTGCCGTAGTGTTACAGAAGTGGAATCAAATTCAAGCCGAATTACCACTTCTCGAAAACGTGTCTATTCCGCGCTGTGTATGGAAAGTAGGTGAAGTAAATGGTCTCATGGTAGGTTCTGCTGATGCTAGCGAGCTTGGCATGGTTGCAGTTATTTATTTACGATTAGAGGTTGATGGCCAAATTTTCATAAATTTAATAATTTCAAAAACTCGCGTGGCTCCACTAAAAACGTGGACGATACCACGTCTCGAATTAGGGGCGGTATGTCTTCTATCAAAACTTATGAAGTCTACTTCCCGAGCATTTGATTCGTTACACCTTCAGGAACCTATTTGTTTTAGTGATTCAGTAAACACCCTGTCGTAGATTCGCATCCCTCCGCATCGATTAAAAATATTCTTTGCCAACAGGGTTGTTCAAATCCACGAAAATCAACCCACAGCTCGTAGGAGGCATGTACCTAGTGCAGATAATCCCGCTGACCCGGCAAGTCGCGAGTTAATGCCATCGGAACTGCTTTGTTGTGATTTGTGGTGGAAAGGGCCCGACTTCATATATCGGAACATTTCTGAATGGTCAGGTAGTACATTTGAATACTCGCCTGCACAAGGGTTAGACGTTTCTACCCTTATGACACCTCAAGCCTTGTTGTCCGCAATTGATGTTCAACCATTTACGGACATTTTGCTGCGACATTCAAGTTTTATTAAAGTACAAAGAATTTTCGCCTATATACTTAGATTCAAATTCAATTGCTTTGCGCGCAGTCATGATGCTCCAAACAATCAGCTGCGTACTGGCAATTTAACGTCATTCGAATGTAATGACGCTTTGTTATTTATTATAAGAATTTCTCAATACGAGCACAATCGAAGCGAAGTTTTGTTATTAGAAAAGGGTCAACCTTGCACAAAAATTTTTTGTCAATTGTCCTCTTTTCTCTCCCCTGTGGGTTTAATCATGGTGGGGGGACGTTTACGCCAGTCGAAGCTCCCAATTGCTACTAAATATCCCTACCTAATTCCGCGGGACAGCAGATTAGCTATCTTGATATGCGATCATTATCACATATACTCGGGCCATGGTGGAAATCGCCTGGTACATTCTCTCGTAAATAGGAGATTTTGAATTCCTTCAATTCGACACTTAATTCGAAATCGTATATTTCGTTGCCTTACATGTTACCGATATAAGGCAGAACCTATCCAACCACATATGGCAGATCTTCCAGCTTACCGACTCGAACCGGGAAAATGTTTCACACACACGGGGATTGACTTTGGCGGACCCTTTATGGTAAAAGTACCTAATCTGCGCACAGCCAGGTATGAGAAGGCATATATTGCTTTGTTTATATGCATGGTCTCGCGTGCCATTCATATCGAACTCGTCACCTCGTTAACTTCCCAAGCATGTCTGGCCGCACTAGACAGATTCATTTCTAGACGCGGACTACCGGCGAAATTTTATTCCGATCAAGGTCACTTCCGCGGAGCTGCTAGAGAAATTTCAAAATTTTTTGACTCGTCTAAACCCGAGATTGCACATTATTTAGCTATTTGAGGCATTGAATGGTCCTTTAATCCTCCCTACGCACCCCATTTCGGGGGATTGTGGGAGGCAGGAATCAAAAGTGTTTAATTCCATTTAAAGAGAATAATTGGTAACAACCAATTTACTGCAGAAGAAGTTTAACACACGTCGTTATTAGAATTGAGGGTATTTTAAACTCTCGCCCGTTTTACTCCTTATCAGCTTTACCCGATGATGGAATTGATGCATTGACGCCGGCATATTTCCTGACAGGCGGTCCTATTCTGGCACGACCCGAAGTAGATTTGACAAACATTCCTACTAACAGACTCACTCGTTGGCGGCTTTGTCAACAGTTAATCCAGGGGTTCTGGAAGCGTTGGTCAAATGAATACCTCCACACCCTTCAGCATAGACCCAAATGGACTACCCCGGCCAAACAGTTGGAAGAAGGCGATCTGGTGTTGTACTTGACCCCACGTACACTCCCTGCGTGTTGGCCTTTAGCAAGGGTAATAAAGCTGATACCTGGAAGTGACGGCATAGTACGTGTTGTTCGGTTGAAGACACCCTCAGGTAAAACGGTACGACCAATAAATAAGCTGGGACCGCTTCCACCTCCTTAAAATTAATATGACGTGATCAACAATCACATTAATTGATCATTCTTTAGAGTTTCTTTTATTTTCTCGTTTTATCTCTACACAACTACACCAATAGAGCTTATTTGCATTTTCTTTTAAATTTCTCCCTTTTTTCCTTTTTTTTCTTTTCTTCACCCCTTTTAGCTATTAAAATTTAATTATTTTGGGTGGGGGGTATGTTCAAAATTGGGTTAGAACGCCACTCTAAATTTCAATGTTGTTTATTTTAAAGAGTCAAGGTTTTGTTTTGCGATAAACCAGGCGGTCTTATCTAGCATTGGTTTTGTACACTCGTTTCGAAGCACTTGGCCCGTGCGGTCATGTATTAAAACAATATACATTTTTTGGTGTGTGTGTGTGTGTGTGTGTGTGTCACTGTGCTTCTACATAATCCGTCGGCGGAGATTTGTTCTGGTTTGGATGCTGCCAACCACTTCCGTAGAAGCCAACAGTATGAACATTAAGGTAAGTGCATGATCATTGTTTGATTTACCGCTAAGAGTATTTTATGGCAACACTACCCCCAACTCACAGTCCACTTGCTCTAAGGAAATAATCTGGGGTTTCACGCTTGTAAATGTTCCCATTGTTTCTCGAACACTCTCTAATTCCTTTTGCTTTTACCGCTGGATTTTGTAACAATTTACTTTCGGTTCCACCGACAAGGCATTACTTCAAAAACCCACACTACTTTTTGGAGGCATACTGACTAGTCGCCAATTACTAATTAGACCGCGATTAGGATCCCCAACGGACAACCATAGGCACGAGTGATACTGAAAAACAAAACCAGTCATCTCTACACCATGTTCCCAAACGGAATAGTACAAACAGAGCCACGGCGTTTGGTGCAATGGGCACCACTGCAACAACCCACCCAAAATATAATATTCACCTCCACCACTACCTGTTGGTAAAAAACTAGTGAACACAGAAAAAACTAACTTCGGATATGTATCTTGATTTATAACTATTTTTACATGAAAACTTTACATATAGTCTATTCGCTTTAATTTTAGGAGGACGCCACAACCAGATACAATGCTACATTGTCTATGTTAGTTTAAATTCTACTATATTTAATGAAAGATAGGAATATTCCCATTGGCATGGAATTGGTGTCAACATCGTACAGAACTGCCAACCTTTATTGTGTTAAATGACAGTATCCCTCAAGCGCAATTCTAGGTATTCATTTGCCTACAGTTGCAAACACTTCATTACTACGTTTGACGTCATCCTAAAGTTAAAACGAATAGACTATACAAACTCTTAGTTTACAGGGCAAGAGCCTTAAGCTGATCGTGTCTTGGTGTTAGATAGACGTTCCTATATCCGCCAATGGTGAATAACTTTTGAAGGATCACGGAACTTTCAGCTCATATGGGCCTTCCTACCTTCGCTAATGTAGTCGTAGTGTCCGAGTTGGCGTATTGTTGAGCATTTGCTTCAAAATTTAAACCCATAGAGCTTTTACTAAATTTAGTTTATGTTTCTGTTTTTAACTTCTTCATGAATATTAAGGTAACATATCTAAAATCATATTTTGCTTGGTAATTATATGACATTTATAAAGGATTTATTATTCTAACAAATTACGTCACGACTTTCTTACCTACGTTAACGCCACAACCTTTATCAGTAACTACCGTCACGTAACACCCCTCGTTTGATTGAGTAAAGATTGTACCATCACAGGTGTAAACCTTACCAAACAATATTTTGAAAATCCTCGGCACAGAGTGTGTGTGTCTGCGCGCGTGCGTACGTGCGAGTGTGTGTGTGTATCAACTATTTATGGTAAATCCCCAGAATGCTTGCATTTATGAAAGTACAATTTATTATTTCAAAAATTAGCTAATTCACCTTTATGCATTTATAACACATTGGTGTAATTACTTATTAGTTTCACGTTTACTTCTAATACTGTCAGAGAAGGTCCTACTGGAGTTAGTAAAGCTGTATCTTTAATTTAGATAACATGATTGTATTCTCCATACTTTAAAATGTTATGTTTATACTGTATTATATGTAAATTGATGCTTTGTTTACATTACGTTATAAGGAAAGATTACGTAGTGTACTTTTGACTTTTGTATGTATTCTTTTGGGATTGTATATTTTACCAACGATTTGTAATATAATTCATTACTGAGGTTTCCAATTTTATCTTTCTATATTACCAAACCCACTCTACGACGTTTTTGAGCTAGCCCGAACTCTAATTCTTTTGAACTTCGATTTTACCATTTTGTCCCTGTTTTCTTGCGGTATTCGATGTAGGGGCGGCTCCGTGGTGTAGTTAGTATGTGTATGACTACTATACCCAAGGTCCTGGGTTCAAATTCGATTGAAAATTGTTAGGCGAGTATTTTCACACAAGTATGCCCTCATTCGGATGAGAGGTAAAGTGGAGATCCCGTGTGTGAATGTTGCTTGTAACAACAACAGTTCGACTTCCTGGCCAATGTAGTACCTTCAGGTGGAACATTGGAAAATCAAATCTACTTGCTTTACTTTGCTGCTTTCTTTTTTGTCTGCACAGAACACCGTAGCAAGGGGTTGAATTTTATTTTATCCTATATAGGAACTAATTAAACCGAAAAAACTGTGAAATTGTGTTTAGTCCCCCGGTTTTGAAATCATATTCAAGAGTGGCATTTTATTTTATGATTTTCTTTAATTTGCCCAAATTTAATGTGTTCTTACGGGATTGTAGAAAAAGTAAGGTATAATATGATACTTAGGAAACAAAAAGTAAGGGAGAATTATACGGAATAACCGTTTTCCGCGTAGGGACAAAATCAAAAGGGACTGCTGAGACAAGTCGGATTGGCGCTTCTTAATTATGGCAGTAGAAAAAGCCTGTCTGTGTAGGCTTATGTTGTAATGTAGTTTGTTTGTATTTCAGCCACTTCAAACGTATACTTTTTATTATTTTCATTATTTTTTCTAGATAAGCCTACTTCCACCCTACTGTAGATAGTCGGTGAACCCTTAAATTGTTGCGGGGTTTCTGCTTCTTCAAGAATATCTAAATTTATAACGTACCGTTCATTTTACCCGTAATATATTTCTAAAACTTGCAATTAAATACTTTCCTCTCTTCTAAGGAAATTACTTCACATAAATTAGTTTGATTACATTATGGGATAAATTATTGTTCTGCCAATTTAAGAAAACACTATAATGAAGTCTTTGACTTCAATATGTTAATGTTGATTTTCAAAGCAACGCTTAAACGTAGCTCCAGTTAATTTTTAACTTATACTACTTAATTTGCTAGGGTTTTATTTAAAAATTTTTGCCCAACAATAAAAAATGTTAAGCAGTCTACATTTCTATAACAGTTTCTTCATACACGATTTAACTTAGCTTTTGAATTTGTAATGTATGGCCACAGTATATTTATTCCCCAACCCTAGTCTAAACTGAATTCAAACCGCTTTTAGCTTCGGTTCTGTTCCGAAAATGAAGATGTATGTGATATACTTACCGGAAACTAGGGTCATTTATTTATGTTTAGGTAGATGTGTTTTCACGTAACACTTAGAAAGCAGGAATGCCAACTGAAACCGTATTACCAATGGAAATTTGTTGTAAATTCTAAATTCAGCATAGGTAAAGACATATTGATATCGCAAGTATTTCTATCTCTAAAAATAAGCTATAAGCTTCTTTGCGCGTTGTCTTTCTATATAGTAATCACACGCTAACCACCACTTCCGCCTTAAACCCGTGCGTATATAAGCATATATACGAGGCTTGTTCAATTGAAACCCATCTTGGTCAGGTTAGCCTTGGAAACTATTGTAATCACTCAACTGACGTTTTGCAACGTTTGTGGTGTTTGTATACTTCCCACTGGTCAGTTTCTCTCGTATATATTTGACAGCGATTTTAAGTATTGTGACTTTGAAATGACGTTTGTTGTTAACAATCCGACCAAATGTGATCAGCGTGCGGTCATTCAATTTCTGTGTGCTGAAGGTTTGCAACCATTGGAAATTCATACACGAATGCAAGCAGTGTATGAAAACGCATGTTTTGCGTATCCAACTGTCAAGGAATAGTGTCGAAAATTTAAGAAATGGACGCGAAGGGGTGAATGATAAGTCGCGACCAGGTGCAATGTGTACTGCGTCAACAGACAGGAATATGGCATGTGTGGAAGGCCTGATTAGAGAAAATCGTAGAGGTTCAATCAGAATAATTTCAGAAAATGTTGGTGTGAGTATCGGATCTGTTCATAGCATTGTACACAGACTAGGCTACAACAAAGTTTGTGCGTAATGGGTTTCTCGTCCTTTGTCAGAGAATCAAAAGCTTGCGAATGGGCTTATCTTTGCAACACCTCACGGAGTACAAACAAAATGGTCATGATTTTCTCTAGTCAATAATTGCAGGCGATGAATCTTGGTGTCCTTATTTTGAACCATCCAGTAAGCTGTCATCGATGCAATGGAAACACGTAAATTGTCCGCCACCAAAGAAGTTTAAAGTTCAACTTTCTGCCGGTAAGGTCATGTTGATATTTTTTTTTGGACCATGAAGGACCCTTGTTGATAAAATTTACAGAACCTCAAGTGCATATAAACGCAAACCTGTATAATGAAACTTTGAACAAGCTCCATCAAGCAATAAGACGAAAACGTCCAGGGTAGCTTTCACACGGTGTTATTCTACCTCACGACAATGCTCGACCTCATGTTACTAACGTAGTGAAAGAAAATCTACAACGAAAGAAATAGAGGATATTAGAGCATCCACCCTATAGTCTCGATTTATCGCCTTGCGATTTTCACATCTTTGGACCACTGAAAAGAGCGTTAAAGTGTAACCGTTTTCGGTCGCACGAGGAAGTACAAAACGCCGTGAAAGAATTCTTCGAGCATCGGTCACAAGGTTTTTTTGGTTGATGGAACAATGAGATATGCGCCTATATCGTAGGGGTGATTATTTGTAAATTTAGTTGTCAATATATTCCTGAATCAAAGATGGGTTTCAATTGAACAAGCCTCGTATAAGGGGTTTCAACTTCGAAGGCACCCATGTGGACCTCATTTAATATAACGGATAGCGACTAGGTTTAAATCTGGCAATTTTGCACAATTTTATCCTAAACAATATGCCATAAAGAAATTTTACCTAACTGCATTTCTTTCCATGCTATGGTAAAAGAAAATGTCGGTTTTCGTTTTTTATTCATAACTTTGTTATTTGAAAACATATTAGAAAAGTGTAACGGCATTCTGAAGACAATTTTTTGTTTTCTAGCAGCTGAAGCTATTACATTTTGTATAAAACGTTTCGTTTCTTTTGAACTATCATCAACTTTCTTATTTCTTATAGATGTCATATTAGATTTCTATGTTATTGTGTAGAAAATTCACTCCTGATTTCAAAAATGTATAATATGCCTATATCATTATTACTAAGAAATTTGTTATTCACAATAAAGTATTTTGTACACAATTAAGATACCTCTGTAAAAGAACAGTAAAGTGACTATCACAGATTTACTTATTTTAATATTTTATAAAGTGGGGAACGAAGTATGTCAAAAATGAAATAGAAAAATAAAATGTACAGTAAATGTTCGTTCAAACAGAAACCCATTCTGTTCAGTACAGAAACAAATCCTCTATTTCATATTATTTACCCATCATCATTTTGTTTTCGACCTTACTTAAGGTCGGTTTGGCGCAGCTCTAACTTCTTTTCTATTCTGTGCTAATCTAAAAAACTCTACATACCCTTCACAACCTAAATTTCTAATAATTTGACTAATATAGTTTGGTCTAGGTCTTCCTATATCCTTCTATCTTTTTCCTATCCAGCTGACTCTACATAGATTTTAGCAACCTGATGGTTGTTAAAGAACTCTAACATGTTTACATGATTACCATTTATAAGGAAATGAAATATAACCTGGTTATCCGCTTCAAAAAGGAAAAGTGTTAAATTATATGTTATGGTAAGGCTTAAGCAACGAATCGCTGCCAACATGCCAGACCGCTACCAATTGTGAGTTATGTCATGGTGACGTTTATTAAATTATATGTTATGGTAAGGCTTAAGCAACGAAACGCTACCAACATGCCAGACCGCTAACTAATTGTGAGTTTGTCATGGTGACATTTAGTTAACTGATTTTTATTTTTTTGGTTTTGTTTTCGAACTTACTTAAAGTCGGTTTGACGCAGCTCTAAATTCTTTTCTATTCTGAGCTAGTCTAAAAAGGTCTACATAGCCTTCACAACCTAAATCTCTAATAATTTGACTAATATAGCTTTGTCTAGGCCTTCCTACTCTATTTTTATTTGGTAGTCTATAATCTAAAACTTTACTAAATAGTCCCTCATGTCTTAACTGGTGCCCTATCATTCTATCTCTCCTGACCTTCAGTTGTTTCCACATACAGGGATCCTCACCTATCCTTCTATAAACTTCCTCGTTTATTACTCTATCTGTCCAACTAATCTTTAACATTCTCCTATAACACCAAGTTTCAAAAGCTTCTATCTTTTTCTTATCTACTTCTTTAATTTTTTAGTCTCACTACCGTATATTAGAACGCTCCATACGTACGACTTTAAGAAACTTTTTCTATTATCTAAACTAATACTATTAGCTATTAGTAAGTTTTTCTTTTTTAAAAACATTTTTCTAGCTTGAGCTATTCTAGCTACTATATCCCTTCTGCTACGTCCATCCTTTGTAATTATACTACCTAAATAGCAAAATTCATCTACCTCCTCTAACTCGGTATTACCTATTTTTAATTTTGGTTTAGAACTAGGCTGTAACTCACTTGTCATTATGTTTGTCTTTACTGAATTAATTCTCATACTATAGTTACTTTGTAGTATCTCATCTAAAATATTTAAAAACTCTCCTAACTCTTTTCTAGATTCTGCTATAATGGCTATATCATCTGCAAAACGTAACATGTCTATTTTCTGTCCCTGTACACTAATACCTATCTCTTTTCTCTCTCTAGCTAAGTTTAAAGCTTCCTCAATATAAACATTAAAAATCAAGGAAGACAGTATACAACCCTGTCTAACACCATTTCTAATCTTAGCTTTCTTTTCTATTTCATCAAATCTAATTACTACGCTTTGGTTTTTATATAGACTGTAAATAATTTTTCTATCCCCATGAGAGAATCCTATTTTTCGCAAAACCCTGAACATAACAATACAATTAACCCTATCAAATGCTTTTTCTAAATCTACAAACGCGAAATGAGTCTTTTTATTTTTTTGTAACCTTTTTTCGATAATTACCCTAATCATTAGTATCGGTTCTCTAGTCCCTCTGTCTTTACGAAAACCATATTGGTCTTCGCCTAAATAGTTCTCGGTCAAAGTTTCTACTCTATATTGAATTATTCTCCGGGAAATATTTAGAAACACAGTTCGTATAACGTTTGTCAATTCGTCAATATTTTGATATTGACTGTATTTGGTCCCTATAGTAGGGGGCAAAAAATACTACTATAGTGAGCCTGCTTGTCGTAAAAGACGATTAAAAGGCGCAGTAAGCGGCAGCAGCCTTGCTGACTAAAAGATATTGGAAGAGAGTCGGTTGGTTTCGGGCGATCCTCAATAATTTACAAGGTTGTTGGGGGTTGGACGTGACAGATACGACTTTTTGCTAAAAACTTTAAAAACTGCCTTGTTGAAAGATATGGGAACCTACCACAATATTTCCCAGGTATGCGCGGCCTAAAACACGAACTATGTATGATTGAGAGCTCACAAGTAAAATTCTTGTCTGGAGGTAAAATACCCCCTCATTCGGATTTCCGGGAGGGGTTTCTTAGGGCTCGTCGTCGTAAGAATTTAAAACAACGGTTCGATTTAGTGATAGGGACTTGGGGTATAAGGTCATTACTTAGAGTAGATAAGTTAACAAATATATTTAAGGAAAACTGGACATTCTAGGTATTAGTGAGGTGAGATGGCCAGATAGTAAAAACTTTTAAAAAGATAATTATAGAATAATTACAACTTTTTCGACTAATGAACTGGCATGGGTAGGAATAGTGTTAGGTAAAATATTAGGACGTAAAGTTAAAGATGACTTATAATTTAGTGATAGAATAATTATGGTTAGATTGGGCACGAAATCCACAGACACTGTTTTACTACAGGTTTATATGCCAACAATTCAGTACGAGGATGAGGAAGTAGAAAAGGTATCTTAGGATATAAATAGTATAGTGAGAAAATTATACCACTGAATATCGGGGAAATAGGGTATATATCTGTAAAATAATAGAAAATGACCGAACTGCATCAAATAAGATAGAACAGCAGCTATGTTAAAAAACAACGAACATAGATACAAGAAGAAAACTGTTCAAAGCATAGTGCGGAGCACAACACAGTACATCTATGAAATAGGGGCAGTAGGAAAAGCAGGCAGAAAGAGATAGAAGCCTTCTGGAATGTTGTGCTTCATATGTATGAGGATGGTAGCGTGGACAGACAAGGTAAATAACAAATAGGTCGTAGAAATAGTAGAGAAATAAAGGTATCTGTAGAAAATGAAAAAATAGGAGAAATAGAAGGACAGGATACGTTCTAAGGCATTTCTGGAGAACAGTACGGGATATACTACAAGCAGAGGTAGGAAAAGAGAGGTAAAGGTAGACCGAAATCAAACTTTAGCACACAGATAGTGATAGATGCAGACTGTGCAAATTTCAGAGAAATGTGTAGATTAGTTCAGACTAGGAAACAATGAGGGTACGCGTCCAACCAGTTCTAGGACTGAAGACCTAATGATGATGAGTGAGAAAAGTAAAGGGAGATGAGAATTTAATAGTTATGGGCGATTTTAATGTATCAGTAGGAGAAGGTAGTGAGGAAGAAATGGTAAGGAAATTTGGTTATGGTAGTCAAAATGATAGAAGGAAAAAAATGATTAGTGGAGTTTTACCAGGCACGTAGATTAGTAACTGTAAAAACCCTATTCGAGCAACATGTTAGAAGAAGATATACCTGGAAAGCGCCAGGTGATAGCGCTAGATACCAAATAGATTATATTTTAGTTAAACAAAAGATTTAGGAACCAAGTTAAAAACTGTCGTAGTTATCCAGG
The DNA here is from genome assembly GCA_036346225.1 of Platerodrilus igneus. Classification (NCBI taxonomy): domain Eukaryota; kingdom Metazoa; phylum Arthropoda; class Insecta; order Coleoptera; family Lycidae; genus Platerodrilus; species Platerodrilus igneus. Next base: position 14,967,888 of record JARFIW010000942.1, read on the forward strand.
GGCTGATTTAAATGGCGATCATAACTTAGTTAAAATGTAGTGTAATCTAAAAGAGAGGATCTTGCATTTCCAATTCTACCATTGATGACTGCTGTCCCTTACAAAGACTGTTCGTTTCTGTACTTTTCCAAGCTGTAGATCACCATCCGTGAAGGTATTCAGCCACTTAAATTTCTCCGGCTATCAATGGATAGTACATCTAACCTTCCACGCTTTTCTTACTGCTCCATTGACCATATGTACGCCATCAATTTAATCCATCTACTCTCTACACCATGTATGTGCATTGCTGGCACCCACAACCAAAATATAGGCTGTACTTATATTTTTTAATTAAATTATTGCATTTTCATATTGTTTCATACAATTTTCAGACTGCGCGTGCCAATTACACTAACCTGTGCAATTAACTTTACTTATTAAACCCACTTGTAATTTACTTTGTTCACTATTAGTTGAAGATGCTTCGATGATCAAGAAGTAAAAGAGACCTCTATCACTGCTCCGTATTGCCCCTCTGTCGTAGTCACTTCTCACAACACACCACCCTAAAACAATTTGCTTTCCTAGTAAACCTTTTCAATGGTTAACACACTTCCAACAATTTTTATACAAACAAACTTGTAACTGCCACCAATTCCAAAAATATCATCCTTAACCTTCACTAATTCGACGTATTTTAAGCATCCGTGTACAACCGTCTTTTAAATCTGAGAGTTTCGAACAATATCAACAAACATTTCTAATGAAAACCCACTCTAACCTTCCAACCGATATTTTTGTTCCTTGAATTTTCGTCTCAATTTTCAATCATTTAGTATCTAAAACACGCCTTCTTAATACGCGTATTCAAGCCATCTCACTCTATCCTATATACAAAGATTCTCCATTTCTTACAATATACCTTTTCTAACCTACCATGAGTTTTCCGCATCTCAGTCCAACCTGTATTCTTATCTTCTCTCCCTTTCTACCACCAGTTTGCACGTTCTATTCTACCCTAACAATCTAACACTATCATCTGTCCCTCTTTTATATACTAAGTCTAACAATCTTACTCTGTCTATCACATGCAAGCTACATTGGTCCTTGAAGATGTTAACCACTCTTAAATATTAAAAACCCTACATTCATCCTCTTCCCATAAGTGCGCAATCTATTCATCTTTTTTTGTCTTAACAACTGGTCTGTAGCCTTTTACAATGCTTTTCATTCCACCTTCAAACTGACGTCTTATGCAAACATGCTGCATATCACTCTTGCTTATACCCTTTAATTTGTCTTTGTCCCACAGATTGTTTCAAAGTCAAACAAACTCAACATATGACATCTTTCATCCCTTGCTCACGCCTGCAAAACACAGTCTTTCCTTATATTCTGTCGATACGTTTTAGTTCAACATTCAGCTGCATTTGTAGAATATATTTATTTTCAAACGTTGTTTACCACGCTATTAAACTTTAGTTAGAAATCCTTGGCAACTATATATTTTTCCCCTGTAAATTAATATCTGGAATGCTTTCAACTTATACGTTAGAAACCATTGAGTTTGCTATAACGAAACTTATGATAGATTATATACTAGGATTATTTACACATGCTAAGATTTGATTAATTAATATTTCAACTTAATTGATTATGACCTTACTGTTATTGATGCTTTACGTTTAATAAACTAAAATGCCTTTTAACTAATGTACCTACATGCTACCTAGTATTTACATATTGAAACAGATCTTTGTCAATATTTACACTCGCTAAATGAAGCAACCTTAAATTTGGAAGCTACTCTAGGTTATTAATTCCTATATTAAAGTTTTTGAAAAGCGTCTTAAATATTTAAATACTTTTTTTATACGCAGTAAACTGCCATAAATTAGCAAATGACTTCTCTTATCATTTTATCCTCTAAAATACATAGAATATATATATATATATATATATATATATATATATATTACTGTGTAACCTTATGAGAATCGAGCCTCACGAATTGGGCGTCAAAAATTATGCCGTGAAACTCGGGTAAGATCCTCACCAACAAAAATATATTGGAAAATTTTATATATTTTTCAAAACTCGAAAATTCAGAAATTAAATAATACAAAAAAATATTTCTTACCCGTTTCCTCTCTTCTTCAGTTGAATGGCCTTCTTCAACTGCTTCCGGCTAGTTCATTTGGACCTCCTTTTGGATATCTATATTCACTCTCAAATTCTATCATTCACGCACACTCCCAATAAAACCACAAAATACAACCACCATACAATCTTTTATTTATTCCTATTTACAAATGCAATTCAACACTGTCCATATTTTCTTGTTCACGTTACACTTCAGTAACTCTTATTTTGTAATGTCCTGTATTTAATTTTAAAATCATCAAATACATAAAATGTACTCGGAGTAAATGGACTTTGAATAATACCTTCCCTAAAATTACTTTTTGATAATTTATTTATTTATTTTAATAAACTAAGTAAACTGTGGGGTATGGTGAGCTCATAATAACCCAACTAATTCTGCATAATGTATGCCCTTCTACTTTGCATACCCTTAAAATAAAAAAAAAAACAAAGCCATGTACTCTTCACAAAATTTCACGTTCTGATGGAACGTTTAAAAGCTTTCTAGACATCTTTAATTTCTAGTTGAATACCGTAATAAAGTTATTTACACATATGCTGTTCAATACGTAAATAATTCACACTACATTAAAAAACACTCTCATACACCACCCCAATATTTACAGTTTATAAAAATGACAATTTTAAATCGTTACCTGGAAATTTTTAGAAGATCTCTGCTCTTGTGGATGATGCCATGTATTTTTCTATCTAGTCTGCAGGTCGTTTCTCGCTATTACTAGACAAACTCTATCCAAGTTGATCCGCCAAGGCCGCCTTCTCGGTGTAACCAAATTCCAAATTTCATTTCAATTATACTTCTTTCACAGTAATCTATGTTACTTAATGTCCCGACACGAGTTGATAAAAAATTATAGGTGATACCTCAATAAAAATTTTTACTCTCGGCACACTAACCGCGTTTTTAATTTAAGAGGCTAGCACTATGCAATACAATTAAAATGATTTTATAATACTTACAACTCGTGTTAACTTTCATACGTGCTTTTGGGACGATCGAAATAATAAGGGCTTTCATAATATTCTCCTAAACTATTTATATCTTTTTAATGTAACCTCTCCTGGCCACAGTTATCCGAAATCCTCTGCTCACAACCACACATTCCCACAATTTTGCACTCAACCCCATTTTCAAATCCGCGAATTTCAGTACCTCGTTATAATATTTTAAGAAAATTACGCTACACTATCCTCGTGTCTATATCAAGTCAAACTAAACATATCGACCAATCGTAGACCAAATGACGTTTCTCAAATCCCTCCTATGCTATTGTGGTCTCATGCTTATACGTTTTCTACGTCTATTTCTAACCTGGTTTGAGTGGTAGAAAATCAATATCCTTGTTTGTGCGCTGTCTACTACACGTTGACTTTCTCCGTGAGTTGAATAATCGCTCATTAGTATTTTATGCTAAAACATCTGACCGCTTGTACAATCCTTAGAATAATTTGTTTGTTATCTACAAATTAAACAGAACTTGACATTTAGAAAATACGCAAGTGTTCAATTGTAACGTTTTAAATAACACTTCCATGATTTAGAGTTCGGCGTATTTCTACCCCACTGATATATTTGCTAAATAGCAACGCGGTTCATCTTGGTATCCTTGGGTTTTTACACGCTTTTATGCAAATTATACATCAATAATCGTTCAATTAAATTGAAATTAATTAATAAATTAATGGCATTGGCTTCTATCATTTAATTTCTTTGCAAACCTACTTAAATTTCATTAATTATTTATAAAATTTTGTTAATACCTGATACTTAAAAATGAATTAACTAATATAAATTACGCACTTAATTTCTGTTTGTTCCTTTATACAGGGTGTTTTGAAATTGCTTCGTTTATATTTATTTTTGATCTTTTAAAACCACTATAATATATATATATATATATATATATATATATATATATATATATATATATTCACTCAATTGTTTCTACTACAACTTGAGGCGTTCCATCATGTTAAAAATAAATCTCAAAACATACGATAACTTTCCTAATAGATTTCCTTTTTGTAAATCTATTCATCTAATTACCATAAAAATTATTTTTGGGACAATAAGTAGGAATGCAATAAATAGGTGGTATCTCCTTTCTCTACGATTATTCCGCCGACGTCCTCTGACAAAAATCGCTTGCTACCGTTAGCTATTGTGTCTTGTATTTTGTTTTACTATATTTGCAAGTGTGTATCCTTCAAACACATTACGTATAATAACTGTGGTCGTCGAGCTCGTTCACTAATAAAACGCTTTTCTAGAAAGATGAAAATATTCACTATCATAATGCAAAGCAAAACTGCTGTTAGAAGTAAAATACTTTGTCGATATACATAGTACACGAATTTTTTAGCAATTTTTTGTTTTTAGAAGCATGGCAGTCCATGGCGTTACAAGTAAATTCTTGCCACTAATTTGATTTTAACCAAGCATTTTGTAATTTAATAGGCCGCAGTTCTTTAATGTAGAAAGATCTTTAATTATCAGACGTTCCTCAAAAGATTTCACCAACCTCAAAACTTCAAAGTAAATTTACTTTGTTCTAATTTTATTTTGCCGACGTAAGTTAAAAACCTTTTTCACATAAAGCAGCTTGTTTTTAATTGTGCTACAGTAGGTTACTTCCTTTTATTATGATGCAGACACAACAATGTATGAGAAAACAAAGACTCCCGTTTTTTAAAGGTTTGTTGAAGAAAAAAATTGTTTTCTTTCTCTGCTAAAACCTCGTAAAAGTTTACTACTAGTCCGAAATATTTGTGTACTAACGTTGACATGTTCTGAAACGTTGTTATAGTACAAACAAAAATAAAGGTATTGCAGTTAATCGCATGCTTACATAGAAAGCGTTCTAATTTTACTAAAATTACAAACCAGAAAAATTAATTTGCTTTTCACGTTCACAATGTAAATTAACTAGTAATTTGTTTACATTCTAAATTAATTTGTAGTAGCACGCTGGTTAACCAATAATTGTTGCTGTACCTCGGGGTTATACGTCGTGGATGCAAATGACCCTTTCTTAGTCTATATTTTACGCAGTGGAGCACTTAAATACTCGCCCGTCACGATCCTCTTGCCCACATTAGCGAAATCGTGGTATCCATCAGAAACTGCCGTTACGTATCACCCATCATTTGGTCAAGCGAATTCGAAATTAAGTAGCTACATCATCCACCTAAGCTATGGTCCCCATTGTACTATCACAAGTGTAAGCCTTACGTATCGTATGGTGGAGGCGCCGGGCATCGATCCCGGTACCAGTCACAATTTTTTATCAGCTACAACTACTTTTTGGAGGCATCCTGACTAGTCGCCAATTACTCATTAGACCGCGATTAGGATCCCCAACGAACAACCATAGGCACGAGTGATACTGAATAACAAAACCAGTCATCTCTACACCGTGTTCCCACTTGATCTACCCAACGGAATAGTACAAACAGAGCCACAGAGTTTGGTGCAATGAGCACAACTGCAGCAACCCACCCAAAAGATAATATTCGCCTTCACCCCTACCCGTTGGTAAAAAACTAGTGAACACAGAAGAAACTAACTTTGGATATGTATCTTGATTTATAACTATTTTTGTACGAAAACTTTACATATAGTCCATTCGCTTTAATTTTAGGATCATGCCACAACCAGATACATTGCTACATTGTCTATGTCAGTTTAAATTCTACTATATTTAATGAAAGATAGGAATATTCCAATTGGCATGAAGAATTGGTGTCAACATCGTACAGAACTGACAACCTTTATTGTGTTAAATGACAGTATTCCTCAAGCGCAATTCTAGGTATTCATTTGCCTACAGTTGCCAACACTTCATTACTACGTTAGACGTCATCCTAAAGTTAAAACGAATGGACTATACAAACTCTTAGTTTACAGGGCAAGAGCCTTAAGCTGATCGTGTCTTGGTGTTACATAAACGTTCCTAGATCCGCCCATTGGTGAATAACTTTTGAAGGATCACGAAACTTTCAGCTCATATGGGCCTTCCTACCTTCGCTAATGTAGTCGTAGTGTCCGAGTTGGCGTATTGTTGAGCATTTGCGTCAAAATTTAAACCCATAGAGCTTTTACTAAATTTAGTTTATGTTTCTGTTTTTAACTTTTTCATGAATATTAAGGTAACATATCTAAAATCATATTTTGCTTGTTAATTATATGAGATTTATAAAGGATTTATTTTTCTCACAAATTACGTCACGACTCTCTTATCCATGTTAACACCACAACCTTTATCAGTTACTACCGTTAAGTAACACCTCTTGTTTGATCGAGTAAAGGTTGTACCATCACAGGTGTAAACCTTACGAAACAGTATTTTTGGAAATCCTCGGCACATTGTGTGTGTGTGTGTGTGCGCGCGTGCGTACGCGCGAGTGTGTGTGTGTGTATCAACTATTTATGGTAAATCCCCAGAATGCTTGCATTTATGGAAGTACAATTTATCATTTCAAAAATTAGGTAATTCACATTTATGCTATTATAACACATTGGTGTAATTTTTTATTAGTTTCACGTTTACTTCTAATACTGTCACAGAAGGTCCTACTGAAGTTAGTGAAGCTGTATCTTTAATGGCTGTTGCTGTTGTTGTCAAAATTTCACCTGCTCCTGTTTCGCTATGTGCTGTTGTTGAGAAAGTAATTCCTATTATAAATGAAGTTTTGCTTGCACCTACTCCTGTTTCTATGAAGTTCTTCATGATTCTGTTCCTTTATCTAACGTATCTGAAGTGTTTTTTGATTCCGTTCCGTTTTGTATTATTGATAGTATTATTTCTTTTTCTAAAATTGACTCTCTTACAACCAATACTAAAATTAAACGGTCGTCTTCAAATGATGCGTACTGAATTTCCTAAACCACTACTACCCCCACCATCGCCACTATCTCCTCAACCGCGTGTTATAACTACTACACTGCTGTTCACCCTGTTTTGAGGAAAACCATCCAACCAACACTACCGCTGCTCCGGTCACTCAATCCACTAAACCGGTTAACAAAGGAAATAAAAGGCAGAAAATCTTCTATTCTGATTCAGAACCTGAAGACGTAGGCCGACGTAATCCCAATGTTCTTGATTTTGCTTTGTTTTCCTGCTGTGACACAAACGTCTTAAGCCCCATTAACGTCCCTACGTTTCTATACTAACTCCGCCCTTCTATAGGATTTAATTTTTAGACCTTACGTTTTCTGGTTTTTTAAATAATTTTTTTGTTATGATTGTTTTTTTTTTATTTTATTGGCCCTTGTTCTTTTCTCTTTCCCGCACACTGCTCGCCCCAACCCCGTGTGGGTCCGGATTAGAATAGTTCCATGGTAAGACCTGCCTGTCGTTAACGGTAACTAAAGTGGTCCAACACACCCACACACCCAATAACACGCATTTTTTTGTTCTTGTTTTTTTTGTTTTTTTCCCTTTTTGCTCTTTTAGTGCTGCTTTCTTGGTTTTTAATTTTAGTTTTACCTCTCCGATCCTTTTTATCCATTTTCTTTTCCTATTCTTCTGCTGGTTTTCATACTGTAAGTTCTCATACGGACTTTATTAAATTTTTCAATCCACTTCCTGTGGTAGGTGCTTTCTAGATTTTTTTCTTTTCTTTGGAAACCACGACTTTCGGCCTAGATAGCTATTATTTTTTCCGGTTCTTCGTTTAGTGTGATTCCTTGTTACCACAGCTTCAAGTACCTCAAATTTTTTAAACCAGTATTCTCGTTGTATTCTTGCTTACTTTGATGCTTGACAGTTATTATCTGGTTGTGGCTTGTACAGTTGATTCCCCCCTCGTTCCTTTTCTTACTTTTTGATTTTGTCGCGAAAAACTAATTTCTTTTCTTGATGTTGAAACCTTTACTGTTTTTGTCCTAGAGATGTTCTTCTTCCGACGACTTATTGTAGTGTTAGGCCATTCCATCTTTGTCCTCGATGAATGCTACCTTCTACTTTTCCTTTTTCTATGTACTTTATACTTCTTAGTTTGGTACGGTACACTGGTCCTTCAAGCCGTTTACAAATTCTTTGGTTGATTTTTTAGTGTTTCGTGTAGTTTTCTTATGCAAATTTTTTTTTGGTTCATCCTGTTAATGTATATTGGCTTTTCGAGCCGGATATAAGTTAGTATTTTTTGGTTTTTGCTTTTTTTTAAGTTTTCTCAAACGAATTTTCGCTTGCATTTGTTATTAGTATTCTGCGTGCTTCGCTGCTTCTGCTTCTTACCCCAACCTATTAATTTTGTTAGAGGGGGGGATTTTGTATACTTTAACTTTTTTAAAATATAGTGATTCTACATTAATTTGCAACTACCTTAATTAAAAACAACAATCTATCTCTTTTTATGTTATTGTCAAACTATACAAGCTTAACATGTTCAATAAATACATGTTTAACCATCCTGTATAAAAATTTTCCTCATTATGTGGAATATATCCTATATTTGATTTTTGGACCAACGCTTAAACGTAGCTCCAGTTAATGATTTACTTATACTACTTAATTTGCTTGAGTTTTATTTAAAAATTTTTGCGCAACAATAAAAACGTTAAGCAGTCTACATTTTTATAACAGTTTCTTTATACACGATTTAACTTAGCTTTTGAATTTGTAATGTATGGCCATGATATATTTATTCCACAACCCTAATCTAAACTGAATTTAAACCGCTTTTAGCTTCGGTTCTGTTCCGAAGATGAAGATGTATGTGATATACTTACCGGAAACTAGGGTCATTTATTTATGTTTAGGTAGATGTGTTTTCACGTATCACTTAGAAAGCAGAATTGCCAACTATAATCGTATTACCAATGGAAATTTCTTGTAAGTTTTAAATTCCGCATAGGTTAAGCACATATCGATATCGTAAGCATTTCTATCTTTAAAAAATAAACTATAAGCTTCTTTGCAGGTTGTCTTTCTATGTAGCAATTACAATCTAACCACCACTTCCACCTTAAACCCGTGCTTATATAAGCATACATACAAGGTGCTTCAATTTCGAAGGCAACCATGGGGATCTCATTTAATATAAGTGATAGCGGGTAGGTTTAAATCTGGCAATTCTGCAGAATTTTATGTTAAACAATATGCCATAAAGAAATTTCACCTAACTGCATTTGTTTCCATGCTGTGGTAAAAATCCCAAAAAAGTTGATTTTCGTTTTTTATTCATAACTTTGTTAATTGCAAACATATCAGAAAACTGAAACGACATTCTAAAGAAAATTTTTTGTTTTCTAATAGCTGAAGCTATTACATTTTTAATAAAACGTTTCGTTTTTTTTAAACCATGTTACGTTTATTTTTCAACATAAATTTTTTTCCCTGGTTAAGTCAATACCAGCTCGAATAACTTCCATTTTAATTCATAAATTCTGCACTAATACCCTATATAGTGTACCTGTTCAGAATAAGTCCGCTTTAACATAATTTTAACTCAAATCCATTTTGTTTTTAAAACGAAAATTTATTTGATAAATTAAATAGTCAATACCTTGTTTTAGGTAGCCGTTAATTTGTTAAACATTCCGATAACGTATAATTGCTTTCTGTTGTGTTTCTCATCTAAAGAGTTGTCGAAATCATGGATCCTACTATTATTTGATAGCGTGTTTTTCAGTTTGCTAATCGCGTCTTGATAACGCGAGGATTGCATTTCGAATTTATGTTATTTGAACCAATCTTTAATTTAATTCTGCAGCTTGCGCGTTGAAACATTTTCTACATTACCCATCCCAGTATTTCAAGGGCGATGCACGTTTTTTGTACCACAAGTAGGAGATACCTTGCGTGTATCGCTCTTAGCTGGAGGCCAAATTAGTTTTTTTATGTAGGCTCAACTGTTCTTTACCACAGATCAACTGCCGTTGCCTGTACATCGCTAGTGCCGTTATCGTAACAGGTTAAATAGATCCGGACGACCGTGGCGATGCGGTGCTGATTCATTCCCGATTGCGTGCAAGCTAAGTATCCCGACACATGCAGGTATGCAACTTGTTTTCTTTTGTGTATATCAAAGGAATATTCCTTACCAGCATTTGGTGTAGTTACGTAATAAGAAACGTAATACTGCGAATCGATATTATCGTTCTATAGGTGTGATATGCCATTGCTAAAATGTTTAACAAAGGTTTCCCACACGCTTATTCTTTTCTACTGAATAATTTATTTTACACAGATATTATCTGCAATTTTAAAAAAGCTTGACAAAAGCTCTCACATGTTTATTTTCTACTGATTAGTTTTATTTTGTGTAAAATACGAGATGCGTACTTCGTATCTAAGGTACTAAATTATTCGTATCACATAATTGTTTGCTTTGAAATAGTAACGCTTAATTTATTTCTTTTGCTTGTTTGTACAGAATCCTTTATTTATTCTTATTATTAATAGATAATCGCGGGCAATGTGCTTTTTTTTGGTATTTAGGTGAATCTCCCACTCTCCGCGTTTGCTAGTTAGCCTGGTATTTACGTTTCTTCCGGCTACGTCTAGGTACGTAGCAACCATCATCAACTTTCTTATTTCTTATGGATGCCGTATTAGATTTTTATGCTGTTGTGTAGAGAATTGATTCCCGATCTCAAAAATTTATAATATGCCTACATTATTATTACTATGAAATCCGTTATTCTCAATAAAATACTTTGTACACAATTAAGATATCTCTGTAAAAACAAACAGCAGAGTGATTATCAAAGATTTATTTATCTTAATATTTTACAAACTGGAGAACGAAATATGTCAAAAATGAAATAAAAAAATTAAATTTACAGTAAATGTTCAAACAGAAACCCATTCTGTTCTGTATAGAGACAAATCCTCTTTTTCATATTATTTACCGTTCACTGAATTGTTCTCCAGGGAATATTTAGAAACGCGGTCCGTATAACGTTTGTCAACTCGTCAATATTTTGATACTGATAATAATTAACTACACCTTTAATTTCTCCCCAAACAAAGTAGTCTATTATACTTCAATCGGGAGATCTGGCAGGCCATGGGGGTTATTTGGGGTATTTGGAATGATTTCACTAAGAAATTCAGTTGCCCTTACAGATTCATATTTGGAAAATAAGCAAGGTAAGCAAGCAAGTGTAACCGATGTATATATTATTTTTCTATGTAATTTGCAGGTTAGAATTAGTTAGATTGGTCATAGGACAATTTTGGGTAGGCTAGCGTGTGTAAATACCATTTATTATTAAGTTAAATAGGTGTCTTAAAAATCTAGTGTAACGATGAATTGGTTTAGAGTAAGAATTTAGAATTAATTTTACTTCAGTTTTAGCTTCACACTTATTTGTAGGGAATTTTCATAATATTTAGGGAACAGAAACAATTAATGTTAAGTATTCATCATAAAAATCAGTTCATTAGTGTACAGTGTAAAGATGCAGCTTTAATTATAGTGGAATCAATGTATAATAGTTAAAAAGCTTATTCATTTTACTTTAGCGTAAAGTCAATAATTTTTAGGGCATAATTTTAGCAAAGTCGAAACTTTTATTTAATATCGTTTAGCATATGTAAATATTATAGGGGAAACTTTAGCATAGGATAGCATTTAAAACTATAAGGTTGGTAGAAAGAGATAGTTTTTGAGTATGAAAGTGTTTTCGATAAAAAAAACTCGACGGTTACGATAGGCACGTTCTGAGTAACGATTTATTTCTAGAATAAGGGAGCATTGTCAACAACTTCATAATAAAATCAATATTTTCTACAAATAGAAGTGTACGTTAAAGTAGGCAGGGATCGATATGAAAACAAGGGCGGATTGGTTTTAGCATATAAAAGAGGGAGATGCAATGGTCGGGTGTCGGTTAGACTTGGTAACTAACGAGGAAACAAGGATAGATTCGAGGCTATAGGCAAGAGTGAGTTGGAAGATGTATGTATAAGATATCGATTTAAATGGGAACGAAAAATTAAGAAAGGTAATTGAACGTCACAAGTAGAAAGGAGACGCGCGACAGTCTAAGAATAAGAGAGAATACATATATAAGTGGGATTCGTAAACGAAGCATGACAGGGAAAATGTTCGTGTATAAGGTAGAGAGAGATGAGGCTAGGTTTGTCTCACATATTGGGCGTGAAAATAATAAGAATTGATGTCAGTTGAGGCTAGTTTTGCGGAAGCAAAGCAGCCGTTGGAGGGTTGGAAGTGACTATCGCGATAATTTGTTGTGTTCAAGTGTCAAAATTCCAGGAGTTTCAAAACCGTTGATGTTTGTTTACAAAATTACGAAGAATTATTAAAGTCTAACTTGGAATTTTTAGAATATTGTTTCGGTTGTAATTTTGGGTTTTGAAAAGTGTTGCAACAGTTAGGAAGTACCAAGAAAGCCAGTTCATGCGGGGTGGTGAATTGTAGGGAAAAACAACAAGGGGTACTTTTGTTCTATATAAGCACCAGGATCTGGTGAGAGATTCTTTTCTTCTCTTCGCTTATCATCGACGGTAATACAGGTAGTAGTTAATATTATTCAGTGCTTTTTAAGAAGTTGCTATTAATAATTACACACAAGTTGGTGTGCGTTAGTACTTGCGGTTTAGAAAATCTTAAAGTACGTTAAGATATAAACGCGAAGCTTATTAAAGGCATGTAAGTACAGACCATAGTTTACTTTGGTTGTTGGGGTTTGCAAGGCGTCCTAAAGTGGATTAAGCGATTGTTGATGCACCGGGTAGTGGTTTTTTGGTGGTTATGGAACAGTAGAGGAGTTTGAGAAGTTTGGATACATTATCAATGGTTAGTTGGAGAGATTTAGATAGCTGCGTGCTGACAGGAATGGTGTGACTCAACCTGGAAGCAGTTCCATAGCTTATAGTCATTGTCGAAGGCAACATTATCAATAATTTAATTGCAGATACACGCGGTACAATGGTTTTCAGATAACTAATTTTTATAAAAACATTGTTGTTGAACTTATTTGATGTGTTTAGACATTTTGAGTGCATTTTTATAAATTTTATGGACTTGAGAATTTATTGAACTTTACAATTAAATGAAAATATGTTTATATAGAGATGGATATTTAAAATAATTGTATAAAGGTTGTTTATGTATAAACAAAGGGGATTTGTTGTTGTTGCTGTGTTATAATTTTGCACACGTGTTTAAAAGGGTTTTACTGTGAGCTCTTATTAAGACAAGCGTTAAAGTCAGGTATGAGGTTAGTCTATTTACTTTAAATAGAGTATTTGTATAATGAGAAAATTTTGATCTAACTACATTTTGAAAATGAATTGTTTCCTAATCGAGGATATGTAATTTTATGTACGTGAACCATTATTATTAAAAAGCTTTGAAAGTAGTAATTTTTTTGTGTAAATAGAATGTGATGAATTTTGGTAGTTGCGTTTGTTTTTGGATAGGATTTTGGAGAAGTATTTTTAGATTTCAGCAAAGTTGCAGTTAAATGAAGTTTTATTTTTGTAGCAGCCCAGCCAAATAATCTTAGGTAGATTAGCAAGATTTATGTTATACCAGCTGAGCAGCCGAGGTAAGATTTGCAGCATCTATATCGACCCAACGGATGTGTAGAAGAGCAGCCTAGAGAACTGCATAGTATTGTGGGGCACAACGTGGGCCTCAAATTCAAATAAAGAAAAATTTATTTCAGGCAACTGGCGACCAGAGATTAAAGGGTTAATTATCTTGTAGATTTTTAAATTTTATTGTGGTGTGTTGGAATTAGTGGGTGTATGAGCAGTGTGTTGTGAACGAATGTTAAGAAAGAAGTGGTTAAGGAGTGAAGGAATGGAGATCGGAAGTGACGATAGTGCGCTGTTTAAGAAACCAGGACAAGAAATGGAGGAAACAGGAGGTAGTAGGGATCAGTCAAGGACAGAATCAGGGTACCAAGGAAATGAGTTAATAATGAGGACGCTTGAGAAAATGAATAAGACATTGAGTGGAGTTAGAGAAATGGGTGAGGAATCAAAGAGAAAAGTTGAGCGGATGAGTGCAGAGTCAAGCGGGAAGTTTGAGCAAATTAGGGATGTGGTTGAAGAATCAAAGAGAAAGGTTGAGCGCATGAGTGAAGAGTTAAACCGGGTGTTGGAACAAATGACGGAAAAAAAAGACAAATCGATCAAAGAACTCACGGATTTTAAGAATAGTTTGAAGATATAAATAGGTGAGGTTGAAATGAGAGTAGAGAGGAATGAAAGGAATATAACAGGTATTAGGCAGGAAATAGGGCAATTAAAAACGGAAGTTAGAATTTTCTGTGAAGAGGAAATAAATGGGAAAATGACAGAGGTGAGTGATTCGTGTAGAAATCAGTGAGAAAGGTTTGAAAGAGAAGTCATTGGAATAAAACAAGATACTACTGCTTTAACGGGGGAGTGTCCAAGAATTTTTACAATCGGGTGAACCCAGAGATTTTTATAAACAATAATAGGACCTAGGTTTGCAACTTATATGATGAACAGGCTAAATTAAATGTGGTGAAAGCTTTATTAGGGGATAACGCAGAGACCTGGTAAAATTTAGTAGGGCAGGATATAACATCTTATTTAGATTTTGAGGAGAAATTCCTAAAGCATTATTGGGGTGATCATAAACAGGACCAAGTGAGGGACGATTTGATCACAGCGAAATACAAAGGGGAATTTGTAGGATCCCGGAAACAAATGCTATTTGTAAATATAGTATAGGGAAGCAATTAAGCCCACCGTTAACTGATCGCCAAATAATTAAAAATCTATCTAGGCACTTTGAAATCGAGGTTAGGCAACATTTTGCGTTACAAAACATAGTTGAAAGGGAGACATTTTTGGAGCACCTGCAAAGGTACTTTACTTTTTTCCCTAGGAGAAACATCAGTACTTTTTTCCCGGGTATGTGCAAATAAGTAAGAACACGAAGATATTTAATTTAAAGCCGGGTCCACATTTGTAACATGCGGGTGTAACATAACATCGTATCATAAGTTCGTCGCGTAACCGCAACACCTGTGTGGACGTGAAGCGCAAAACTGTCAATTTCTGATTTCTGAATATTCAAAACAACCGATACAAACAACTTAAGTATGCAATTTTTGAAACCACTTGCAGAATTAAATCGACAGATATTTTATTACTTTAAAGGTTTCCTTAGCAATGCAAGTTTAACTGTCCCTTAAGTACAACAGTCTACTTGTTTGAAACCTTAAATTTGACATCGATTGATTTTTTGACTTTAATATATTGTAATATTTTTTCAATATTAAATCATTGTTTTGCCTGTGACAGAAAAATATAGTGTATTATACACGGGTAAAAATGTTAGATTTTAACTCTCGATGATTTGTCTCCATCCGCATTGCGTTGGGGGACAAACACACCGCGAGCTAAAATTTATTACTTTTTCCCTTGTATAATAAATAACTAATTATTATTAATGTAAGAATATAATTATTAATAACCAACGCTGGCCGTTATGAGAAATAAATATTTGAAATATAAAACTTTTTGTTTGAAGATGCGTGTCACCAAAAATGAGCACTGACGCGCGCGTCATAGGTTTGCCATCACTGGTCTAGAAAATTGTATATATGTCAAAAAAATTGTTATTGATTTATCAGTAAGTTAATATAGCAAAATATAAAAAGTTTCTAGTTACTGACTAATTGTGTAACATGCCAATTTGCCGTTGCCTCGCAATGTTACATTGAGGTCCCACTTCCTTTCTTATAGTAATTCTTTATCTTAATTTTATATTAATACCGTTTGCAATCACAACTTAGTTTTGATTTGTGTAACATTTCCCTTTAGTGTTATTAAATACTACACTATATACATCGATCTTTAGTTTTAATTTAATATTCTTTCTTTTGTATAAATAATATAAATAATTATAAACAGATGTAATTTTATAATTGGTAAACTTTTGAATAATGTCTATAAATATACAACTGGTGTATACATTAATCTGTCATTTAGGATGATTTTCTTGTTTGTCCCTTTCTCACAATGTGTGGTTTCAAACCAGAATAAATTTTCGTGCTTTTGAAATCTGACTTTCTTTTGTGCACATGCCGTTTCTTATAAAGGTGTCTTTTCTAAGGCCATGATGTCGTACCTGGTATGTAAAAGGTGTCTTTTTCTTTTTTTCTTCTTAACATACATAAATATCGTTTCTGAATACTAGCAAAATACGTATGGAAAAAGTCTACCTGAATTACCCATACAAAATATTTAAGAATAGTAAGCTGATTATCGATAAAACTTTCAGACAGTTCCTCGTGGCGTATTACAATATCTCGTTTTTGTAACACGTTTATTTTTCTAGGGTTCTTTGGTGAGGTATCTTCAGGTGATATATTCTCTGGTAAAATATTCTCTGATGGAGTATTTACTTATACATGCTAGGTTATCTAAGCCTATGTATTAATTTTACTACCTAGCAATATTATCTTTTATCGTACAAGAATTCATGTTGACGTTTATTTACCTTCTGAAATAAATTAAATGCTCCGTTAGCAAAACATACGGTTGTGAAATAAAAGGATTGGCTCTTAGAAATTTAAAATTTGAGGTTAACAACCAAATTAATTAGCGATGGTGTTCGTCTCAACAAACCGTAAGAAGATCTTATAGTTCTGAACAAGCCGCAAGCTCAGTGTTTAAGTATACGTTTCCTTTCAGATATCATTAATACAGGTATGAGTTTATCTTACTTACCTTTGTGACGCAACAATGTGCATGTATTACATTTTAAATCTCAATTATCTAGAAAAATAATGCAGGTACAATATAACCAAAGCTTTATTTATCTATTATTTTAACTAATTTAATATTATCTTTGCTTTCCTGGTATAATCTTATAAGTTGTAAACATAAAAGCTTTCATGAAACTTTTTTTGTGGATTTTGAGGTTATGTTCAATTTGAATGTTTAATTAAAATTCTCTTAACTAATGTTAAATACAACAAAGCGTATTTATGATTTCTTTTTTAGTTAGTACCTTAATTTGAAATTGTGCTTTAGCACAATAATAATTCTAAATTTTCTAATATCTTATCTGGTAGAATTGAAAACAAAGTTTTAAAATTATAGGAGTGTAGATATATAAACTATACCTAGAGATTTTGCCGCATGAAAATTTGGTTGTAAGAAAAAAACGGTATATATTTAATTTTTTTATTAATGTTATTAACTAAACGTCAAAATATAAGTTGTATTAAAGTATTTTCTTTTGTCATGTTTTAAATTGCATCCCTATAACTTGTCTGGGTACAATTTAACTTTGTTCTCTAAACCACTGAAATATAGTCTTTTGCAATCTACCGCAACCGCAAACGGTCGATGCTAGTCCCGCCAGAGTTTTGTTTAGATTCTGTTGTACACCCATTCCTACCTGTATAAAGGAAGGGTGCAATTGGTCTGGAAGATTTATACAGGTAATCTATCAAACTAAAACATTTTGATTGGTAGTACTAAATGTCATTTGGCTAGAATAGTAAGCTTTTTTTCATTATTAATCTAGGGACTTTGACTGTTATTATTAACCTAAGGAGAGAAGAACTACTTCTCATTCAAGCAATGGAGTAAATAATGGACACTTAACAAATTATTAGTAAAAAAAATTATTTTAGTAGAGTTTTAAAGTATGTAGAACCTTATCGGATGAAAGGCTCAACGGTTCTACGTTTACCTCTGATGATCACTTTAAAATAACATTTTTGATATCTATCATAATATAAACAATTTAATAAGGCATTTAACACAATATTTAGTAGCTTATATTTAATAACGTACAAATATATGTCTAGCACGCTGCCCCAAATGCCATAACTTTCATTCCATCTATAAACAGACTGATGAAATAATTTCGGTAGTTAGCAACAGCCTGATGTCCTATAACTACAGAATTCTTGTAATTAGGATATTTTGCATTTAGTAAACTTTGGAAGTGTGCTGCTCTTAAGTGTTGGTCTTGCTCTTGTCTAAAAATGCTTTGAAGTTGCTGTTTTAGGAATTCCTGTTCAACTACAGGTAAGTTGCTTTGTATCTCAGATTGCATCTTTTCCTGAAAACATAAAATATGGTAAACCAGGTAAACCAGGTAAAGGAACCTAAGAGTAATCCAACTGTAAATATAGTGGGAAACCGCCATTTAATAGTGCCAAAGGGCAGTATAAAGTAAAAAATGAAAACTACGGGCACATTTTTGCCTAAATTAAAATCAGGTAAACTCTGAAGCGTGTAAATTAAATAAGACTAAAAAACATATGCAGTAGAATAGAAAAAAGAACTGGCAGTACATAAAGAACGTATTGTTTGTGGAAGTCTTTTATTTACAAGAATTACAACTTGCAGCCCGAAGGGATTGGATACCTTAGGGTACCTGTAATGCGTTCGCGTTGCGTTAGATACAAACTAGATGGAAAGAGAGGTCATTTATTTAAAACGGACAAAATAAATACGAAGGTACCCTGTATATTATGATTTCATGAATAGTAGTGCTCATTAAGCATGACATTTCAATTCATTTTTTGTTCTATCTAGTGAATTCTGGCAGTAAACTTAATCCACAGAAGCATAACTGTATATCTGCTTATTGTTCTTTGAAGGTAACTCAGATCAATAATTTATTTTAAAATCGCAAAAGTGGAAAATAGATTTTAATATTACGTGTTACTAAGCCGTATACAAAGATGTGAACATAAGTAATTGCACAAGTTAGTCACGTATATAGCATAATTACAGTAGTCAACTATTATACCGTCGTCATGGTATTTTAAAATAATTAAAAAGGTAAATAACACTGTTATTACCAATATCCGCGTTTCATATCCTAATTATTCCAAATATGTGCAGTTATAATACAAAGCAACCTATAGACAAGAAAATAATAGCATTACAATGTAGTTAACCAATTAATTACAGACGCCCGTTTAGTAAAACTCACCAATTACAAATGATTTCTCTTGGCATGCCAATCAAATACCATATTAGGTAAAAGTTATAAAATGTCCGTTTAGAAATTATAACGGACACGTAAATTAGTATACTTAAACCATATTAACTCACGCCCTCGAAGAGTGGGGCAAATAACAGGAGTTAGGCATCCGACGAAAAAAACTAATTAATTACTCGTTCGCTGTTTACGAGAAAACATGTGAAAGATTATCTTTGATAAAGAGAAATTTCATACGGGATTTTGCCGAGATGATTGGTATTAGCAATACAGTAGTAAACTTCCGACCAAAAAGATTAAAAAAAGTAAAAATATTTGTTACATAAAAAGTTGTATTATAAATTACAAAAAAGAATGGATGTTAATATTTTAATTGTTTGAAAAGGAGAAGTCATCAAGCTTCAGGCGTGATATGATAGTTCAAGCGAGCCCAAAACGTTTATTAAAAAAAAAGCGTATTAGGATAAGTTAGGCACGACAAAATGATTAGGTTAAAACAAGTATGGATAAGGAGCACTAAGTGAGCAACCTTCAGCATGAGGATTGGCAAAGAAATTCGTCAAAACTGCGGTTCAAAAATAAGAAAAACGACAATATTTTTATTGAGAATCGGGTTGAATAAACCGTAAAGCAAGGTCAGCATTTTCTTATAAATACAATAACGTGGGGAGAAGTTTAACAAATTCTAATCAGTTTTACGTTAGTACAAATATGGTGTTACAACCAAGACCAGTGGGCTATTTAAAAAAGGAGATAGAAATCAAGCGTTCTAAAAGGAGTTGTTCGGAAGTGAAGTCGGTTACAATGTGTTCTTAATTTTCGCGTGACTTAGGGACCTTTGCTTTTTCCTTCACATTGGCCATCGCTATTTCTGATCTGGTCTACATTGTATCCTACATTACTTATAAATAACAACTCCTTTTAGATTTCTTGACTTTTAGCTGTTTTTCTAAGAAGCTTGATGGTCTTGGCTGCATCACTTTAGTTCAATACCACATCTGTACTTCCGCAGACGCGATAAAACAACGATACGACTTTCTTTCTTTGACGCTTGCTAAGGTTGCTCGCTCTGAGTTCAATGAGATACTCCGTTTAGGAGTCATTGAACCATCTACCAGTCCTTGGTCTATTCCTATTGTCCCAGTAAAGAAGAAAGACTACAGATATAGAATCGACTTATGAAAAGTAAACAAACTCACCCAAAAATCTGTCTATCCTCTTCCTTATATCTTCACCATTCTGAGTTTGCGCTGTATTGCTTGTTTCCTTTCCTTCTTAGGTATTAGCTTCGTCAACTGGCAAATTTTTCTCGCCCCCGAATCCAAACCAATTACTGCTTTTACTGCCCTCCTCTGGGATTCGTACTAATTTTATGGTCACCACTTCAAAATCCACAATTCTCCCGGTACCATCCGACGCCTTATCGACCAAGTTATGGATCCTGGCCATGAACTCTTTTGCGTTGCATAACTAAACGATATCATCATAACCACCCCTTCCTTCGACAAACGCCTACGCACTCTCCACTTAGTCTTTCTGTTGTTGACCTTACCCTTAGTCAAAGGGTATCTTTTCTGCCTCCACAAACTCCGCTATCTTTGTTGAATCGTTTACCGTGAGGGTCTACTTGTCAACCCTGACAAAGTTTCTGCTACCTTTAGTATCACTTTTTCCTCCGTTTCAAAAATCCGACGGCGAATTGGCATTACCAGTTAGTACCGGCACTTTATTCCAAATTTTGCCACCCTTACATCTTACCCGTAAGAATGTCCTTTTTGTCTCGACCCCCGGTTTTGAGTCTGTTTTCCTCTCTCTTAAAGAACAATTAGTGTCCGTTTCCATACCTTCTTGCTTTGACTTTACATTGCCTTTTACCATCTAAACCGTTGCTTCCTATTTCAGTCTAAATGTTATTCTGGTACAAAATTCTTCCGATTGTGAATAACCAGTTTTATTAGTCGCTCATTTTCCATACTTGAGCGCAAGTATTCCGCTACTGACAAACGATCCTTAGCAGTTTTGTTGGCAATTGAGAAGTTCCGCTTGCATATAAAGGACAATCTTTTTACTGTTTTCACAGTTTACCATCGCTCCCATCTAGTTAAGTTATCTTTAGAGTCCCTGTAGACGTTTGGCTCGCAAAATGCCATGTCGCACATAATACCCCCCCCCCCTCCTTATGTTGTTTCTGTTCTCAAGTCGGTTTCTGTTTCGGGAATTACCTCACTTGAAGTTACCGTTCGTATTGCTAATCCCCGGCACAGTAACATGATCCTAAAGGTTAGACAATTTCCCATACGTTATCTTTCTTGGTCCGTGGTCAACGACATCCTTTTCCGCCTGCCATAAAACCTCTATCGCTGCTGTTTCTCAGGACGTTTGGAAAATTGTCGCACCTTCTAAAACATCTTATCGCCCTTTACTACTATCCTTCTACTTCTGTCGGTGTGACTAAAACTTTTGCCTGACTTCTTCGATTCTACTAATAGTCTTATCTCTGAGCTAACGTTGATCGTTACATTCGAGGTTGTCTTGTTTGTGCTGCCCATAAGGTTAAACAGTTACATCTTTCTAATCTTTTTATCCTAGAACTAAACCTTCCTATCGTTGGTAAGTAATTTCCAGCGAACTTATAGGTGCATTGCTTCATTTTATTAAAAGGTATTCCTATCTCTTTGTAGTAATTGACTACTAATTTGCTATTTTCTTTACTTTTTGCAAAGCTACTGCACCGGCCATTACTAAGAGCCTTGAAGAACAAGCTCTTTCTTGCCTTTTTGTGTTCTTTTCACCGATAACGTTATACATTCCACAGCCGACAATTTGCTTCCTTGTGTGCCCGTAATTGTTCCAAAATTCCTTTCACTGCTCGTTATCATCCTCAAGCAATTACTGCCAAACACATTAATCGTACTTTTAAAACTATGATGGCTTTTTCTGTCCGTAGCAATCATCGTCATTGGGATGTTAACTTCTCACAACTTGCGTGTACCAACCGCAGGTTCAGACTTGAAATCATTGGTGCTACTCCATTCATTGTGTTGTTTGGTAGGGAACATTCCTTCTGACGAATACTTCGGCCAACTATCCGAATTTAACGATATGTATGTCCTGGATTCTGAGTATCTTTCCCCTGATTCCGAACATCTTAAGAGTATTCGTTCCAACGTTCTAAAAAAACTGTCTAGTGCTACCCGCAATACCCATAATCGTCATATTCATCGACGTCGTCCTGTTTAATTCAATTAGGAGATTCGATTTGGTGCCGAAAATTTGCCTTGTCCGACGTTGCACGTCACTTTAACACCAAACATGTTCTTAAATTTTTTGGTCCTTTCCCCGTTAGTTCAGTTATTTCTTTTTAGACATATGAACTTACCGATCTCTCTGAAACTAAAAGCATCTATTACGCCAAACATATTAAACGTGCTAATCCTAATGACCCTAATGCCCTCGATATTTTGTTAGTGTCCATTTGGCGCCACACACGTTGAAAACCTAGTTATTTGTCTTTCCGTTCCATTTTCTGTTGCTGATATTGTGCTACTTTGATGTTTTTTCCTTCGTACCCCGTGCTCAAGGTTTTTAGTCTCTTGTTAATCTTTCTTGAACTACACTTCATTTTTCCTTGGCTGATTTCACTTTTTGGTTCTTTGTACTGGTTACGTTTAGTTCTCTATCCGTTTCTTGTGGTATATTCTCTAGGTCTTTATGCTTTTTTTAGGTTTCCGCGACTTAGTCGACTTTACGGGTCTAAAAGCTATTCTTTTCCTTGACTGTTCGTTTGACCGATTCTTTGATACCATAGATTCAAGTACCTAGTTCTTTTAAGCCCACTCGCGATTTCATTGCAAACTTGAGGCTTGGCAGTTCTTGTTTAGCTATTAATGATCGCTGTCATCGTCATTCCTTTTGCTCCTTCTTGGTTTTGTGCAATAAACCAATTTTTTTCGTGAGGTTTCAAAATTTTACCGTTTCTTTATTAGAGACATACGTCTGGTGCCGATTTTTGCAGTTCTGATGCCGTTCTATCTTACTCCTTGTTATTTGCTTATTTTGCTCCAAGTCTCTCTTGTTTTTCCTTTCTTTGTATGCCCTATTTTAGCGTTCACTTAAGGTAGTGATCCACACGAATCTCTCTTGTAGTCCGAAGTTACTAGTGTTGGTGTTTTGAACAGAACGATTGTTTTTGTTTTCTGTTTAGACTGTTTTGTTGTTGCGTTTTTTGCTTTTCTGCTTTTGTTTTCTATCACGACCTTTTGATTTTGCTAATGGATTTGGTACGTTTAAATTCCGTAGTGCTAAACTTTTTTGCAAATTTTTGAATACGGGCTTCAAGTACTATTTTTGGCTATTCTAAATTCGTAATACTTTTAAATATGGGAAACACACTTTACCCCTTGTTCATCCTCAATTTGAAACCTGACTTGCATTCATCAAACCACATGTGGTTGTTTATTGAAATACAAGTCCTGTTCTATATTCAAGTTTAAAAGAAGGTTTTTATTTAAAATTAATAAATAGTCGTTATTGGCATTGATTTACTTTCCTTTGTAGAAATAAATACCGAATGATTCTTTAGTAATATTTTCTGAAAAATCTCAAAAGAGAAAGTTACATAACTACTTTTATTAAAACGTTTCTCTGGATGTAACTACGATACGTATGCATGGTAGTGAAGTCGTACTATCATTTTCTGTTATAGCTCTTTCATCCTAGGATATAATTTTATATGATGATTAAATTATAGGATTAAGCTTGGGTTGTATATTCTTCTGCCTATGACTACATAACTTGGCGAATAAATAAAGTACTTCCATTGTTACCGTCGTAAATGTGGTCAATGGTGATATCATTATACCACTGCTATTATAAAATGCTGTTACTGAAAATTTTACAGTTACAGAAATTTTCAAAATAAAAGAAATTGGTAGAACGATTGTACATTTTGGTTTATCTCTTTATGTTTTGTTGCTTTTACAGGACAGACTAACGTTCCATCGTGATATATTTGTTTAAATAGGTACTCCGATATTGTTTTATTTCAGTGTGTGGTGTCGCGTTTGTACTATTTCCCACCTCAATCTCCAACTGTGCCTAAACGGTTAATCCCTTTTGTTGTGTCACGGGTTATATCGTAACAAAGTTCCTATATCTTGGCTGATAAAATTGATATTAACTATAGACCGGTACAATAAAGGATGTTTCTATATCGTCTAAAAAGTGAGTTGCTCTGGTACTAATCCTCTACTTAAAATCAAAACCTTTTATATTATTAATTACAAAAATTTAGATTTACCGAAATACACTTACTATTTATATTTAGGTAGTCTAAAAGCCAAAGAAGGAAAAAAGAAATTTACGGGGGTCATTCGGTGAGTGGGGCGGGGTATAATACATAAAAAATTAAAGAAAGGCCTGAAATAAAAAAAACATACACGCTCATAAAAATAATTATACAACCTCTAATTACCAAATATATATATATTGCTGTGTTACCCTGTATAAAATCGAGCCTCACGAATTGGGCGCCAAATTATGCTGTGAAACCTCCATCATCCGTGAACTACGCTTTTCGCCTCGGCTGCTCACCTAATTTTATAAACCTCCTCATTCATAAAAATTAAACAACACATTCCTACCACAAACATCAACGTTAACTCTATTTACATCAATATTCAGAATACATTAAATTTTCAAATTAAATTTCAGCATAAATTTTAATATCGGAAAATTTCAAAATTAAATTTATTATCATTTTAATGTGCATCCAGAATTAAAGTCCTTGTTGGATGCCTACTAATTAATATAACAATATAAGCAGACCGGAGTCTGAGTATAAAGGAGCATCTACCACCCTTTACGTTAATTAACCAGGTTCGTCTAATTGAGCTCAAAGACATACCCAAATTTTCATCATATTCCCGAACATCAAAACAAAATACCCTTTTTACTTAAACAAGCAAATTTCATCTTAAAATTAAACTTTTATGGTTAGAACAATTTCACTAATGTCCATTTAAAGTAAATCAATTATAAAGTCATTCAATACACACAAAATGTCAAACAAAATAGTATAATTTACCTGAAGGTTACTGTCCTCGTAGCT
Source organism: Platerodrilus igneus (assembly GCA_036346225.1). NCBI lineage: Eukaryota > Metazoa > Arthropoda > Insecta > Coleoptera > Lycidae > Platerodrilus > Platerodrilus igneus. The sequence goes on from JARFIW010000942.1 coordinate 14,993,077, forward strand.
TCAAAGTATCGTTTCTTTTGTTAATCACACCATTCAACAGGACTATATTTACGGCTTCTGATTCTCTACGCTTTTAAATTTTCTCCATCACCATCCATTCAAAGTCGTTTCTGGGCCTTTCCGGAACTCATCTGTGTTTATCTGACCCTTGTTTCATGGATCCAGAAACGTATTTGAACCATTTAATTATTAACACCCCCAAAAATAGCAAAGAAATTCATGCTTCTGAGCTTCTGTCACCAATATACACCAAAACTGCCTACTTTTGTGTATACATTCGTCGTTGTAAATTTTGCTAATTGGTACAGTGAAACTAAATTTTATTACCTTGTATCTAAGTGCACTGAAGTACATTCATGTTTAGCACGTAAATAACAAGCTATGTTGAATCACTAAATTATACTAGCAAACTTTAAATTATTTAATCAAACTAAAATGCACGGTTTAATATTTTCAATCAAGTCGCGTATGTACGAGCTTTTAACGCATCGAATCGTCAAAAGTCTAAGAGTCTAAGAGGCTTCGTTTATATTCATCTCGGTATATATAGCAAAAAGCCTGTCTGTCGGTCGAGTCTCTAAAACGGGTAATTCTAAAGAATTTCTCATGCCATGTGCCCAGTCTGCCGCTCGCACGTCGATTTTTACGAATTTTCACTCGCCCCATTTGAATCTCAGAAAATTTCCACAGCACGCAAACCTGTCCGAGAAAAACTAATTAATTTTGTACCGAAATTGTTGTTTCTACCTCTGATATTTGCATTCTATTTTCAACCAATTGTGACCCTCGTGACGTTGTTTAAATCACGCCTTTTACTATATGTGTCTTAGCTTGACGCATTTTCTCTTTCCTTTTCTAACCTGTTCGTATTGGTGCAACTTGACACTCTTCATTATCGATTATTTCAGTCCACGCGGACTGTTATCTGGGTTTAATAAACCCGTATCGCACATTCTTGTGAATACTAAGCCCCGGTTTCTCCAAGATTCTTTGTAACTATTATGCGACGTTTTCCCCAAGATTCTTTGAAACATTAATTATCTGCAAAATTTACGCCGAATGTGTTATTTAAACTACGCAGGTGTTCAACATAATATTAATTCTCAGAGCTTTAATCCGTGGTATTTTAATCTTGGGTTTTTACAAGTTTCTATAGGTATTATATGTTATTAACGGTTTAATTAACTCCAATTAAAATTGATTTCTATCCTTTTCATTTTAGCGAATACAACTTAAATATTAATTATTATATGTACACTTTGTTTTACTACCGGTTACTTAAATAGAGTTAATTAAGATAAATTTTGCACGTAATTTCTCTTTGTTTAGGAATAATTACATTACACGCAGAGCTTTTCAATACTGCTTCTTTTGATATAAAGCGTCTTATAAATAATTTAAATTTCTTATTTTTACTGAAACAACCGAGTTTATTTATGTTTTATGGTTTTAATAAAGCGTATTATTTAATGAAATTCCTTATACACGGTGATTAAAATTATTTGATGTGATTATTTAATTTTCTACCCTGGTCTAAATATGAGTAATATATATATATATATATATATATATATATATATACATATATTGCTGTAATTATAGGGTTAATTTAGGGGTAGGTTAAGTCATTAGGGTTGTAGAATAAGCAAGGGAAACTTCCAAGTAACAGAAACATATAATTATAGATATTAGAAGAGTAAATAGGTAATTATAAAAATTATTAGTTGCGAGCACACTGTATATAGCACTACAAACGATTAAAGCACATATCCAAGAGTAGCTACTAGCAAAGATTAGAATTTAAAACTGTAACGAAACGCATTGAAATTAAATCAGTGAAAAATCTGCATGAATTGGCTAGATAAACATTCAAAAAGTGTGTTAAGATATTATCGTAAACGCACGCAGAAATTATGCATTATTTGAGAAGCGTACGTGATCTAAAGGAATCACAGTTGTTCGAAAATCCAATTTTTAGGAAATAAACAAACACCAAATTTATTCGATTTAGATTAGAATAAGGCCAACAAACAATACTACGTGATCGATATGAACGAAAATTCCTGGGATTTCTGAAGTAGATGTAAGGTATAACATTTAAATTACGAGACTTAGAGCACCGCGTCATAAAATTAAAATACATACAATTGGTAAACTTTCCAAAATAACAAGTGATAATACGCTTGGCTTCGCTTAGCACGTGAAGCCAACGAATCACAAACAAAAGGGGGCCGATCCTATAAATATCTTAAAAATTGAATATCGAGTTAGTATACTTTGGGCAGTTATTATACTTGAAAGTGCAAAATATTTACGTGAATAATAAATTAAACTAACAGTGAAATTTTAGAGTGTATAATAGTGCAAAGAATGCCGTACTTCTGAGACGTAAGTAGATAAGATTTAGAAAATTATACTATTTCCAATAATAATAAAACAGGGCTCTCAATGACCATCTCAATTACCATCTCAACTACCATCTCAATTACCATCTGAATGACAATTTAAATTACAATCAAAATAATGTTACGATTCCGGTAGAACTCTAAATAACGAGCCATTACGATCAGAAATACAATTTTAGAGAATGCTGCTTGTTCAAGCAAATTGATGGTAAATATTCTATCGCGGATATGAAAAACCTTTCGTTGGAATAAACGCACCAATAACAATTTGGATATCGACTTCAATTCTTAGGAGCACCGAAAAAACCACTTCAGGTTAGAGATTTTGATATGACTTATTTTTAAAACTGTTTTATCTCAAATATTTTGAACTGTTTTATCTCAATAGTAATTTAAAGTGTAAGAGACGACAAATTGGGGGTTTCTTGTGTAAATTTATGAAAAGCATAGACATCTGGAAACGTTTCAATAGGTCTTTAAAGGTATATAAAAAAGCTCGTTTTGCTGGCTTGATTTTCTAAAAATTTGACAGATGTATATGATTGTATATGTGTATATGATGGGGCGAAAACTGCAGTTTTCGCCCAACTCGTTTGCGTGCGTCGATCCTCATGTTCCTGCTTATTTATTTGTCAATCATTATTTCCCTCATGATTAGTCCGTTGCATTTGTTGCCTTGGTATCTGACCCGTATTTCTACTTCGCCTGAAATCATTATTAAAATTGTTGTGATTACCCCTATTAAAATTTGTCCCATGATCATAATTATTTTGTTGATAATAAATTCTTCGAGTCTCAGTGTTTCTTTGTGTCCTTATAAAGTCTGTGCGTCGATCCCTAGTATTATTTTCCGTTCTATTATTTGATTCCAACTCATCATATCTTTGTAGATATTTTATAAATATGTCCCGGTCTACTATGTTCTGTATTGTGATATATCGTTTTACTTTACATTGAAATGTCTTGCCAATTATTTTAGGATTTGTTTATCCGGTAAAGGAGGATCTAATTGTTTTGCTACGCTAAACTCTCCTATAGCATATAATTCCCGCGTCATTCCTTTATCTGAATTATATTTTCCCATGCTCGGGTCATTCCTAACTTATCTTGTTGATTATCCCAACAAAAGTGTCGTAAAAATTTTGTTCGAACTGTTAAAATGTTTCTACCTAGCTTTCAACTAAGTTGTACCACATTTCTGCTCCCCCTTTTAGCATCGATTTTAATATGTATAATTTATATTGCTCGCCTGTTGAGCTCTGTACTAACATTTTAATACTTTTTAAAAAGATTTTTTGATTTAATTTTCCGTCACCGTAAAATTTTGTATATTGGTCAATTAAAAGATTTGGTTGAATTAGGCTAATGGGTTCCCTAACATAAACATTTCCTGAATTAGTTTTTAAATTACTTATTTCCCGATTTATCGTTCTAAATTCTTTTTCACAATTTTCTTCTGCGTTCCGTATTTTAGTGTCTAGATTCGCGAGTTTGTCGTTTGTCTCACTTTCATATTTTTCTTGCCTGGATTTCACCATTCCAACATGATCCCATACACTCTCGATTTCCTCCGTGATCCTCACAATCTTCTCTTGCATTTGTCCTCTCATTTCCGCAATTGTTTGGTTGGTTTCCCATAATCCATCGCTCAGAATTTTGATTTCCTTACCTAATTTTTCACTATTTTTGTCACAATTTTAGTCATGTTTGTCATAGCCTCTTCATTTTTGCCTATCTTATGTTCCCTGCCATCAAAATTTCCATCATTTTTGTTTCTTGTGAGGTCTGCAGTTCGTCTCTAGAACTCCTTTTCTGGACTATTACATTCTCTTGGGATTCTATTTCCACCACTTGATTTCTTAGTGCCTTCCTAGTTTCCCGTCCATTTTTTGAAATTATTATTTTTACACTAACTCATAAATACTAAAATAAATCTGCCTAACTTTAATTAATATCCAAATTTTTCTAAATTTTTGATATCGGTGATTTTTCTCAAATTAAAACTCTAATTATAACCCTAGTTTAATTTAATAATTTTATTTTGTTATGTTTAAGTTCTACGGTCGTATTGTCAAATTTATTTGATTTAATTCAAACCTCTTTTTTCAGGTCGCTGTATTTCCTTGTGGTAAAATATTCTCGCTCTTACGTTCGGGTTGCCATAAATTTTGCTATGCAGTTTTCGGCCTACGTTGTTGCGTCATAAATTTGCTGTTACCCCCCTTACTTGTGCAGCCGGATGTAATAAACGTGTTACATTCATTTTCGTAAATAATTGATTAGTTTATATGCAATAATTTTCACCTTGGCGTTAAACACGAAAATTTATTCCGTAAATTAAACATAACCCTTTCCTGTACCAAAAGTTGTATTGTAATTAATAATAAACGTCCTATATATGGCACTTGATAAATCTTTCTGCTCATTAAAAATAAATATCCTTTCTAAGAATTTCGTACCGTGGAATTTACGCCATAATTAGATAAGCGACTTTCCAAGTATTTCACTAATTAAGGCTAATGTGTTTTCCCGTTTTAAAGAATTCGGCGAAATTATTTCAATAAAATGCGGGTTTTCCTGATTTATTTTCTTGAGCTTTGGTGGTTTAACTAAACAAATGTAATATTGACTCTCTGTTCGATTAGCAACCAGAAAACATCCGTCCTGTTTTGCTTGGTTTCGTTTTCTTTATGCGAATTGCTGGTACGCATTATAGCGTGGTCAGTATATAGGGTTTATAAATAATACTTTTCGGCTTCAATAAATTAATCTATTGTTCGTAATTATTCTAGCTTCCTGCGGGGGACACGTTAATCCCTTGAGCTGTCGTTTCTTCTGGTAATACAAGGTCAAATGCGCTCTACCTGGGCGTAAGCCTGCCTACTCGCTGACGTAGACCAGCGACTGGTTCCACCCCGATGCCAGTAACTCAATTGTGAGTTCTTTTTTTCTTTGTATGCGCTTCTGTCTTCGGAACCTGAACGCCTGGGGTTTTACCGTTCAAATATGGCATTTCCAAATTTAATTTTTATATATGATAATTATTGAACTATTTTGGTATTTACTGCTCTTTTGTTCCTGCCTTACTATTTGTTCCAAATTACTAAAAATATACTACATGTTTGTAAATATAGGCTAAGGTTATACTTACGATATTTTAGAGCTGTGGTTTTTAGGGTTGGGTTTGGTTCTTTTTTTTAATAAATACTGTCAGGGGGTTATTACCTAAAAACTACAGCTCGACATTTTCCTGGGTAATTTTTTTTTAATGTTTTAGGGTTTCTCATGATGTATATATAAATTGGGTACATTGACTCTTTTTGGGGTTGGGTTTGGAAATACTGTGTTCTGTATATATATTTTGTTTAATTATAAGTTCTTTTTTCCTTTGTATGTTTTGTTCTGAATGTGAATGAGTGTAAATGAGTGAGTGTATATATTTTTTTTTCTATTTATTGCAGGTTCCTTTTGAATTTATCCATAGGTATAAGACCCCGCCCACTCACCGATTGAGCCCCGTCATCCTTCCTTTCTTTCTTTTTCTTGGGTTTTTTTAAAGTTACGTCAAAGCACGTAGCATAAAAAATTGACGCCCTGGCGCGGGGCTGCGATTTTTTTTGGTAATTAACTTCTGCTGCGATTCTTTTTGTGATTAATTTCGGCAGCGATTTTGTTTCGTGTAACTTTGGCTCCGATTTTATTTTAGTTAGTTTTGGCTCCGAGTTCGTTTTAGTTAATTTTTGCTACGATTTTATGTTTTTAATTGTTAGTGTTTAAGTTCCTACGTGACTCGTATTTTCTCGGCTTGATATTACTTATGTTTCGTCCCTTACGCTTAATATTATTGGTTATCTTATTTCAGATTATTAGTCTTGTGTTTTCGCCAATAATTCGAGTCCATTGAAAAAGCTGGCGCCCAAGATTTTTCGTTTTCTTCCTTCCCCCTCTGTATACTTTGTTCCCACCATCAAGTCTAGAGTTGCTTTTTTCCATTTTTCTCCGATTTATCTGTTCTACCGCTCGTCCTTTCGACGTTGTGGGTCCTAAACTGTGTTACGGGTCACTCAATCGGTTGAAATACCAATTACTAATCGGTTCTTTCCATTTCTTGGTGCACCATGGCATATTGGCGCATCCATGTAAATCGACTGCGAAGAACTGTGCTACAATACGAACTAGCATCTCGAGGCTTTGACCCCGACGATAATGTCGACAAGTTACACAGGTCCGTACAGAGTGCGTACCACATGGAACGCGAACCAGAATTTAGTCCTGTTCTCGTGGAGCCTGATTTCGCTTCCGAACTGGCAGCGGTTACGGGCGCTGTTCAGGAGCTCAAACAAGCTTTGACTATCTTTTGTGGAGACAAATCCTCACCTGCGTTTAAACGCATTAGTTCCCTATGGGTACATACCGAACGACGCTGTTCGAGAATGTCTCCGACGCAAGAGAACCGTAAAGCTCATTACCAACTACTGCTAACCTTAGCTAATTCCCGCTTCTTTGACAAAAAATTAAAAAATTTCGTCATTCTGTTACTTTATCCGAAACTCCACTTCTAGCCCGGCACACACTACTAGCGTCTATTCCGATAAACATCTTTTGCTTACTTCCGACTCGGAACGGAACCTAAACAAAAATCCGCTTCTGCTACCGTGCCTAGATCAGCCGCTACTCCTTGGTCCGCTTTTCCTTAATACATCCCGGTGTCGAAGTGGAATTTGAAATTTTCTGGCAACCCGAGCACTTTGTCTGTACATAATTTCTTAGAACGGAGGGAAGAACTCCGACGAGCCCGACATGTGTCGGAGCTGCAGTTATTTGAGTCTGCAGTGGATTTGTTCGAATCCAACGCGCTGCTTTGGTATCGGGATAATCGGCATAGATTTTCGGATTGGAAGTCGTTATCCGATTTACCTATCCAACATTTCGAACCCCCGGATTATAAACGCCGATTATTTCAAAATATTTTGTCACGAACCCAAGATTCAACGGAAGGTATTACCGAGTACCTAGCTTGTATGGCTGCCATGTTCCGCCGTCACGGGAGTATATCATGACATACAATTAGATGTTGTTTCCCGAAATTTATCCCCTTCTATCTTGCTCGGTTACCTCCGGTTCGATCTCTACAAGAATTAGAAACTGAGTGCTTACAACTACAACTCAGAAAATTTCGCGTTGAGAACTACGTACCCCCTAGACAAGACAAAACCTCCTACGTAGAACCAGATTTTCTTTCGGACCCACTTCGCTTCCCACACATACACTCAGTCATCTTGACCGACCTATCAACGCCCGTCCTACACCTTCTATTCGACATAACGTCCCTGTCGCCGTATCGTCTGCTCCTGTCCGTGCGTCTGCCTCTATTCGTCATGTCACCTGTTTTAATTGTGACCAAATTGGACATATTTCTACTCGCTGTCCTAGTCCGCAAGTCCGGCATTGTTATGGTTGTAGTAAAAAGGGAGTTACCCGATTTAACTGTCCAACCTGTATGGCGTCGGTAAACCGCCGATAGGGTTCTTAGGCCGAGGCGAAGACTCTATTCTTCCTTTGTCTTCGGATATCCCTTTTTCTGGTCTTGAGGACCAATTTCGTTGGGTGCTGAACTATCTGTGCACTAGTGTCCGGGGCGACCAACGCCCATACTTATCGGTCCAAATATTTGGGATTTCCTTTACTGGGCTATTAGATTCCGGAACCACTAGTACGACCATTGGTGGTTTTGGTTGGCACCGATTACTTCCTTTAAACCTTCCTCTGCATAAATATTCTTCCTCTTTCTGCAGTTTGGCCAAGGATTAAAAATTTCCCATCCTGGGTTTCGTCTCCCTTCCCATCACTCTTCCGGAGTCCGTGGTTACCTTTGATATATTGGTTATTCCCGATGTCTCCCATTAACTTATCCTCGGCATTGACTTTTGGCAGTCTATGCAGTGTGTCCCTGGTCTTCCTGGATGATCAATGGACTTTTGCTCCTCTTTCCTCCTTGGCCATCACTACTTCTGCTCCTACTTACATTATTTCCGAACTTCATCCCGAACTAACTACGACTTGACTCCTTAATCGCTTCTTCCTTTTCCAAACAACCTCCAAGTCTTGGCTGTACTTCCTTAGTACAACACCACATCCGCACGTCAGCCGATCCCATCAAACAACGTTATATTATATCCATGGTCTAGCCTCATTGTCCTAGTTAAGAAACGAGACGATTTCTATCGGTTCTGCAATGATTTTCGGAAGGTCAACCATGTCACTCAAAAAGACGCATATCTTATTCCGTATATTTCTACTATCCTTGACCGGCTCTGCGATGCTCGTTATCTTTCTCTAGATATCCGTTCCGCCTATTGGCAAATTCCTCTGTCCCCCAAATCCAAACCCATCACTGCCTTCACCGTCCCGCATCGAGTTTTATTTCAATTTTATCGTATGCCCTTAGGCATTCTCCTGTCACCATTCAATGCCATATCGATCAGGTCATCGGCTCTGACCGGGAACCATTCTGCTTCGCCTACCTTGACGATATCATCATTGCTACTCCCTCATTCGAAGAACACCTACGAATTCTTGACCTAGTCCTTTCTCGTCTCTTACATGCTGGCCTTACTCTTTGTCAAGACAAATGTCATTTCTGCCTTCTTGAGCTCCGTTATCTTATTACCTAAAAACTACAGCTCGCCATTTTCCTGCGTAATTTCTTTTTTAATGTTTGAGAGTTTTTCATAATGTATAAATAAATTGAGGATATTGACTTTTTTTTGGGGTTGGTTTGGGAATACTGTGTTCTGTATATATATTTTGTTTAATTATAAGTTCTTTTTTTTTTGTATGTTTTTTTCTGAATGTGAATGAGTGTAAATGAGTGAGTGTTTATATATTTTTTACTATTTATTGCAGGTTTCTTTTGAATTTATCCATAGGTATAAGACCCCTCCCACTCAACGATTGAGCCCGGTCATCCTTCCTCTTTTCTTTTTCTTGCTATTTTTTAAGTTACGTCAATGCATGTAGCAAACGTCTCAGATGAATGCCACCGCCGTGTGTTTCTCTCAAATTTTCTAATTTTATTATGCCACGACTAGCCCTTTTTAAATTTACACAGACTGCACAACGTTACGATGATATATTTTCATTTACCCCTTTGTGATTACCTGTTTGAATTGATAAAACGAAGTCAATCAACATTTATATAATGAAAGGAAATAATATTTACACTTTATAAACGTTGTAATTCTTTAAATACTCCCTTCAATCAATTAATATTATATGGATTATTTATCCCAAAATTTATATACCTTTAATTTAATTTAAAGTCACCAAAAACGACATCTTTACAAAAAAATCTGGAACGTTCGAGACCTTTTTATGATTTTTACGTAAGTTTCAACGTATTCAGTGTTCCTGTTGATTCCTTACAAACTTGTGAGAAGTTTAATAAATTCAGTGTTAAAATTTAAATTAGAAAAGATTCCTTAAAACTGGGTAGGTCTGACCTGTGATCGCCGCTGATTTGTTTCGTGTTGTGGATCAACACCCCCTCATTATCTTCAATCGAAACTAACGCTTTGTACTCCTTATGTTTGAACCAATAATTCAGTACGGTTACCCCTTGTTTCCAAAAATCGCCTCGTGCTTTATTCTATATTTTTCTGTATACGCCGTAAATACCAAATGGAGTATTATGAATTTCTAAACACCAGACTTCGGATTATGAATTAGCAGCGTATTAGAAATAGACCAGAAGTCTATAAAAATTGGACCAGAGTTGTTCTCGACGCGGATTAGAATAAGAATTGTCCAAGAATTAGAAGCCGTTTTCTGAAAATAACGGCAAAAACTCTTCATGTATTCTTAATGTAGCACTATTTTTACTATAATATAAATTTTATTTATCTGACGCGTAAATATCTGATTAAAAGTGTTGTGCATTTGACGTGCTTCAAGTTGAGACTGAGCTGACTTATCACCTGTGGGCGTTATATAGCTTTTTCCCACTATCTTTGGATTGATTTTCCAAGCAGTCTTACAGATTGTTGCGACCAACCACGTTCGTTTTTAATATTCCGAAAATTTTCGAGCTGATTTCTGATGAAACTATTTTGGATTTTCATATCGTGCTGTTATTTACTCTTGTTATCGTGGCCAAACTTTTAACTTATGTCCGTTGTTTTGTATAGATAAAGCTTTTGGAGAATTGTACAAAATAAATAATGTAACACGATTGCTATTTTCGTTTATGTATTTATTTGAATTGATATTTGAAGTGCGTTTTCTTATCAAAGCGCTTATTATTCCAGCGCAATTGCATGATGATTTATTTTGTTTTATTCTATCTTCTGCGTATTTGTTTTATAAACATGTTAAACACTTCTCAACGTAGTTTAATTACCTGTATGATTATTTCTCTGCCAAATACGCGTTCTATTATTGAAAGATATGCTTACTGGCATTGATTAAAGTTAATTGCGGTTTATATACAGGGTGTTAAATGCTTGCTATTTACATAATGTGCGAATTATTTATTTTACTGCTAAATAAATGCAGTTTTTTGATTCCTATTGCTATTTACAGTTACTACACGACCCATACTACTCAATGCACCCTAAACAACCCCTTATCAAAACAACATATATATATATATACATATATATACATATATATATATATATATATATATATATATATATATATATATATATATTACATAGAACAGTAGTGCCGATAATAAACGTATCATAAAAGACTCAATACTTAAAATGGCGAGCTGCCGTTTTTAGGTTTTTCCCCATTAATTACCCTAAAAACAACAGTTCTAAATCATTATCTTAAATACAATAATTAATCATATAAAAATCATTAGCACTACACTCCCTAAATTAACATACAACCCAAAAAAAATACAACAAAAAACCGAGAAATCCTCTCCTTGTAGACATTAAGTAGTTAGGGTGTTAGATTAAAAATTAATATCAATAATTTGTAAGCACAAAAAAAGGAAACCCTCCCCTTGTAGACATTACCGCCGTAAGTGTACCATTACGGATGTATGATGGTCACAGTACATACAATATCAATGATAAATACCATCTCACCTAAAGATGCTCATGTTCGCAACTACCAAGTGTGGGCTTCGAGTCAAACCCGATGAACATGTGGGTGTGACTTTTTCCCAGGAGCAGTGCCAACAAAGAGACAAAATAAATCGGGCTAAAGATTCACCCACGTCTCTGTTGTAGGCTGGCTTCCGTCTCTAAGGACGGAGTGGACCAGCTGTGTGCGGAATCAGGCCATGTGCGTGTTCTCTCGTGCCGACAGAAGCGATGGTTTGAACTGATTGTTAGGCCTACCGGAGGAAGCTAGAATAGTTGCAGGTAAATTAATTTAGTGCCGCCAAAACGTACATGTTTGTAAAAACCCAATTACTTACCACACAGTACTGCGTGCACGAAAATTCAGAAAGTGAATATTAATTCGTTTAACTAATAACTAGAGTTTAAAGTAATATTGCTGTTATCAAACGAGATTAGAAAACTTGAAAACACAGTTTTATCGAATAGTTCAATACTTCATTTCAACGAGTCTTTAGATGGAAGTCACATAAGAATCAATTATACGCAATCATAATGTATAAAAAGTTAACGGATATCTAAAACAAGATACTGACTATTTAATTTTAGCATAAACTATACGTTTCGAAATAAATAAGTTTAAAATGAAAATTAGTAGGACACGTACTTATTGTAAAACGGTACAATACAGGATGTTGTTGTAGGATTGAAACGGAATCTAGGTGCATGAATAATGTAAGGAAAGGGGAGGTTTTAATTGAATCGTAAAATAAACGTAACACACTTTTCATTTCTACATTTGGTGCATACTGCATCCCGGAGGTACAATATTCCCTTTAAAAACAAGGGGAACGGAATAGTTAGAATTTTGGTTTGTTCTAATACATTAAAGAAAGAGATGTATTATTTACTCCAATGATACTTACCAAACTTTTTATTAAACTGGGAACCATATTTGATCAAAAAGCCGATTTATTAGATAGCTCGTTTTTCAATGGATAATGTTGCAGAAAAATTGCTGTGCTGTAAAAATTGGTTTAAAAAACAGTGCTACTTACGTCATTGTTAAAGTTCCAATATTCATGACTGATATATGGACTATAATTATTGCGTTGTTCTGGATTGCTCTCCAAACCCCAACGTTGTCTCACTTTAGAAATGCTTGGTGGTTTATAACCAGCTCCTACAGCAAAATCTCGTTGTAGTCTCCCGTATGCCGATATGATACGCCGTAAGTTCTGACTACTTGGGTCAGCGGGGTTGTACGATGAACCTTGTGCGAATTCGTTGTTTTTTTGCTGAAGACGATCGAAACGGGGGTTGCGGTAATCTAATGATTCAGGGTTGAGTTGAGAATCCTCATAACCCTGTAATGTAAGAGGGCGACGATTGTAGTAGTTTTCAACTGGTATGGCATCGAACGGGTTTCTTGCAACTTGTTGTTCGGCATATTCCGGAAGGCTGCCGTAATAAGAGCTGCCTTCGTTAGAGCACGAGGCGATGACCGCAAGCAAGACAACGTATGGAAATGATATTGAGGACATGATTTTATTAAGGAGAATTAAAATCGCAGCACTATGGATAGAAAAAGTATGAACTTAGCTCATGCTCTATTGATATAAATAATGGAAAATATTGCTGTATCAAATTGTGTATAACGGTTCTGGCTATAAAGTCGATTTATATAAAGTAACAACCTGTACTACATAATAAATTTCATTATTATTTGTAACAACTATTGTTAGAAGCTATCATAGTTGATATATGATTCGTTTTGCATAATACTAACGATTTTAAACTAGTAACTTAATAGTTTACGACCCTTTAATATTAAAGAAAACCAATATAAAACATAATCGATGTCACAGATATGCTAGGGTTATCTATCTACCCACACTAAAAGATACATAACATTTGATTTACAAAACCCCAATATTTAGTTGTAAAGAATAAGCATTGCTATTACTTTGCAGCAATTTCAAAAGTAAAAACTAAGAACATTTACTACCATATTTGAGTATACATGATGGAAGCTAACGGTGAATTCAATCTTACTTGTTTATTTGTTCGCATAATAGAAAAACCTCAAAGGCCTGAATTCATTCATATTAAACATCGCTCTAGATATATTTGAGACGATTTTTATCCTCATCGATGCATTTGTTATTAATGGCCACCTAGACCCTTGATCAGGTACTCTGACTGAGATAAATGACTTAATTTCAACGTAATAACGTATTGCACTTATAATGTAAGAAAAAGTGTGATAGAATTCTTTTAATTTCACCAGAAATTTAAATTTGCCGTAAAGGGGCGGAACCTCATAACAATTTTTAGTATGCTCTGGCAAACTACAGTGGTGCGGAAGTGTGATCCAAGCGATAAAATACTAAGAAAATTATAAAAAGTTTCCTTCAGGAGCTTGTTAGTTCCCAAATAGATAAGGACATGACAAACCCGAGGTTCCATAGCTCGTTTGTTCCGCGCATTTACATTTCCAATGCTCCACCCGAAGATACTACATTTGCCAGGAGGGGTTTTTTGTTGCCTGGAAATTTAGAATTTTGCCGAACCCTTGCCGTTCCAGGCAAGGTAGGGATCTTTAACGTACGTGACAACTCTCACACACGGGACCTCCATTTAATCTCTCATTCGACCGAGGGCGTAAATTTTGTAAAAAATACTCACCTGCCATTTTTCAAGCAGTCGGCTGTGTCGGGATTCGAACCCAGAACCTTGGGATCCGTAGTCATACGCTTACTACATTGATCCACGGCGACGCCAACTCGTTTGTTCACTGGCCTTCCATCACTATCTCTCAATACTAATCCTCTCAATCATCCGGATTTTCTAGTCCTGTTACACCAGCAAGCTGTTCTGGGGCACACCCTCTTTAATAATAATCACTTTCACTATACGCTAGATTATACAACCGTCCCAGCCCAACTGACCCTAACCTCACCTCCGCCATTATCATCACAGACCTTACAATAGATGCCTCCTACATACCATCTTTTTTCACATACCGAACTATAACAATAGATCGTCGAAATCAAGCACCCTATACCTAACCTCCTTCTACTTTTAATATGGACAAGACATCAACACTCACTTACAGCAACTTGATAATGTACTTAACGTTATAGGACACCGACCCACCATTATATGCACAGACGCCTACGCACGATCGACCCTATAGCACAACGACAACACTGACGAACGAGGCTCCCTTCTTGAAGACTTTATCCTCCAGCTTAACGTACAAATCCTAAACACCTCTTCCCATATCCCTACATGGGTATCCTCTAACCACCATTCCAATATTGATGTAACACCCGCCACCCCATCCGCCGCCAATATCATCTGCACTTGGAAAATATTCCACATAATTCAAACCAGTGATAAAAATCCTATAACTTTCAAAATATTACTAAACCTTCCACCACGAACCTTTTACAAAACCCCATCTTACAATACCCGTAAAGTCAACTGGCACCAATTCCTAACCAACCCTAATAAAAATATCCCCATCTTTCCATCAAGCACATACAAAAATACTGACCAAAATTCCCTCGTCACCACTATAATCACGAACATATAAACGCAGCTAAAGACACCATCCCATACAAATATTACACACAGAGAACAAACACATGGTGGACATTAGAACTTGACCCTAAAAGACAAACACTGAGCAAAGTACGACACCAACTTCAAAACGCCAAACGCAGACAGCACAATAACGTTGACGGACTTACACACGAGTACAAAATAGCAAGGACCAAGTACAAAGCACTGATAATAAATACCAAAAAACAACACTACATGACTATAATCAACGAACACACCAATGATCCCTGGAAAACATACTTTTTAGAATCTTTTTTCAGATGGTACCTTACACGATATATTTATTAAAACTTTTTTTCTTTTTTCCCCTAACCATACTTTCCACACAACTGAACCAAACTAACCCCTCATTTCTTGATACCCTAACTATACTCCTGGATACAGTAATTTCCTCCACCATCCCTTATGGACATACTGAACAACAACAAGTTAACTATACAATATGCACATACACCACCAAACAACACACCAGATTATGACATAGACATAGACTCATTAGACTCAATAATAAAAAAATTAGCCAAGAGCGAGTCGAGCTCCTACTATTAGGGTTCCGTACCAATACCACAGTGAGCAATCAATAAACCAAAGTAAGCCGTTTTTATTTTTTATGTATATTTATATCTTATCCAAATTTGATTGTGATAACTGAAAAATGAATATAATGACCCCATTGTACTAATAATTTAGTAAATACGTTTTTTATTACTGTCTGTAAAAAAATTTTTTCGTCAGCAACTATTACTCTGCCTAAAAACCTGCAGTTTTTCGATAATCTATGACTCAATGGCTACTATCCTTATTAAAATCAAAATTTTAGCTTCGGAAATGTAAGAGAACGGGGGGAACGGTCATTTTTGGCACATTTTAAGCTATATCATGAAGACTACTAGACCGAAAATTATAAAAAAAAGAAAATTTTTTAGAAGCCTTTTAGAATCTTTTTTCAGATGGTACCTTACACGATATATTTAATAAAACTTTTTTTCTTTTGACCAAATAAAGACCTAGCATTGTGCCAAATTTCAAAGTTCTACGTTACATAGTTTTTGAGAAAAACCTCTGTGACAAACGGACGGACGGAAACGAGAGTGATCTTATGAAGGTTCCGTTATACCTTATAAGGTACGGAACCCTAAAACCCAGATCAAATCTTCAATTTTATGATACAAAAATCCTGGCCTATCATTACAAATTCCATGATCTAACTTATCCGTAAATGCCTTAAATCCGGTACTTTTCCGAATATCCTTAAAAAAGCTTCTATTATCCTCATATTAAAACCCAGCAAACCTCCTCAAAACCCAAAATCCTACTGCCCGAAAGCACTTCTTCCCACAAATTGTAAAATCCTAGAACGTATCCTTATACAGAAGATCAACTCCCATATAGATAAACACTCCCTCCTTTCTATAAACCAAAATGGATTCCGTTCCGGACACCATCCGATCCCTAATCACCACCGTCCAGGCATCTCTCTCCAAATATGTAATAGCAATTTTCCTAGACTTCCACTTCTGCCTTTGATCTCTTATGGTGACCCAATGTCAATTCACAAATTTAAAAAGCCAACCTTCCTCGAAATATATACAAAATCCTAAAATCCTACCTACGCTCACATTCCGCAAGCCTAAACTTCAACTACTTTACCATCACCAAACCCCTATCCCAGGTCTGTCCGCAAGGATCGGTCCTTTCACCCATGCTATGGAACCTCTCCATAAACCCCCTCCTACACCTTGACATCTCTAATATTTCTACCTTCGCCTATGCTGATGTCCTAACCTAACTCGTACAAGGAAACTCCCGTAGATCCTTAGAAAACACCGCCCGCCTCCTGATCCAGAAAATCGAATCCTGGTTCTTACTAAACAAGCAACCCATATCACCCACTAAGTCGAAAATCCTATTACTTAAGGGACATCTTCAACGCGCCCCCACTATCCACATATTTAACACACTTTTAAACCTATCCAAATCAACCACGTACCTTGGAATCCAAATCGAAACAAGACTTAAAATGCAAGCTCGTCTATCATATCTCCGATCCAAAACTAAAACAATCCTTAATAATATACACCATTCCCTACCAAAATTCATTGAACTGAATCGCCCCACTCGTAAACTAATCTTACAACAAATAATAATTCTTATCCTAAGTTACGCAATAGACCCCTGGTATCCCCTTACAACACCTCATTCCCCGCAGAAACCTTAATCCAACCCTAAGACCTTTCCTACTATTTTTTACAAAAGCTTTCAGAACATTCCCCACCTAGCATTATACGCAATTTTAAAACAACCACTCCTAAACATCCTGCTCCACTATAAAGTACAACTTCGTAACCTAAAGAAAAGAAGACTAATACAATCACATGACGTCACCCTACAACCCACAGAATGCGAAACAATGACAATGACAAAAATAAACAACAATTACTGAATCTCTAATGCAGAGCTGGCAATACCAATGTAACAACGAAGTCACAGGTAGACACACACACGACATTTTCCCAAATAAAACGAACATCCTCGAACACATTCCCTACTACGAGCGATCCACTATTCAATTTCTGACCGGACATGGCAAATTCCGAAAAAATTACATTAATTCCCTCTCCTTACTGTCCCTGCTCGAACCAAAACATTACTGAATCCCCACTTAATATACTTATGCCCCAACTCCGTTCCTCACTTAACCCATATAAAACACGAGATCCAACTTGATCCCTTTACCCCACAACCAAGCATCAACTTCCTTGCAATTAATTATCGTTTCCAATTTGACCATTTCCTAAATGAAATCCATATCAAGAAACCCCCGGTCCAATAATAGTATCCGCTCGACACAAATATTCTTACCTCCACAACACTACACTGCACACGTACTTTTCTGCCAACAGCCCAAGATTAACTCGGCGATTAGGGAAAGAAATTCAAGATTATGAACGTACTACATCTGAAATTGATACATATTGCAAATTTATTGTAATTTATGTTATTTGTGAAACTTCCGTTCAAATTCACTAGGTTAGGCCTTTGGCCCAGGAATAATGTACAACAATAAATAAACAAATAAATAAACAACCCTCTTTAATTCCCTATGGTTTATTCGCCCCGGTTAATTTTCCTTATATAACGGCGCACAGCTAAACCCTTAGTATATCCTATGACTTAACTCGTCCAAATACACAAACCACGTGTATTTGGGTACAATCGAACCCATCCCTTATTCTCCTTCCTCCTCCTCCTTATACCCCAGCAAAGTCCATCCCCGGGAGGCACTGGTCACTGATGTCATAATACTGACCAACTGTGTCCTAGTGGAAGAGAAATGTAGAATCCGGTGGTGATATCGGCGCCAATACACATAATGTTACCTCTAATTTGCAAACGGTACAGGTGAAGTTGGATCCAGTCCCTTGGTTTTGGGTCAACAGAGCGGAGGGGAACTTTTCTAAAACTAGTCCTTTTACCATCTCTAGGTCTGTGTTCAATATTGTTGGAAAATTTACTAGACAAGCAATCAAACAAAGCTCGTGCAAGGACATAGCAGACACTAAAGTAAAAGTTTCTCCACATTGCACCCTGAACTACTACTCCAAAGAAGTAATATGCCGTCACTTCTTATAGAATTGTCCTGAGTAATGAAATTTTAGAAGAATTACAAGAACGTTGTTTTACCGACGTTCATCGTATAACACCACAAACCGGTGGACCACAACAAAATACCGTGAACCATATAATCACACTTAATTCAACTGTTGTCCCTAGCAGAATTAACGTAGGACACAGTTAGTCTGTACATTTCCGCTCTAATGCGGTGATTTAAATGCCAAAAATATGGACACACATCAGTAAAATGTAATAGTGAACAGGTATGTGTCTATGGAAAACCAATACACCATGGTGTTCCATGTGAAGAACCTCTTAAATGCGTAAATTGTTAACATCCATACTCTGCCCAATATAAAAAATGTCCAATACTCAAACAAAAAGCCTTTCGAACAATAAAGACGATTAATAGAATAAGTTTAGCTGAAGCAAGAAGACAATTTGAACCTATTCCACAACCACGTCCGAGTTATGCAGAAGCTTTTTCTCTACCAGTAAGAGATCCACTGGATCCAAAGATTGTAGCGGCCGAAATAATACCCTATCTTTTAGGGATAATTGAGTTTGTAGTGGAAAAATTTCTCTCCGCTAGAGACACCTGCGACGGTAATCCGTCCGAAGAAAACTATAAAATAGATAAACCCTCTTCCAGCAGGGGTAAACCTAAAATAAAGAAATCCGTCCAAAGATTGTTAATAGATATGTGACAAGTGGAAAAGGGGCGATTGCACTCCCACTCGGAATCACAAGAAGGCCACATCTTACCAGTAGAGGCCAAAAAAATAAAGGGCTGGCTAAAGGGCAAGCTCCTCTGATGTATTTCTGTTATATTAGTTGGAAATTTTGTTTTTACTTTTTTTTTGTGTTTTTGCATCTGTGACATTTTTGGTTAAAGATATATATATTGTCGTCGATGTAAATATTTACATCGATTTCGCGTTTACCGATCTAATTAGCGTCCATTTTCCGCGGTCGATAAAATTTATTAGTACCGTAAAAGTGTGGTTTATCGTCTTCTATCGAACGGACTTTAAGTTTGTTGTCTCTTTCTATTTTATTGTACTACGGAAAGCTGTTAAAAATATTTCTTATCTTTTTATTGCATTTTAATATCCGTGCGAGTTCTTTGAACCGGCGTTTAATCCATAATCAACTTAGTAAAAATAATTCGAAAATTCTAGAACAATTGCTTTGTTTGAAGCTCATAAGGTAAAGTTAAATATTATCTACACATAAATAATAACGGTTTCCTTATACTTTGCAAATGCAATAATATGTGTGTTCATTTGTATTCTAACAGGGTACGGATGCATATTTTAAGAAGGTAGCTTAAATCTAAGTTGTTTCAAGTACTTTTGATGAAGGCTTCGTATAAAAATGCAATAAGATTTGTAATAATAAATATTTTATACAAGGAATTTATCTTTGTTTTTATGAGGATGCATTAAAGCTAACATTTGGTATTCTTCTTAATCTTCTTTGGGAATGAAATCACTCATAGTTTTTAAAATCTATTTTATTTACGTTTTGATCCATGACCTAGGATCGTTGTCAAAATAATAAAAACTTTAAGACCCCTAGTATCCTTTTACAACACCTCAATCCCCGCAGAAACCTTAATTCAACTTAAAGTTTTTATTATTTTGACAACGATCCTAGGTCATGGATCGAAACGTAAAGAAAATAGATTTTAAAAACTATGAGTGGTTTCATTCCCAAAGAAGATTAAGAAGAATGCTAAACAAACCACAACAAACATACAGGGAGTACTAACAATTGGTAACTATTACATTCTTAACGAATAATTTGCATAAGGGATCTCACTCGGCTGAAAAGAATTGATTTAAAAATGATACTTTTAAGTTTTTATTCGCTATACAATCTCTGCAATAAACACGGTTTAAAGTTAGGCTTCTTTTTATGTTTTGTTGCAACGCTTATTTATACAGAGTAAAAAATTTAATATTGCAAAATTTTGATTTTTCCGGTTTTCTTCCGTTTTGGGAGGTTTTTTTCCGTATAATTTGAGTATTTAATGACCTCTTGTGACCTCTTTTCATATCAGTATATATATACATATATATATATATATATATATATATATATATATATTGCTGTGAGAATGCTTGATTTTGGACGTCGCTAAAATTGTGCTGTGGTGCAGATACAGCAAACTGTAAAATTTGAAATTTCTTACTTACCTTACCTTTTAACTTATCTTTGCATAGCTAGCTCAACGGAAATGCGAGAGTTTATAAAATAAAATCAAATACAGCAATATCACAAAGCATCTGTACAGCCTAAAATATTTTCTCTCATGCAAAAGAATATAGAACATTTACAGCACAGTTTTTTATTCATCAAATTATTTTTGACAAATACGTATTTGCTTAATTATCAAAATGTTCCTCACCTAATGTAGGTTTAAATTTACAGAACTAAAATCTCTTCTGTTTTGGATAATTTACCTGGTTTTGATTCCCACGCTCGTAAAGTTTGTTTTGTCAAAAAAATCCTTGACAGATAATCTATAAAGGAAAATCAGAGTGTTTCGAACGCTTCTCACACTTTGGTAAATACTCTTACAAAAATAATTTTTTTTATATGATTAGGACTTTTCTAACTAAAATTAAACGACAAAATTAAAATATCAGTTAAAAACAATACAAATCTAAAAGTACTATTTTAAAATCCCAAAAATACGCAATTCGCAATTAATAGTATTAAATATCTTCGGCTTATTGGCTTTATTTTCAAATTGACGTTCAAAATCAGTATACAAGATTTCCATTTAAATCTCTATTTAGAAACCAATGTGCATCCTCGGTTTATTTTTCAATTAAATTTTTAAAGTAGCTTTTCAACTTGTGGAATTTTCTATTTTTATTGTATATAACAAAATCAACGAGCTGCATATTTTAAAAATGACATATATATTCACTGTTACATTGTAATTATTAAATTATGGTATGCGTACTGCATACTTCAAAACGTCTTTGAAATGCTGTACATATTACTTGGTCTACAAGAATTTGTCAATTCCTCCCCAATGTCGATTGCTTCTGTTTATATATAAAAATGATCTCTTTTCTAGAATGACCGGGTGCCGCATGGAATTCCATTCCAATTACTACACGCCTATTTGACGTAAGTTTCTGAGAATTCCTCATAAGCGTTTAAAATCGCCGCGTTTTATTATCTTGTTAGTGGTGATTTATGTGTGCTGTATGTCCTAACCTTCCAAGATAATTGTGTCGCATTCTATCTCTTCTACAGTGATTGCAAAAGCTATTAAACAATTTTTAGCTAATGTTATGGGTTATTAGTGTGAAATGAATTTTTATGTATTAGTTAGGTATTTACGTTGCTCTAAGTGCGGGTGACGCATTTTCCATATTCCTAACATTCTAGAAAATTCTTTATTTAAATTGAATTTATGTAATACAAAAGTCAATTTATATGATTAATTTAAAGTTTTATAATGCAAACGAAGTGCTATTCTATTGAAAATAATTGTTTTCACGGTAAAACGTAGACAATACTAAGATCAAAAATTGGGGTTTTTAATACTTAAAAGTATTTATTTTTATGCACGGAATGTCTAAAACTGATTACTTAAAAAAGAAGAAAGATTTGTTAAAAGATGATACCGTTTATAACAAAATTAAAAATGATTCAGTATCAAATTTCCAAAGAAAGACTCTAGATCTGATTAAAAAATTAAAAATTAAAATAGTCATTAGTGACTTGGTCGCAAAAACATTTAATAATTTTAGTAGTACAATTCCTAAACTTAACGGATTTCCAAAAGTACGTAAACCTAATTGCCCACAATTCTGTAACCGAAAACTTTCAGAATTTATTACTAAAATGTTATCAAAATCAATTCCTTTTAATAATTACCATGTAAAAGATTCGTTTGAATTATGGAATTCATAAACAATTTTCAAAGACCTTGTAATAAATATTCCTAAGAAACTAATTCTTGATAATATAAATAATATTTGGAACAATATTATACCGATTTGGAAATTTTCAAACAAGAATGATTGGAAACAATAGAATTCTTATTCAATAACAATTATATCTCTTTCGATAATAAATTTTATATACAAATTTTTGGATGTCCAATGGGATCTAAACTTAGTCCCATTATAGCACAAATTGTTATGGATGGGTTATTGGATATTGTTATACCAAAATTGCCATTTAAACTTCCATTTATGAAAAAGTTTGTAGACGATTTGGTAACGACTGTCCCCTATGATAAAATAAATAAAATCCTAAATATTTGTAATGAATATAACATTTACATACAATTTTCTGTAGAAACGGAAGAAAACAGATCAATACCATTTTTAGATACTTTATTAATAAGAAATAGTAATAACCAAATTATTTTAGACTGGGGCCAAAAGGCCACAAATTCCAAAAGATATTTAAATTATCATTTTTATCGTCCCTCTAATATTAAAATTAATTTCATTTAAGGTTTAAAAAACCGAATTAAAAAAATTTCAGATCCAACAAAACAAACAAAACATAACAAAAATATTCAAAACTGAAGAATATTTTAAAAACAACAATTATCCTATACAGTTAATAAATACTGTTTGCTCCAACATTCATCATACAAACATAAATGATAACACCATCAACGAAAATACGAAAACATACAAGACATTGCTGCATATACATACTTTAACTCCAAAATTAATACAAGTATTCAAAAGATGTAATTTCAAGTTTGCCAAAAAGAATGTTTTAACAATTGTAAACCTTTTTACAAACCTAAAAGATAAAACACCAACATTATTTTAAAGAAATATTGTGTACCAAATTAATTGCTCACAATGCAACTACTTAGATATAGGACAAACTTCCCAAACTTTGATGACAACAAAAATTAAATAAAAATCAAGCAGTTTTAAAAACGTCAAAAAAAACATTTTAAAAATACTTTTATGATTTATACACACTTTTATTTCTACTTTGAAAAAACATAAAAAATTATTCGAAAAGTTAGACATTTAATAAAGAGCGTTTTTTACCATCAGCAGACCTCAAGCCCATTTTATTATAGAAACTTATATATATATATATATATATATATATATATATATATATATATATATATATATATATATATATATATATATATATATTAGGTTAGAACATCAAACAGGCTTCTATGTACCTATATTTTTATTATTTTAGTATCAAAACAATTTCCTCGAACAAGTATCTCGTCCAAAATTGCATATCAAGACAAAACGATAAAGTTGTTTATAGTTTTACGTAACCATAAATAATCCGTAATCAGCACCAACAATTGCCATGCAAATCGCAAACAATAGAACACGACGAAACAAATGCATTATATTTTATTCTCTATAATCAATTATTTCAATATAAATTAAATTATTATTTAGATAATTTTCTACAATAAATATCCTTGCCTTTTAATGCTTATTGTCAGTGAATCGCCAAGTTTGCTTTTAATCGTTACTAGCAGTGAGTACGCGACAACAATGTATTCAAAACTTATTTCATTCCTTACTCTGCTTCTAACGATTTCCACTAATGCACAAGTACAAAGAGGTCAAAGAGATTACGTCGTTGGAGTTGGTGGCAGCCTCGATACCAATACATATTTAAAGCGTCCAGGATTTCTACTCCACAATCCACCGACTGATGCCTTTGGAAAGGTTTCGTATCCATTACCTCAATCTCAACTTGTGGGTTCACCAGCAAACAATTTGCCGTATTCCCCCGCTGAAACAGATTACAATTCTCCACCGTATTTTAGTCAAAGTTGGAACAATAGGGAACCCTCGGCTTCTGATGTAAGAGGAAGTACCAATGTGGGTGCACAACGTGTAAGTACATATTTTTAAGTAGCTATTTTTAAGTAAATTGTGTTATTCAACGGTTTAGTAATGCCTAAGATATCCAGTTTTGGAAGCTTTTGATAGAGTTTGCCCAACTGTCAGCAATATGTTTTGTTCTTGTGGCAATGATCACAAATATGTTTTAGGTCTTTTTTGTATGGTGGATATTGAACTTTTGCTACAACTTGAAAAGCCTATAACATACATAATGTTTTACAATAATTTTTAATCTACGTATTTGCACATTTGCAGGATACATAACTATTTAACTTTCTATACGAATGGTCAAAATTGCGTCTCCCCCATAGTTGGTCAGTTTATATTTTTGAATCTTTCTTAAATTTAATGGAACGCAAAGCATAACAGTAGGGAATTTTTAATTTCATAACTAATAAAACGTCCACGTCAACGTCCACGCTTATTAGTATTTGTAGCAGTATAAGGATTAAATTGCAATGTCAGTGGGGTCTGCAGCTTTTGAAAATAAGACTGGTGAAAAACATTCACCTACAGAGGGAAAGATTCAAAAGCAAGTCCTTTAATTTTTCAACACAGTCTACAACTTTTGATAACATGCACCACATTCAACCAATCTTTACAGAAAGAAGAAAACACAAATTGGTTCGTGCATTATTTGCAGTGACTTTTGTTCTATCTCTTGAGTTTCTAAAATCTTATCAGCTAGTAGACATAGCACTCTAAGAATATGACTATTGTTGAAGGTAAAATTAGGGGTACGTTGTAAATGTAGATTTTCCCTGAAGGGACGAGTAACCAATAACAATTGCGGAAATGAGTTCTAATTGACGAAACAATTATAACAATAAAGATTTAAAAATTTGAAGTGTCTGAAATACAACAAATACTATACAATAGTTACTTAGCTAAAAGGCTTCTTTATTGTCATAATTAAGGCCAAGTTGTCTTGTTCCAGCAATTCCTTTCGATATTACCTACTATTGGGAAAACGGTTATTTCGGAAAGGTCTCCTTTGGCTTTGGTTTCCTAAATTTATCACCTTATACTTTGCATTGTTTTGCAACACTTTAAAAACACTCATTAAATTTTGTCATATCTACAAAATTTTTAAAATACAGTGCTTCTTCCAAATACGACTACTCCATTACAATTTTACCTAGTTCATAAATAAATTCAAATAATTTTCAACCTAAATTTATCTTTTATTAAAATTAACTAATTGCATTATGAATACAATTATTTTCCTAAAAAAAACTTTATTTCTTAACATCAGACCGACCAGGTATTACTAAATAAAAAAAAAAACGTTAAAAAATAATACTACTATTATCACACGGATTTTACTAATTTCACAAACATTGTTAGTTGCATTCTAAATCCCAATTCTGGATGTCGACCTAGCAATTAACAAGAACATTGGTTACTACAACTTTTCAAGCCCGCATTCTATAGTCCCTTAAAATTAGCAACTTGTTGGTGTTCACTTCACCACATATAAAACCTACTTTAAAAATTACCAATCTTTTTCTGATT
This sequence comes from Platerodrilus igneus, assembly GCA_036346225.1. Classification (NCBI taxonomy): domain Eukaryota; kingdom Metazoa; phylum Arthropoda; class Insecta; order Coleoptera; family Lycidae; genus Platerodrilus; species Platerodrilus igneus. Next base: position 15,019,207 of record JARFIW010000942.1, read on the forward strand.
TATTCCTCTAAAATGTTCCAATTTCAACTTCTTACTCTAGAATATGTAAAATTAAACAAGCTCTAGTTCTGGGCACTTTAGTAGCCCATCACTATTCAAAATCCAGTAAAGCAATTGTGGCAGTATTATGCCAACTTCCATGAGTGAACAGAATCCATCGATAATTTGTATCTCAATTTGACATTAGCTGATTTTTGCAACATTTAAAAAGGTTTATTTACTTTCAGTGCACTTTACATTCCTTCAATAAAAACGTCCAGAGACACAAATGGATCATATCCCTAGTAGGTCATCAATTCACACAACAAATTCCCATTTCTGGAGGTGTGAAAATTTGCAAGTTTCAATCCTTTAATTTAGTTACGATTCCATAAGTAACACTATGGATTTTTAATCCGCCGACACGGCCATGAAATGCACGAACACGTAAAAGTCATGTATTGACTTACTGAAAATAAAACACTACGGCTGCGCACGGAATATCTTCAACCCATAGTGACCTACATCTTACCGTGGTTACTTCACCTTTTACTCAAGCTTAGTTGTTATATTATTTTCATTTTCTATCGATCTTGTTTCCGCAACGTAGCATATTTATATATGCTGAATACAAGATAATTTTACGGCAACTTCTATTTATAACTTATCTTTCCATAAGAATAATATACGTATCGTTTTATCACATTTAGATTTCTTTTTATTTGCCGTTTTAAAATAGGTCGTCGTCCTGGATTATTCCTTTACGATGTATTTAAAAAAACTCTTACACTTTATTATCTGAATTATTATTATAGAAACAAGATTAATCAAAAATTCTTTTTATACAGGGTGGAGCGTTCCTATTTACTCTGTCGTTCTAAAATTAATTTTTTCGTTTCTCATCTGGTTGTATCTATAGCAACACGAACGCGTTACGCTATGCAGAGCACGCTTGCAGTTTTCTTCAATTGAAGTTACTCTCAAATGTTCTACGGATGGTTTACTAGAATTCATTATTTCATGGAAGTTCTTTTTCTATATTCGATAACAAAATTTAGCGGGAAATCTCGTCGTATGTTGAATTTTTGATTAATTCTGCGCGGAAAATCTTAATTTAAAAGCTGTCTCGCACAAGGCCCAAACAACAAGTGTAGATTTGGGAACGCAAATTGTAACCATTGCTCTATTTAAAAGAAAGGACGATAACTGGTACAAGGTTTGTCCTAATTGACAACAATTCGATTGTAAATAGAAATAACGTATTCGGAAAGCAAACTAATAACACGCTGTAACTTGATTAGTGTAATTAATTGAAGTCGGGTTTTTTTTTTATTTCATACCCGTTTTATTGACAGGAATTGCATAAACCTTATTTTATACGAATCGCGGTACAAAATTATCTAGAAGATTCAAATCTCGTGATCTGGCTCATATTGCATTGGTCTATTGCGACCAATCTTAACTTAGAAAAATTTGTTTAACCATTTCTCCCAAAACCTGAGAGGTGTGGACTGGTACTCCAGCGCAAATAAACGACATATGAACTGGAACATTTTCGACAGCATATCAAATACGTTTTCATGTACATTCCGTGCCATTTAGTTTAGTTGTAAAAAATTGGTTAGCCCAATGGATGGATGAGTTGAATTGGGAAGGGTGCCAAACTCCACACGCCTTAAGCATCCTATTAGGTCCATTGTGTTTCCTGCCTCACCGTAAATTGGTTATTCATCTTTGATTTGTTCTTATCAGACCAGCTGCCCCCAACACGGAATTCCGAAGTCAGGTGAGTGCTGGACATGTGCACAGAATATACACCGACGTATTGCTCTCTTGCTTGCAGCTGCGACATGTAGCGTCGTCTGCCAGACCCATCCCGTGTATATTTTTCTTTAGTTTGCAGCTCCCAGTTTTCAGTTTTAGTCAGGGAAAAACTAATAAACATTTTTGCCTCTTGGCAGTGTGTTATGACAGCAGTGAGTTTTGTCTTTGGAGAACATCGCGGATGGGGATATAGTACTCAATGGCCCATGTCCAACAAATACCTGAATTGATCCTTATTTCGCCAGAGCGTCTGCTGGTCATCACCGTACACTACTGAATTCCTTTTGACCTAAACTTGCTCAGTGGCGTTAGTGTTAGAAGCAAGCTCAAAGATACGATAGCATTGTAGTATCACCCCTGAAAGGAGCTTTTGCTTGTATAGACTCAGACGAGATGTCCTATTAAAGTTAATAATGCGTATAGTTTTATTTGGATTCTACATTTCAGACTAGCGTTAACACCCTGCACTATTCTTATGACTTCTATTTAGATGATTGTTGTCAGCTTGCCTAGTGTAACACATTCATTGATGGTGTAACATTTCTAAAGAAACGCCATTGGCGTTAAGACAAACCCCGATGCGCTTCCTGAAAACTATTGTAAGTGCAAACCTAGATAAAGGGCGTTGTTAGCCGCTTATCCTTTGGTCTAAATACCTAGCTACCGCAGCCGAATTGCCGCTCTCAGATGCACCCCTCCATATGCAGGTCTAGTGAGGTGAGGCCTAGAATGACTTCTATGGCTGCAGTGGATGTGGATCGCATTATAACCATGATACATAGAGCGGCAAATCTTTGGCTATAAGTATGCTACTACCGTGGTATACAGCAACAGTACAGCCTTTGGTGGGAGACCTCAACGTTGATCGTGGTGCTTTTACACTGTCGAAACACTAAGTTTGCCTTTGTAGTTTTGGATGTAGATGTTTGGACCATTTCAACTTTTCAAGAATAATGCCTAGATTCTTGATCTCTTCTCAAAAGGACAGAAGCGTTTGGAATAGTATTGACAGTCTAATTACCATTAAATGCCATTTATTAGAAAACATTACTTGCCTCGTTTAATTGGGGTTGATAGCTAGAAAGTTATCGAGGAACCAGTGCTGCGTATCCTATAGTGCTGCTTGTATAAATTTACATTGCACTTCCTCGAATTTAGCGACACCCAAAATAGCTTTGCCTCCCTCATAACATGTCGTGTAGAAACGTTATATGTTGTCTAAGAAAAGGAATGAAAAAGATGAAGAAGAGAGAGAGAGAGAGAGAGAGAGAGAGAGAGAGAGAGAGAGAGAGAGAGAAGAGAGCCAATCTTCAGAATTTTTTTTCTTTTAATGCATTGTTCCCTATGGTTATGGAACATATGCTGTTAACAATCATCAAAAAAATCTTTTTTAATGTGGAAACTACTTGTGCCAAAGATGTGTCAAGTAAAAACCATTTAAACCAACAACAATCTTGAAGCCAAAAAACATATTATTTTATTGGAGCGCCCAAAATCGTAAACTATATTCAAAATGAGCTTTTCTTGGAGAATGCAGTTACACCTACCTAGTATATGTATATTATTCTCGAGTATTTTCTTATTATAAAGTTGTTTTTTTAAATCTATTATTGCAAAAACTTCCTTACTGCTAATATGAACACAATTGCTTTTTCTATATATGTATGCTTATATGATATCGTCTTAGTGAAACTAGTAGTTTATTTCTTTTTAGGATATATCGCTTGACGATATTTACAGCGTTTACTCTAGGCTAGCACCCGCCGAAAGGGAGAACTTACTTAGACGAATTCAGCCTTATTTGGAATCCCTAACCAGACGCAGTGATAGAGCACAGTAGGTCACGAACCTGAAATAAGCCAACCTAAATTATTTTACGAAGATACTGCCAGTAGGGTAATAGCACTAATATCTGGTTGGTTTTGTTAAAAATTTGAATATGTTATATGGTGTAAATAAATATTCATTTCTAGGTGTTTTGTTTTTATTGTTGTATAAAACTTAATACATGTATATGGTGCGGTCAATCTCATCAGCCATAGATGATGGTGAGCGTAGACATAGACTAAAGATAACTAAAACCAGAAAATTATCACCAACCGGCGTAATTTCTTTGTTTATGCGAGTTATGTATCTCCCAATTTACCTATATATTGAATATATTGAATCTAATAGGAATTATTAGAAATTGTTAAATAAAGAACAACAACAATGTAATAAAAGGATAACCCAGAGAGGTTATTAACAGTTCATGAGAATGGATATGCAACTTTGTATCCGAGAGGGAAGTGATACTGCAGGTGGCAGGTCACAGACGGTTAACATACCGCAATTACCTAGAAATAAGATTGTTACAATGTAATATTGTGTAGAATTGAGAGAAAAGCAGACATGAGATCTGCAAGTTCCCACAGCCGTGTGAGGGGCAGGTTATTATAGAAAGCCCGGTAGCTCAAAGCCAGGCAGTCAGTCTTCCAACTCCATACTTCGTTGTTCAAGCTACCCACCTTATTACAATTAATTAAATGTTTTTGAATTAAAGTTATAGTTTTACAGTTATTCAAAATTCCATGTTAATTTCTGTTTTAAGATAAATAAATTTGTTAAGAGTTTGGAAACAATTTTTAAAAACACCACTCCAAAGGCCCGAACCTTAACTTGCGTAGCAGAGAAACGGTTGGTGTTTGACACCTGCTCTCGAAAGAAACACAGAACATCACGAGAACAAAAGCGAGTTTGCAGTACAACTATTAAAATAGCGATAACATTAAGTCTATTAACCACGATGTTAATTACGTGCTACCTTAGATAATGTGCAAGCAATTGATTTAGGACAAATAAGAAATACATACCCCTTACTTTCTCCTTTGATGGGTCACTTTGTTTTTGAGTAATCGCAGCAGTCGCAGTAAAAATAATCATGCCATTACTGCAAAAGAGTATGTAAGACTTTTCTCGATATCTCGTTTTTGAATGCTTCTTGTTTTTTTTGTTTAGTGCTACCTAGGAGTGGGCTCACAACCACAAACGTTTATGGTTGTGTTTAATACGCCTAACTCGCAACTATTCTTATGATTGTGGGTGACGGAACGTACCTACAGGTCGTAAATTTACTATTGAAGGTAAAGTGCTTTTTAGGTAAGAGTAACAAATAACATTTCCCCGATTATCGTTTAAACATTAGTATTTACAATAAAAACAGTTCTTTATTATCAACGAATTGCACAAGCCATATAAACTACTTTTCGCTACAGTGGAATTCTAATACACTGTCTAAAATTTATTTCCAACTAATCGCTAACAGTATAAATACTAACTTCTTAAGAGCTACAATGGTTCCTTTTTAGTTACTATTGATGCACCACACTTAAATAATAATGCACTAAGCGTTAATTTAGTTTGACCACTACAATAACTTATATCACATAAAACTGTTTATTTCACGCTATTTTAACGTTAATTTATTTCATATCACGTCTTATAGTTCAAGACTCGAATAATCACTAGTATTATAATCATAGTTATAATTGGAACTCCCTCAAATTGCCACGCGCTTAACAACAAAATCTATAAAATTCGACTATACTAAGATCGTACTAGAAGTATGTAAATATCATCTAGATGGTTCCTACTGTAAGCTTAATAAAGTTCTTAAATGCCACCTAGTGTAAACTATCAAGGAAGTCCATCTGGAGATGTCACGTCACAATGTGGCTATCAACTATTTATTGTGTATGAATGGTTGTTTTACGTTTAGCTTTATTATTCTGGTCAAGGGTAGAAAAAGTGATGTCTTGTTAAACTCCCCCCCCCACACACACTCTTAAAGCTGTTCAATCTTGGAACACCCTGTGAGACGGACGTTGGAAGATCCTATAGCGCTAAGAACAGGGGAAATCATGCTGCAGTTCACATGTTGATAGAAGTAGAATTCAACACTCATCGTTTCAAGCGCCGCATCGGTTGGATTGTAACCACACACCAAGATCTAGAACCCGGTGCTTTAGAACAGCACCATTATCATATTTCGTGCATCCCTCCAGTCCAGCACGTTGAGACCACAACCGATCTTGGAAATGGCCAACTTCTTGTGTCGAAATTTAATCATCTGGCCCTTATCGTCCATTAACGCCTTCCACACATCCTGGTAACTCGATTTACCAAAAAGCGATAGCTTAATACAAACGAGCTGCTACTTTATAGAAAATATTTATTTACGCGATAAAAGGTGTTTTAATGCACAATACTATGATTAAAAATTAGGGTTTTTAATACACAAAAGTATTTATTTTTATGCAGGGAATGCTTATAACGGATTACTTAAAAAATGAAAGATTTGTTAAAAGATGATACCGTTTATAACAAAATTAAAAATGATCCAGCATCAAAATTTCAAAGAAAGACTTTAGAATTGATATAAAAATTTAAAAATAAAATAACGCAAATACATTTAATAATTTTAGTAGTACAATTCCAAAACTTTACGTACTTCCAAAAATACATAAACCTAATTGCCGATTCCGCCGTATTGTTTCTACACACAATTCTGCAACTGAAAAGCTTTCAAAATTTATTACTGAAATATTATCAAAATCTATTCTTTTTAATAATTACAATGTAAAAGTTTCTTTTGAATTTGCGGAATTCATAAACAATTTTCAATTACCATATAATTGTGTTTTGATAAGTTTGGATGTTATATCACTTTTTACAAATATTCTTAAGGAACTAGTTCTTGATAATTTAAATAATATTTGGAACAATATTACCGAATTGTAAATTTTCAAAACAAGTATGTTTAGAAACAATAGAATTTTTCTTCAATAACTGTTATTTTGCTTTTGATAATATATTTTATATACAAACTTTTAGATGTCCAATGGGATCCAAGCTTAGTCTCATTGTAGCACAAATTGTTATGGATGTGTTATTGGATATTGTTATACCAAAATTGCCATATATAAAAAAGTTGGTAGACGATTTGGTAAGTGCTGTCCCCTATGATAAAATAAATGAAATCCTAAACATTTTTAATAAATATAACAATTACAAATATTTTCTGTAGAAACAGAAAAAAACAGATCAATTCTATTTTTAGAGACTTTATAAGGAATGATCATAACCAAATTATTCTAGACTGGTATCAAAATGCCAGAAATTCCAAAAGATATTTAAATTATCATTCTTATCGCCCCTCTAATACCAAATTAATTTCAATTTGGGTTTAAAAAACAGAATTAATAGAATTTCCCAACCAACACTTTATTAAAAAAATATTCAAAAAATGAAAAATATTTTAAGAACAATAATTATCCTATGCAGTTAATAAATACCGTTTGCTCTAACATAATTATACACACATAAATGATAACACCATCAACGAAAATACGAAAACATACAAAACATTACCGCATCCTTTAACTCCAAAATTAATACAAGTATTCAAAAGATATAATTTCTAGTTTGCTAAAAAGAATGTATTAACAGTTGGAAACCTTTTTACAAAACTAAAAGGTAAAACACCAACATTATTAGGACAAACTTCCCAAACTTTAAAACAAAGAATAACTCAACATAAAAGTACTATCAGAATTAAACCAAATTCTTGTGCTTTATCAAATCATTCGGTCAAATAGATATCCAGAATCCAAAAAATTTAGAAATAGAAGCAGATCAACGAAAAAAAATTTTTTTAGAAATGTATCACATGTACAGATCAAACCACCCGGCTAATAAAAATACGGACACTAATGACTTAAGTCTTATGTACACTTATTTACTTACCTTTAAAATTTAAGCTACATCATGAAAAGCTTGTCTGTGTCTATATTTATATCCATATTTATATGTAATATATACATATATCTTATTTCTTTATGTGTGTTTGTTTGTTTGTGTGTAGTGAGTGATTCTGTGTGTGTGTGTGTGTGTATGTGTATGTGTGTGTATGCGTGTGTATGTGTGAGTGTGTGTGATGTGTTTTTGTATTTATCTATATATATTGATATGATAACGCCGTACTCGGTGTAATGACGTTTTTACTTAACCCCACCGTTTTGTGTTCTCAAATCAAATCTAATCTTACTAATTTTATTATTATGCCACAGCTAGCTTTTATTAATCTACACAGCGTGCACAACGTTGCGATGATCAATTTTTTTTCCACCCGTCTATGATTACCTATTTGTTTGAATTATAAAACGAAGTCAATTAATTTCATATAATAAAAAGAAATATTCTTTATAAGTTTTGAAAAATATTAAAATAGACCCTTCAATTAATCAATATCATATGTATCATTTATCCCAAAACTTTATATACTATAAATTCCATCTAAAGTCACCAAAAACTACCTCTTTTTAACAAAGAGACCTGGAACGTTCTGGACTCCTTTATAATATGTTACGTAAGTTTAACCTATGGAATGTTTGTTGTTGACTTTATCACAAGTTTATATAAATTGAATAAATTCAGTATTGAAATTTAAATAGAAAAAATATCTTAAAACTAATTAGATCTGACCTGTTACAGGTTGTTCGGGTTGTGGTTTAACAGCCCTACGTTGTCTTTATTCGTCTATCACTGTTCTGTTTAGTTGAACCCCTCGTTTTCCATAAATTACTTCGTGTTTCTTTATTTTATTTGTATTAAACCTCGCAACTCAAAATTGTACCAAAATTGTACCAAAACCGTCGACGCTGATTTGAAATATTATATTATTGACCCAGATTTAAATTATTCTTATTAACACATTTGAAATATTTTATCGTCCAATTCGAAGTATTATATCTATTCACACATTTGAAGTATTATACCATCCATTCGAAGCCGTTAAACGGCAAAAGAAGTCTTCATAATTGTAGCACTTATTTGCTACTATAACATACACTATTATATTATTAAATATTAAATTACGCGTGACTTTTTGTTTAGAAGCGACGCAGTTTTGCCCTGTTTGAGTTTTAAACTCACCCGTTTTATCATTGCTCGGTGTTTAATATAAGCTGTTCCCACTTGCATGTGGGCTGGGTTTTCAACAAGTCCGTTGATATCTTAACCAATAAGGTCTTTGTATTTCCTGCATCTTGAAGTGGTTTCTGATGTAATATATCCGGTTTTCCGTGTAATACCTATTTGCTTATATATACCTCGTTATCTTCATCATACGTTGTTTTGTTTAGGTATCGCCTTTTCCTTACTTGAACAAAATAAATGATGTAACCATAATTCCACTTTCGTTTATGTATTTTTAAAACTGCGTTTTCTTATCAAAATTTTTATTGTTTTTGCGTAATTGGGTAAAACCCTTTTTTAGGTTTTATCACTTATCTTCGTATTTGTTTTATAACTAATTAGAACACTCCTCAACGCGTGTTTAATTACATGTACTATCACTTCTTCTGAATAAGCGTACTTTAACTGAAAGATATTCTTACTATGTATTACTTAAAATTAATAAAGGTCTATATACAGAGTGTTAAATATTTGCTATTTCCATAACGTACGAACTACCTATTTCTCTGCTAAATCCTAGTACTATTCTTGTAAGATATGCTTCCTTGCATCGCTTAAAGCAAATTATGGTCTACATTCAGAGTGTTGAATATTTGCTATTTACATAATATCCAAATTACCTAATTTTCTGCTAAATAAATGCAGTTTTCTCCATCCTATTGCAATTTATGGTTACTACACGACCCTTGCTATTCAATACACCCCTAAACAACCGCTTATCACAGCATTATTCCCCCAAATTAAAATATAAAATTTTAGAGCAATGACCTTTTTGACGTCCAACGTGCGGTTAAACTCTCATTGGTCTATAAATTCTTATATTTTTTTTTCTTTTAAAAATCTAACTCTTCCTTTATTAATAACCTATTTACATTTATTAATCTTATACCTATGTACTATTTTACTACTCTATTCAAACCTATACCTGTTCTTATACCCGTATCCTATTTTATTACTCTATGTATACCTATTCATAAGTTTATTTTATTTATTTCTTTGTGTCCCTTTGTCTGGGTGTTAACTAAATCAAATTTATTTATAACTTCCCCCTTATTGTTCTTAAATCTGGGTCCTTTTAACTCATATTTGTTTGTTCCCTGCTTTCTAATTATACCCTTACCATCTATCCTATATCCTAAAAATTTAATCTTATTTTGAAAAAATTCACACTTCTTTAAATTTAAACTTAAACCTGCTATATTCAATTCTAATAATATTCTCTCTAAATGAACAAAGTGTTGTTCCACACTATCACTAAATATTAACACATCATCCACATAGTGGATATAAAATTCCTCATACGGTCCCAAAATATTCTGCATAGCCTTCACTAATGCAGCCGTACTCGAGGACAACCCAAACGGGACCACCCTAAATTGGTATATTCTTCCTTCTACTAAAAAAACCCGTATATTTCCTTGATTCTCGTGCTAATGGAATCAACCAAAATGAATTCTTTAAGTCTATTTTGCTATTGATTTTCTTATTACCTATTCTTGCTAATATGCTATCCATCGTTGGTGGACAATTGTATTGCGGTTTCGTTCGCTTATTAAGCTTCCCTGCATCTAAACATAACCTGATGCTATCATCACTATTCTTTACGACGACTAATGGATTCACAAAATGTGTACTGGAGCTTTCTATGATACCTTCACGTAACATTTCTTTTATTTCTTCCTTCACTCTATCCCTGTATGCTACTGGAATAAGATATATTTTAGTGTTAAACGGTTCTGTATTTACTACTTCCAACTTCCGCACACGACCTGTGGCAATTCTCGATTTCAACCCTATTAATGCTGAATGCTTTCTTAATAATATCTTCACCCTATTTCTTAAATCTTATGGACATTTAATCTTTTCATTTTCATTACCCTCATTATTTATATCATCATCAAACTGATTAATATTCACGCAGTCACTATCTATTTCAATATTATCCTCTTCATACCATTTAATATATTTTCCATTACACTCTTTTCTCTTTGCATTCTGCATTTATCTTCAACCCCAACTTATCTATAATATTCATCCCAAATATAACATCTATCTTTAGTCCAGGTACTACCATAAAATCATTTTCCCATTTCATATCTCCCATTTCACATCTCAGAATTACCCTTTCATTTATTCTACAAAATCTCTTATTATTTGGTGCCACTAAATTACACCTCGTTATAGGTATCGCTTTATCTCCCAATTTCTCTCTTTTAACAAATTCTTCTGCAACAAGTGATGCTTCTGCCCTAGTAGCAATTAATACACTAACTATTCCATTTTCCACCATTAAATTAGTTATTGGTAATAAGCTCCTTTCAAATCTTCCTAATTCATTTTCCGTTTCATGTTCAATTAATTTTCATATCCATTAATCCGTAGAATTTCACTTGGTTCGTCCGTACCTAAAAATTTTGATTTCGCATGGAAAGTCCTCCCTGATCCGTTATCTCTGCGTGTGTGCAATTCGTATTCCTCGTTTGCGTGCCATCAATATTCCTCGCTTGCGTCCGTCGATCATCATGTTCCTGCCTATTTATTTCTCTATTATTATTTCCTTCACGATTCGTTCGCTCTATTCGTTGCCTTGATATCTGACCCGTATTTCTGTTTCGCCTAAAATCATTATTAAAATTGTTATAGTTCCCTCTATTAAAATTTCTCCCACAATCATAATTATAATATAATCATAATTGTTTCGTTGATAATTACTTCGAGTCTCATTATTATTTCTCTGCGTCCTTATAAAATTCGTGCGTCGATCCCTAATATTATTTTCTATTTTATTATTAGATTCCAACTCATCATACCTTTGTAAATATTCTATGAATGTGTCCCGGTCCACTATATTCTGTGTTGTAACATATCGTTTTACTTCTGCGTTAAAATGCCCTGCTAAATATTTTATGATTTGTTTATCGTGTAAAGAAGGATCTAATTGTTTCGCTACGGTCAACTTTTTAATAGCATATAATTCCCTCGTCATTCCTCTATCTGAATTGTATTTTCCCATGCTCAGGTTATTCCTAACTTTATCCTGTTGATTATCCCCCCAAAATTGTCGTAGAAATTTCTGCTCAAACTGTTGAAATGTTTCTATTTCGCTCTCAACTAAGTTGTGCCACATTTCAGTTCCTCTTTTCAGCATTGATTTGATTAAGTTTAATTTATATAACTCGTTTGTTGAGCCCTGTACTAACATGTTGAAATTTTTTAAAAATATTTTCGGATTTAATTTACTATCCCCGTAAAATTTAGTTTACTGATCAATTCAAAAATTTGGTTGAATTAGCCTAATGGGTTCCCTACTATTAAAATTTTCTGAATTAGTTTTTAAATTATTTATTTCCCGATTTATGGTTCTGAAAACCGTTTCGCAGTTTTCTTCAACGTTCCGTAATATGATATTTAAATTCGTAATTTTGTCGTTTGACTCGCTTTCATATTTCTACTGTTTTGATTTCACTATTCCAATATGATCCCATACACAGTCTATATCTTCTGTAACCCTGACAAATTTCTCTTGCATTTGCCATCTCATTTCAGCAATTGTTTGGTTGGTTTTCCTTAATCCATCACTCAGAATTTTAATTTTATTTTCCAATTTTTCGCTGTTCTTATCCATTTTTGTAGTCATGGTTTTCATGACCTCTTTGTTTTTGTCCATTTTGCTGTTCAGTGCCATTAAAATCTGCATTATTTTAGTTTCTTGTGAGGTTCGCCTTTCTTCGCTAGAACTCCTTTCCTGGATTATCACACTCTCCTGGGATCCTATTTCCACTCCTTGATTTCTTAGTGCTTCCCTTGTTTCCCGTATTCTTTTATCTATTTTTGAAATTGTTATATTTACACTAAACTTTTAAATACTAAATAAATATGTCTAAATTTAATTAATGTACAAATTTCTCTGAATTTCGGTTTTGGTAATTTTTCCAAGTTAAAAAATCTTTAAAGCTCCGGTTTAACTTAATTATTTTATTTTAAATCTCACGGTCGTATTTTCCAATTTATTTTAATTTAATTCGAGCCCCAGGCTTGGGCAGCCAATAAAAATTGATATGATAACGCCGTACTCGGTGTAATGACGTTTATACTTAACTCCACCGCTCTGTGTTCTCAAATCAAATCTAATCTTACTAATTTTATTATTATGTCACGGCTAGCTTTTATTAATCTACACAGAGTGCACAACGTTACGTTGATCAATTTTTTTTCTCCACCTCTTTATGATTACCTATTTGTTTGAATTATAAAACATAGTCAACTAATTTTATATAATGAAAAGAAATATCATTTACAAGTTTTGAAAAATATTAAAATACACCCTTCAATCAACCAATATCATATGTATCATTTATCCCAAACTTTATATACTCTGAATTCAATCTAAAGTCACCAAAAACTTCCTCTTTTTACGAAAGAGACATGGAACGTTCTGGACCCCTTTATAATATGTTACCTAAGTTTAACGTATGCAATGTTTGTTGTTGACTTTATCACAAGTTTATATAAATTGAATAAATTCAGTATTGAAATTTAAATAAAAAAAATATCTTAAAACTAATTAGATCTGACCTGTTACAGGTTGTTCGGGTTGTGGATTAACAGCCCTATGTTGTCTTTATTCGTCTATCACTGTTCTGTTTAGTTGAACCCCTCGTTTTTTATAAATTACTTCGTGCTTCTTTATTTTATTTGCATTGAACCTCGCAACTCAAAATTGTACCAAAATTGTACCAAAACCGTCGACGCTGATTTAAAATATTGTATTATTGACCCAGATTTAAATTATTCTTATTAACACCTTTGAAATATTCTATCGTCCAATTCGAAGTATTATATCTATTTACACATTTGAAGTATTATACCATCCATTCGAAGCCGTTAAACGGCAAAAGAAGTCTTCATAATTGTAGCACCTATTTGTTACTATAACATACACTATTATATTATTAAATATTAAAATCGCGTGACTTTCTGTTTAGAAGCGACACAGTTTTGCCCTGCTTGAGTTTTAAACTCACCCGTTTTATCATTGCTCGGTGTTTAATATCGGCTGTTCCCACTTGCATGTGGGCTGGGTTTTCAACAAGTCTGTTGATATCTTAACCAATAAGGTTTTTGTATTTACTGCATCTTGAAGTGGTTTCTGATGTAATATATCCGTTTTTCCGTGTAATACCTATTTGCTTATTAATAAGCCAAAATTCAAAGGAAATTCTCCCCCCGCCCCTTATCACCATTACAATATATATGTTACTCAAATTTAGACCAGGGTAGAAAAATTAATAAACGACATCAAATAATTTTAATCACCGTGTATAAGAAAGCTTTGGGTAATAATACGCTTCATTTAAAGGCATATTGGATAAATTTGTCATTTACTTCTAAACATAGGGTTTATATTGTTTAGATAATGTTAAACACCATGTATATTAAAGCAGTGGAAAATAGTACGCTTAATTAAAGGCCTACTGTGTAGATTTAAATCATTCAATTAGAATGTAGGGTTTTTGTATATAATTATAATCAACGTTTAGAAGGAAGTAATGTAGAATGTCATTAGATAATACGCGTTATGAAAACCGTGGAGCATAAAAATTTATTCGTTTCATTAAAAATAAGAGGTTGAGATTATTCACTGGACGCTTTCTATAAAAAGAAGCAGAGTGAAATTGTTCAATTTGTAGTTAATTTAATCGTTCCAAGTACTCAAACTATCGAGAAATTATAAAGATATGGAAAAGGCACGCAAAAGATTTCGGCGTCTTAGAACTCAGGAACACCTGCAAAGAATAACGATGTATATGATAGGCGATAAACTTTAAGCTATATGAGTGCAAGTAAGAAAGCGAGTTTGTGGTATAAAAACAAGCGAGATGGATTGCATTAGCAGTTAAATGAAGGGGAAAATGTGAAACAAGCGCAAAGGTTTTAGATAGAACGAACAGACTAGACTGGCGATTAAGGTTAAAATAAGATGCAAACATGAGAGGGAATAGCATATCAGTTGGTGTGTAAAATTAATTAGTTGTTTTCGGACGTGTTGCGAGGCGTGTGGAAAATTCTTAGATTTCAAATTGGACGTGTGCAAATTTTCAGTAGAATCATTATGCCGAGCCGTCGGAAGGAAAAATAGAATGCGAATTTCTAAAAATTAGCTGTCGCGGGACAAATTCGACTTGCATGCGGGCCATTATATAAACCCGTGCTTATAGGTGTTTCGCTCTCTTATAATTTTGATTTTATTCGATACTTTATACAGTTTTGCTCTTTATTTTTTGATTATTCGATACTTTAAGTAGAATACGTGGTGATTACGTGCTACAATAAGAGTTATTAGTACACTTAGAGAAGATAAATAAAGGTAATAAAGTCTAGTTATATTTGCGGGTATTACTGTACCAATTATTCAAGTTAATAACGATAAATAAATAAATAGAAGTAGGCAGTTTTTGGTATAGCGTGAAAGAATTATGAATTTCCGTGCTATTTATCAGGAGTGTTAGTAATCAAATGTTATTCGTAAACGTGATTGGATCCACAAAACAAGATTTTGATATACTTAGATGAGTTCCTGAGAAACCCTGAAACCTTTTAGACGAATGGTGGTGGAGAAAATTTTTAAAGGCGGCCAGAAATCCGAAGAAGTAAACATAAACCAGCTGGAATGGTGGGATTAGCAAGTCCGATGTACATTGAAGCCACGAGTGCATTAACCTTCAGGTAAATTATGCATTTTGTTCGATCTTAGATGTTTTGGTGTGTGTTGAATATCTTTATAATTTGTTTGATAAAAATGGACAGTAATAAATTTGTATAAACAATAAATTTTTAATTTTAAGGGTAAATTTTCTTGTATAAGTAGAAAGGAGTATTTATCAGGTTTATGTTTTTGAATATGATCAAAAATTGGGTCTGTCTTTGAGCTCAATTAGACTAACCTGTTAAATTAACGTAAAGGGGTGGGAGATGCTCCCTTTTATTCAGACTCAAGTCTGCAAATATTGTTTATTTATTTAGTATGCATCCTACAAGGACTCTAATTCTAAATGCAAATTAAAATGATGACAAATTTGAACTTGAAATTTTATGATGCTGCAATTTATGCTGAAATTTAATTTTGAAATTTTAATGTATTGTGAATATTGGTGTAAATAGAGTTAACGTTGATGTTTGTGGTAGGATTGTGTTTTTTTTTATGAATGGGGATGATAGTTTTATCTATGTGAGCTGCCGAGGCGGAAAGAGTCAAGAGGCGATATATATATATATATATATATATATATATATATAGCTCAACTCAGTAGTTTTGAGTTGAGCTTAGTTATAGTAAGACATTTTTTGAAAGATGTCGCATTCAAGCAATCAGTGGTGCTCCAAACAATCTATTACAAAAGCAGCAGAGGATATCCTGGATGGCTCGAGTTTCTACGCTTCTAGTAAGAAATATAATATACCTAGAACAACGTTATGCAGATATGTTAAAAGGTTGCAGAACGTGAAGAAATTACATAATTCCAACGATGCATCCAAAGATGTTATACCAGAAGTTAAAATATCTATACAGAATTATGATAACTTTGCTATTGCTAATGCAAAAGAGGATGGTAAACATGGTCCTTTGTTTCCGTCTAACATACGAGCTATATTCGTGGGACCATCGAGTTGTGGGAAGACCAACGCTTTAATATCTCTGATCTTGCACCAGAACGGTCTTAGATTCCAAAATGTCTATGTATTTTCGAAGAGTTTATATCAACCGAAATACGAATTGTTAAAAAACGTTTTTACACCATTAAAAGAAGAAATTGGGTACCATGAGTTTGAAAATTACGATGATTTGATCGAACCCGGAGATACCAAAGAAGATTCAATTATGGTTTTTGATGATATACCTGCAAACGAGCAAAGTAAAATCACTCAGTTTTTCTCGTTCGGTCGACATAAAGCAATAGATTCGTTCTATCTATGTCAAACTTACGATAGCGCCTTAAAACATAGACTCAGAGATAACGCCAATGTAATCGCATTATGGAAACAGGATGACACAACCCTTGGCCATATCTTTTTGCATTATATAAGTGGTGACATGACATATCCGAAATTTAAAGAAATGTGCTTACAGTGTTAGGGTGGGGATGACTCAAAACATAATTTTATAACTATTGTGAAAAATTTTGATTTGGATAATGGTCGATATAGGAAGAATTTCGACGAGTATATAAATATTTGACATTATTCAAAAAAATAGTTAGTTCCCCTCCAGGGAAAAATTGGTAAAATATGTGCTTTCGACTTTTAGTTTTAACTATTTACCTGTAAATTATTTGGAGATAGTAGAGGAGGAAGACAGCCAAGATAAAATGAAAATCTTACACAAGTGCTACATTAAAGCAGGTAGTACATATTTTACACAATCTGCAACACCATATTCTACAATTCCAAAAGAAATAGTCATTTCGGAATTAGGATTGATAAATACACCTAACATTCGCCCAGAGGTTGTACGACAACGTGCAAATATTTGTTGTAAACTCTATCCGTTTACGCTAAAGGAAATTGCCCCATTATGCATGCCATACGCTGTAAGTGGAAGGAAAAGACAACTGGAATTAGAGAAAATGGATGCAAAAAGGCAAAAATTGGACTACATGGAAAACACTGCGACAATACGCAAACAATACAAAGATGTGTTAGACAAAGAACACCTTATTAGAGAAAATGAGGAAGAATTAAAAGATTATTTTATGTGTCGATGGACTGACTTAGATACATCCGGGTTCTACAAGCTGTATGCATTTGCATACTAAATCATACTAAATCCGTATACTTCTTAAAAGGTTATTCTAAAAACGTATTTACCAAATGGCAGATAACAAAAACGAACTAAGGAATGCGGGTTTCGTAACCTTGGCGTACACCACACGTAAAGGGGTTCCGCTAAACATTGTACATTTGCCTAGTAAAGAACCATTCGGATCATTTAAAACCGAGGTTCTTACAACCTATAACAACCATATATCCCCAAAAGTGGTGGACATGCAACTACGCAACAGTGTGTGGGAGAATAAGGATTTCCTCCAATATCGACAAGAAGAAGTCGATCAAGCTAACAAGATACGTATGCAGGATATAGTGGGAAAGCTGCGATTAAAAGATTGTCACAAGCTGCAAGAATTACACGAAGGAATGGATCTGGTTGTCGATGGAATCAAAGACTTTAAATATAGAGGCAAACTTCGGTACATTTTACAATTCGAAAACCTAGACGGTCTCTAAGTATCAAACTATTGGCTAGAAAAGGAGATAGAAGCCTTGGGTGTCGATTTAAATTTTAAGCTGCGAATAAAATTAGATAAAATTAAAACCACTCCAAACAAACATAAAGAAAGGACTGTCTTCTGTGTATAACTTTGTATTAAAATTAAGTTTAAATGACCCCATGCTTGGTATTACATATTTTTAAATTTGTTATGTATAATGTCAGAATAAACATTTTATAATAGTATATAACATTGTTCTTTATTTATAAAAGGCTGTGACGTTACCCTGAAATAGTAGTCGCACAGAGAGGGGTGCGCATGTGTAGTGCGCATGGGCAGGGGTGCGCACGCGCAGGGGTGCGCACGCGCAGGGTTGTGCATGCGCAGGGGTGCTCATGGGCTAAGATGTGTCTGGGCGTACACGAGGGAAGCAGATGTTAACAGTCACCAAGCATCCAATTCTTTATTTGGATGGTAACGAGTACTTGCCTGCGTATGTATCCGGAGTAAAAAAT
Source organism: Platerodrilus igneus (assembly GCA_036346225.1). NCBI lineage: Eukaryota > Metazoa > Arthropoda > Insecta > Coleoptera > Lycidae > Platerodrilus > Platerodrilus igneus. The sequence goes on from JARFIW010000942.1 coordinate 15,037,805, forward strand.
ACGATTTGTACACGCAGCTTATTAATAAAGTTAGTTTATCGAGGGAAGATGACTAGCGTAACGTCATACTGGAAGCTAATCAATCTACGCATGGGGGCATAAAGATATAGGTCTAAGATAGTTGTATAGAGTTTGTAAATCTATTGTGTATATTAGTTTTAAGATTCCATAATTTTTAAGTTCTTCTCCCACTTTCCCTTCTTCTAAATCCTTCCTGGTTCTATCCTGGTTGACAGAGTATACGTGTTATCACCACGTTGTGTTCGCGGAACACAGCGATTTTGGATTTCTTGGGAGATGGTTGGTCAAGGCATATGTCTTGCGTAGCAAAAAAAGGTTCTAAAGATGGAGTTAATAAAGAAGAGCAAAAATTAGTGATTTGGGTCTTTAAAAGGCATAACTTTGTATGGGGTGGTCCTATTTAAAATCTATTTACAGATTTGCGGTCCCTAGAAAAATTTAATATTAGTTAATACCAAAAAAGATATATTTATCTTAAAAAAGTGACTAGACCGCGTATAATAAATACAATATAACACTTGCCAACAAAAAGTTGTAGGGAAATTCAAAGAAGAATTTAATGGGGATCTAGTATTATAGTTTGTTGGTAGTAAGGCTAAGTCCTACTGTATTGTAGGCGAGAAAGATACAATTAAAAAGATTAAATGGGTCTCACGAAGTGTAGTTAAGTAAAACCGCGAGTGCTACAATCTAGAACGAGTATATATTTCCAAAAGGGGTGGGCATGCAGCTACGCAGCAGTGCGTGGGAGAATAAGGGTTCTCTCCAATAACAAATTAAAGTTTCCATGTACGTAGCACCAGTCATTGGGTCATGGTAGAAATGTTTAACCTATAAAGACGATTATTAATTGTGGTTTTGAAAAATATTAGTTTTCTTGGACTAAATAAAATAGCTTAGACTGATTAATGTATATGGTTACATATTATCGTACACATCCACAAACATCTGTTTACGTCCGTATACGGACATGGCGATGCCGGTAGTTTTTGTTTAACAAATAGTAGGAAAGATATGTCAGGTGTTAGTGTGCGGAAGCCCATAGGATCGTTGGATTCAAAAAGAACGGTACGGCGGGATGTATGGTGGCCTTCGTTAAATTAATCAAAAGTGGTTAATCGAGCATATTAGATGTTTAAATATGCGAAAGTGTAAAAGCCTGCATTAGTAAAATTTAATTATCTGACAAAAAAGTACGCGATGTGCTATACTTTTAAAGAAAGTACAGAATGGTGCTTTGCAGCGGTCCTAGCAGTAAAAAGGGCGACTGGCTTTTTCAAGCAACTACAAGAATATAAGTAGCGCAGAGAAGGGGTATGCATGTATAATACAGCGCATTGTTAGTTTTCGCGTAGCCCGAACGTGTAATTGATCACGACTTATAGATCCCTCGGAGGTTTAAAAAATTCCTAGACCATTGTCGTTTGAAGAATATTTGGAAATTATCAGAACGGGAGCGGTTCGAAGTATAAGTTAGATGGATGATTGACTGAGTTTTTCTACCTTTTACGAGGGAATCGGAAGTTGACAGATATCGAGCATCTAATTCTTTATTTGTGCGATATCGAGTACTTACCGGTTCTAGAAATCAATACGTGCGGCCGACCGCTATGCGAAAGTGTAAAAGCTTACAGAAGCAAAATTTAATTATCAGACAAAAAAGTGCGCGATGTTCTATAGAAAGTATAAGACGGTGCTTTACATCGGTCCTAACAGTAAAAAGGAGGTGACTTTTTCTAGCAACTATAAGAATAGCAGTAGCGCGGCGAAGGGGTATGCATGTATTATACAGCGCACTGTTACTATAAAGTATGTTAGTTTACGGAAAGCTCGAACGTGAACAAATTAAATTTTTATCTATAATTAACCACGGTCGTAAAAATGGGAAATTAATGGTTAATTTTAATACCGCTAAGCATATACTTTCGCTTGGTGATTCATTTAGAAACTATTCAAACCTACCATTTCCTAAAATATAACGTAGAAGTTATTTAAAATTAAATTGCTTTATTAGTAAGTATTCTGTAGACAACAAGTTTGGTATTCCCTTAGTAAAGGTTTAAAGTGTTTTTATTAAGTTTTTGTTTATAGTAGCACTACATCTTCTACAGCACGACTTGCACACAATTTGTGTGCGTGTGCTACCACCCTTTTGGATTTTTAATATGCACGCGATCCGAATAACATAGAAGACAATTCCAATGTTTCTACTAACGGCATTCGCACCATCGACGATGCGAACCAGGTGCATGCATTGGCGCTAAATGTACTAGACGAGCAGTAAGGATTGGCGAAAGATGACGTCATTTAGTTCCCCGCTGAATCCTCAACATCGTTCGGTCGTCTTCGGTAACTTTCGGTTTGCACTCTATAGGAAGCATAAAGCAACAACGCAAGAGTAAACTTTTTAGTTATAAGCTAGTTCGTTTAAAAGTTTAACCAAGGTCTTATAGTGCGGATTTTGTTTTGTACTAAAATGGTACCTGCAAACGTTTTAAATGCAACTCTTGCAGTGTTTCCTATACCTGGAAAAATGCTTTCAAACGGCACCAGAACAAATGTCGTGGTGTAACATCGTCGACGGTTAAGCTTATACATCCGTCCGCAGCAAAGTGCTTTAACTGTGGGTTTTGCGGTATCGTTTTTACGAGAATGGACAGCTTACAGCGACACAAGGAAACACAGCCCGGTATGTCATTAAGCCGTAAACGTTCAGCTCCACCAGCTGTTAAAAGGCCTTGTACTAAACAACCACGAATTATGTGTAAAGTATGCGATTTCAAAATGGAAAAGACTACCTATGCCGCACCCTTGAGAAGCAACAGACATAAAAATGCGCCAGTTACCGCTACTAGCGACGATGGTGTAGAAATGGTTAGCACAGCGTTTTACAACCGTATGGCTAGCTATCGCATAAAGAACGCCAGTGTCGACGATGGAGTGTCCGAGTTTCTTTGGAAGCAGAAAGAGCGATATATTCGATTAATTAATGAAAAAAGAATACAACATACAGCAATAAAAGTCTATTGCGAACTCTACGGCGTTTACACCAAAATGGGGGAAGAGACTACCGATGTGAAATCCTTTAACACAAAAAATGTGGTTATAACGTTTTCTAGTAATCTGGAAAATATGTACGAGGTCTTATGCAAAATCATAAGAACAAAATCAGAGGAATTTGAAACATGTGGGTCCGGTTGGTCTTTGGAAAAGGTGCTCTATTTAGAAATAAATATTAATAAGTAAAAATTGTCTGTAATAAAAAGTTTTAAGAATTGTTTTTAGATTTTCTTTTAGGTATGAGCTGCAGGAAATTTATAATTTAGAGGGTGTGTGTAAAATGGTAAAAGGTGATCCGATTTTAAATCTGTCTGCAGATTCAAATTCTGCATAAAATTCTAGACTAACAGGATGTGTCACATGGCTAAAAAAATTTATGTGGACGGTCAGAAATCGCTACCGATAAAAAAAATCTTAAAATGAGGGTAGCTCTCTGGGGGATGATTCTATCTGAAAAATTCCTAGAGATTCGCGTAGCTGAGAAAAATCTAGTATTAATTGATACCAAACAAGGTACATTTATCTTGTGGGTGGAAATGCGGAGAAAGGTTTATCTCGCGGGTGGAAAGAATGCGGGTGTGACGTAATCAAAATGGTTGTAGGGTGTCCGAGCAAGGCGGAGAGCAAGGTGGGAGTCACATCTCCACATTTGCTCCTTATGGGAATTTACATGTAAATTTGGAAGCAAATGTGGGTTTTGGGAGCAAATGTGGTTCCAGAACGTCACTAAATACCCTACTAACATGGATTCCGTTCCGGACATAGTGCCAAGGACACCATCCGATCCCTAATCACGACCGTCCAGGCATCTCTCTCCAAATTTGTAATAGCTATTTTCCTAGACTTCCACTTCCGTCTTTGATCTTTTATGGTGGCCCAATGTCAACTCACAAATTAAAAAGCCAACCTTCCTCGAAATATATACAAAATCCTAAAATCCTACCTACGCTCACATTCCACGAGCCTAAACTTCAACTACTTTACCATAACCAAACCCCTATCCCAGGTCTGTCCGCAAGGATCGGTCCTCTCACCCATGCTATGGAACCGCTCTATAAACCCCCTCCTAGACCTTGACATCTCTAATATTTCTACCTTCGCCTATGCTGATGACCTAACCTACCTCGTACATGGAAACTCCCGTAGATCCTTAGAAAACACCACCCGCCTCCTGATCCAAAAAATCGAATCCTGGTTCTTACTAAACAAACAACCCTTGTCACCCGTTAAGTCCAAAATCCTATTACTTAAGGGACATCTTCAACGCGCCCCCACTATCCACATATTTAACACACCTGTAAACCTAACCAAATCAACCACGTACCTTGGAATTCAAATTGAAGCAAGACTTAAAATGCAAGCTCATCTATCATATCTCCGATCCAAAACTAAAACAATCCTTAATAATATACACCATTCCCTACCAAAATTCATTGAACTGAATCGCCACACTCATAAACTAATCCTACAACAAATAATAATTCTTATCCTAAGTTACGCAATAGACCCCTGGTATCCCCTTACAACACCTCATTCCCCGCAGTAACCTTAATCCAACCCGAAGACCTTTCCTACTATTTTTTACAAGAGCTTTCAGAACATTCCCCAACTAGCATTATACGCAATTTTAAAACAACCACCCCTAAACATCCTGCTCCACTATAAAGTACAACTTTGTAACCTAAAGAAAAGAAGACTAATACAATCACATGACCGCACCCTACAACCAACAGAATACGAAACAATGACAATGACAAAAATAAACAACGATTACTGAATCTCTAATGCAGAGCTGGCAATACCAATGTAACAACGAAGTCACAGGTAGACACATACACGACATTTTCCCAGATATAACGAACATCCCCGAACACATCCCCTACTTCAACCAGAAAAGACAAATTCCGACAAAAAATACACTCCTTCCAACTAATTCCCTCTCCTTACTGTCCCTGCTCGAACCAAAATATTACTAAAACCTCCCACCACTTATTATACTTATGCCTCAACTCCATTCCTCACCAAACCCACATAAAATACGAGATTCGACTTGATCCCTTTACCCCACTACCTACCACCAACTTCCTCGCAATTAATTATCCCTTCCAATTTGACCATTTCCTAAAGGCACAACCATCTTTAATTTCCTATGGTTTATTCGCCTCGGTAAATTTTCCTTGTATAACGGCGCACAGCTCAACCCTCAGTATATCATATAGCTTGACTCACCCAAAAACACAAACCACATGTATTTGGATACAATCGAACCTATCCCTTGCCCTCTTTCCTCCACCTCCTTATACCCCAGTAAAGTCCATTTCCGGTCACTGATGTCATAATACTGACCAACTATGTCCTAGTGGAGGAGAAATGTAGAATCCGGTGGTGATAGCGGCGCCAATACACATAATGTTACCTCTAATTCGCAAACGGTACAGGTGAAGTTGGATCCAGTCCCTTGGTTCTTGGTCAATAGAGCGGAGGGAAACTTTTCTAAAACTAGTCCTTTTACCATTTCTAGGTCTGTGTTCAATATTGTTGGAAAATTTACTAGACAAGCAATGAAACAACGCTCGTGCAAGGACATAGCAGACACTAAAGTAAAAGTTTCTCCACATTGCACCCTGAACTACTACTCCAAAGAAATAATATGCCGTCACTTCTTATTGAATTGTCCTTAGTAATGAAATTTTAGAAGAATTACAAGAACGTTGCTTTATCGACGTTCATCGTATAACACCACGAACCGGTGGACCACAACAAAATACCGTGAACCATATAATCACACTTAATTCAACTGTTGTCCCTAGTAGAATAAACGTAGCATACAGTTGGTCTGTACATTTCCGCTCTAATGCGGTGATTTAAATGCCAAAAATTTGGACACACATAAGTAAAATGTAATAGTGAACCGGTATGTGTCTATGGAAAACCAATACACCATGGTGTTCCATGTGAAGAACCTCTTAAATGCGTAAATTGTTAAGATCCATACTCTGTCCAATATAAAAAATGTCCAATACTCAAACAAAAAGTTGCCTTTTGAACAATAAAGACGATTAATAGAATAAGTTTAGCTGAAGCAAGAAGACAATTTGAACCTATTCCACAACCACGTCCGAGCTATGCAGAAGCTTTATCTCTACCAGTAAGAGATCCACTGGATCCAAAGATTGTAGCGGCCGAAATAATACCCTATCTTTTAGGGATAATTGAGTCTGTAGTGGAAAAGTTTCTCTCCGCTAGAGACACCTGCGACGGTAATCCGTCCGAAGAAAACTATAAAATAGATAAACCCTCTTCCAGCAGGGGTAAACCTAAAATAAAGAAATCCGTCCAAAGATTGTTAATAGATATGTGACAAGAGGAAAAGGGGCGATTGCACTCCCACTCTGGGTCCATTACACTCGGAATCACAAGAAAGCCACACCTTACCAGTAGAGGCCAAAAAAATAAAGGGCTGGCTAAAGGGCAAGCTCCTCTGATGTATTTCTGTTATACTAGTTGGAAATTTTGTTTTTACTTTTTCTTTTTTGTGTTTTTGCATCTGTGACATTTTTGGTTAAAGATATATTATGTCGTTGATGTAAATATTTACATCGATTTCGCGTTTACCGATCTAATTAGCGTCCATTTTCCGCGGTCGATATAATTTATGAGTACCGTAAAAGTGTGGTTTATCGTCTTCTATCGAACGGACTTTAAGTTTGTTGTCTCTTTCTATTTTATTGTACTACGTAAAGCTGTTAAAAATATTTCTTATCTTTTTATTGCACTTTAATATCCGTGCGAGTTCTTTGAACCGGCGTTTAATCCATTATCAACTTAGTAAAAATAATTCGAAAATTCTAGAACAATTGCTTGGTTTGAAGCTCATAAGGTAAAGTTAAATATTATTTACACATAAATAATAAGGGTTTCTTTATACTTTGCAAATACAATAATATTTGTATTCATTTGTATTCTAACAGGGTACAGATGCATATTTTAAGAAGGTAGCTTAAATCTAAGTTATTTCAGGTACTTTTGATGAAGGCTTCGTATAAAAATGCAATAAGATTTGTAATAATAAATATTTTATACGAGCAATTTATCTTTGTTTTTATGAGGATGCATTAAAGCTAACAATTGGTAACTATTGCATTCTTAACAATTAATTTGCATAAGAGATCTCACTCAGCTGAAAAGAATTGATTTAAAAATGATGCTTTTAAATTTTTATTCGTTATACAATTCCTGCAATAAACACGGTTTAAAGTTAGGCTTCTTTTTATGTTTTGTTGTAACGCTTATTTATACAGAGTAAAAAATTAATTATTGCGAAATTTTGATTTTTCCGGTTTTTTTTCGTTTTGGGAGGGTTTTTTTCGTATAATTTGGGTGTTTAATGACCTCTCGTGACCTGTTTTCACATCAATATATATATATATATATTTATATATATATATACACACATATATATATATATATATATATATATATATATATTGCTGTGACAATGCTTGATTTTGGACGTCGCTAAAATTGTGCTGTGGTACAGATACAGCAAACTGTAAAATTTGAAATTTCTTACTTACCTTACCTTTTAACTTATCTTTGCATAGCTAGCTCAACGGAAATGCGAGAGTTTACAAAATAAAATCAAATACAGCAATATCACAAAGCATCTGTACAGCCTAAAATATTTTCTCTCATGCGAAAGAATATAGAACATTTACAACGCAATTTTTATTCATCAAATTATTTTTTGACAAACACGTATTCACTTAATTATTAAAATGTTCCTCACCTAATGTAGGTTTAAATTTACAGAACTAAAATCTCTTATGTTTTGGATAATTTACCTGGTTTTGATTCCCACGCTCGTAAGGTTTGTTTTGTCAAAAAATCCTTGACAGATAATCTATAAAGGAAAATCAAAGTGTTTCGAACCCTTATCACACTTTGGTAAATACTCTTACAAAAATAATTTTTTTTTATATGATTAGGACTTTTCTAACTAAAATTAAACGACAAAATTAAAATATCAGTTACAAACAATATAAATCTAAAAGTACTATTTCAAAATCCCAAAGATACGCAATTTGCAATTAATAGTATTAAATATCTTCGGCTTATTGGCTTTATTTTCAAATTGACGTTCAAAGTCAGTATACAAGATTTCCATTTAAATCTCTATTTAGAAACCAATGTGCATCCTCGGTTTATTATTCAATTAAATTTTTAAAGTAGCTTTTCAACTTGTGGAATTTTCCATTTTTATTGTATATAACAAAATCAACAAGCTGCATATTTTAAAAATGACATATATATTCATTGTTACATTGTAATTATTAAATTATGGTATGCGTACTGCATACTTCAAGACGTCTTTGAAATTCTATACATATTACTTGGTCGACAAGAATTTGTCAATTTCTCCCAAATGTCGATTGCTTCTGTTTATATATAAAAATGATCTCTTTTCTAGAATGACCGGGTGCCGTATGGAATTCCATTCCAATTACTACACGCCTATTTGACGTAAGTTTCTGAGAATTCCTCATAAGCGTTTAAAATCGCCGCGTTTTATTATCTTGTTATTGGGGATTTATGTGCGCTATATGTCCTAACATCCCAAGATAATTGTGTCGCATTGTATCTCTTCTACAATAATTGCAAAAGCTATTAAACAATTTTTAGCTAATGTTATGAGTTATTAATGTGGAATGAATGTTTATTTATTAGTTAGGTATTTACGTTGCTCTAAGTGCGGGTGACGCATTTTCCATATTCCTAACATTCTAGAAAATTCTTTATTTAAATTGAATTTATGTAATACAAAAGTCAATTTATATGATTAATTTAAAGTTTTATAATGCAAACGAAGTGCTATTCTATAGAAAATAATTGTTTTTACGGTAAAACGTAGACAATACTAAGGTCAAAAATTGGGGTTTTTAATACTTAAAAGTATTCATTTTTATGCACGGAATGTCTAAAACTGATTACTTAAAAAAGAAGAAAGATTTGTTAAAAGATGATACCGTTTATAACAAAATTTAAAATGGTTCAGTATCATATTTCCAAAGAAAGACTTTAGATCTGATTAAAAAATTAAAAATTAAAATAGTCATTAGTGACTTGGTCGCAAAAACATTTAGTAATTTTAGTAGTACAATTCCTAAACCTAACGGATTTTCAAAAGTACGTAAACCTAATTGCCCACAATTCTGTAACCGAAAACTTTCAGAATTTATTACTGAAATGTTATCAAAATCAATTCCTTTTAATAATTACCATGTAAAAGATTCGTTTGAATTATGGAATTCATAAACAATTTTCAATTACCTTGTAATAAATATTCCTAAGAAACTAATTCTTGATAATATAAATAATATTTGGAACAATATTATACCGATTTGGAAATTTTCAAACAAGAATGATTGGAAACAATAGAATTCTTATTCAATAACAATTATATCTCTTTCGATAATAAATTTTATATACAAATTTTGGATGTCCAATGGGATCTAACCTTAGTCCCATTATAGCACAAATTGTTATGGATGGGTTATTGGATATTGTTATACCAAAATTGCCATTTAAACTTCCATTTATGAAAAAGTTTGTAGACGATTTGGTAACGACTGTCCCCTATGATAAAATAAATGAAATCCTAAATATTTGTAATGAATATAACATTTACATACAATTTTCTGTAGAAACGGAAGAAAACAGATCAATACCCTTTTTAGATACTTTATTAATAAGAAATAGTAATAACCAAATTATTTTAGACTGGTGCCAAAAGGCCACAAATTCCAAAAGATATTTAAATTATCATTTTTATCGTCCCTCTAATATTAAATTTAATTTCATTTAGGGTTTAAAAAATCGAATTAAAAAAATTTCAGATCCAACAAAACAAACAAAACATAACAAAAATATTCAAAACTGAAGAATATTTTAAAAACAACAATTATCCTATACAGTTAATAAATACTGTTTTCTTCAACATTCATCATACAAACATAAATGATAACACCATCAACGAAAATACGAAAACATACAACACATTGCTGCATATACATCCTTTATCTCCAAAATTAATACAAGTATTCAAAAGATGTAATTTCAAGTTTGCCAAAAAGAATGTTTTAACAATTGTAAACCTTTTTACAAACCTAAAAGATAAAACACCAACATTATTTTAAAGAAATATTGTGTACCAAATTAATTGCTCACAATGCAACTACTTAGATATAGGACAAACTTCCCAAACTTTAAAACAAAGAATAACTCAACATAAAAGTGATATCAAAATTAAACCAAATTCTTGTGCTTTATCAAATCATTCAGTCAAATTTAACTATAAAATAGATCTTCAAAATCCAGAAACCTTAGATCAACGAAAAAGAATATTTTTAGAAATGTATCACATTTGTAGATCAAATCACACGACGAATAAAAAAATGGACACTAATGACTTAAGTCCTATGTACACTTATTTACTTACATTTAAAATTTAAGCGTCATGAAAGGGCTGTTTGTATCTATATTTATATCCATATTTTATATATAATATTTACATATATCTTATTTGTTTATGTGTCTTTGTTTGTTTGTGTGTATATGTATATTTGTGTATGTGTTTATTTGTGTGTGTGCGTGTGTGTGTGTGTGTGTGTGTGTGTGTGTATGGTAAGTGTGTATTTATGTCTATTTATATTTATGTTTGAATGTGTATGTTCGTACTTACATACATGTATTTATGTATATTTATGTTTGTTTGTTATGCATTTATACACGCTTGTATTTACGTGTGTTTATGTGTATCTGTGTGTATATATATTCCGCATATCTATATGTACATATATGATGACAACAAAAATTAAATAAAAATCAAGCAGTTTTACAAACGTCAAAAAAAAGCTTATTAAAAATACTTTTATAATTTATACACACTTTTATTTCTACTTTAAAAAAACATAAAAAATTATTCGAAAAGTTAGACATTTAATAAAGAGCGTTTTTTACTATCAGCAGACCTCAAGCCCATTTTATTTTAGAAACTATATATATATATATATATATATATATATATATATATATACAGGTTGTTTTTTTTAAGTGGGAGGTCACCTGTATGTGGAAGACCAATGGTAGAAGGAAGCTGAAAATTTGCACTAGGAGGTTATCGAATGTGCCCTACACGTCTAAAATAGTTTCGATACGTTAGCACTTCCGGTTATACCGGAAGTCGGTATTACTATCGTTATTTTAAATAGAACACCCTGTATATTTATACATTTTCGAATTCCTTGTTGAATTTTATGTGAACTTTTATAACACAACCATACTTCTATCTAATGCCGTTTTCGAGATATTTTGACTTTTAGTAGATTTTTGACATTTGCACGCTGTCACATAAATTGGATTAACTTCAAAGTGAACGAACTTACAAAATTGTTTTTTTTTGCAATCACATTCATAATACTTGATATTATTTCTACGTGCAAATAAAATCTGATTGCAATGTACAGGGTGCTAGAAAATTCATTTTATAATTTGACTAATAAAATGTTAAATATTCCGTTTTTTTTAAATGGAACCTACCATATTTTGTTATATTAATCGATTCTATGGAAAAAAATACCTTAGGTATGTAATTACAACAATCCATTTATTGTAAGCCGTTTTTGCGTTATTTGCATTAAAAGAGAAAATGTACTAGTTCAGTAACGTAATAACATTTGCTACTCTCAAGTAGCTTTTGTCCGATACATTAACAAAAGAATAATTGGTTATTTTTAGGAAACGTCAAATGTAGATAATTCTACGCAGATTGCAATTCCCGTACTGTAGTTATCTAGGAGGGTTAATCGAAACTTTACAAATCAAGATTATCTCGATATGATAATTATTTATGGCGAATGTAATAGATTCCTTTGAAGAACTGGCGATATTTTTCATCAAATATTTTGTTATATTAATCAATTCTATGGAATTAATATCTTAGTACTTAGAAAGCAGGAAATACTTTTGCACATTTTAGTTACCGAAAATGGCAGCGCAAGAGCATTTTTTGAAAAATAATGTTTAAAAACTACACAAACATGGAACAATGTATTTCATCTAACAATATTTTACCTAAAGAAAAATAAATAAAAATATAAGAGGTTGTTTATAAATGTTCTATTTGGCGGCCATTTTGATCCAAGCATTTTAAAATGCGTCTTTTAAACTCTTCATTTGTTGCCTTTTGTATTTGCTCTGGAGTTAAAGAATTTAGAGCATTTAATACTCGTCTTTTGCAATCTTCCTCAGTAGTAGGAGCGTAGGAGAAGACCGTATCTTTTACATACCCCATAGAAAAAAATCCAAGGAGTGAGATCGGGTGATCGGGGTGGCCATAAGTGAGGTCCGATATTAGTTATAAATTGGTCTTCAAACAAGACATGTAAGTACTCGGTTACAACGTTTTCATTGAGCGCAGGAGCACCGTCGTGCTGGTAAAATATTTTGGGTATTTCATTAGGTGGGAGGTTGTTTAAATATGCTACAATTTCTCCATGCACAATTTCTAAATATCGTTCCCCTGTAAAAAGTGTTCATCGAGAAGAAAAAGAATTACTAAAACAATATGTACTTTACCGTTTAAATTTTCCTGGTAAAACACTACACATACAATTCGCGAATTTCTAATAGCACAATAAATGTTAAAAGACCATATTTCCTGAAAATTTGTTATGTATGCTTGGTGAGGATTTTCTGTGGAACAATGGTGTGAATTATGTCGGTTAAACACTCTGTTTTTCGTAAACTTTGCTTCATCGCTCCAAATAATATTTTTCAAAAACTGTTTATCCTCTTGCGTTCTAAGTAATACAAATTCGCAAAACAACATCCTTCTTTCGAAATCGGTTTCCTTAAGGTGCTGAACAGGATAAAGTGACCAACTTTTAAAATTATTTGCTTTCAAAATATTGTATATGGAACTACGGTTCATTCCTATATCCTGTACAGCATTATTTAGTGAAGCTCTGCTGCATGAAAATATGCCAATACATTAGTAACTCCAATTACTTCCTCCGTCACGGTGCTGGTCCTGTTCTTCTTTGTAATAAATGATCCATTATTCGCACAGTTTTCAAGAGTAGTTTCAAGAAGCCTAACATTCGGCGCTGGCTTTTCAGGAAATTTTTGATGAAAGACATCGCAAGTTCCTTGAAGAATTCTGTTGCATTCGCCATAAATAATTATCATTTCGAGATAATCTTGATTTGTAAAGTTTCGATTAACCCTCTTAAATAACTACAGTACGGGAATTGCAATCTGCGTAAAATTATCTACATTTGACGTTTCGTAAAAATAACCAATTATTCTTTTGTTAATGTATCGGACAAAAGCTACTTGATAGTAGCAAATGTTATTACGTTACTGAACTAGTGCATTTTCTCTTTTAATGCAAATAACTCAAAAACGGCTTACAATAAATGGATTGTTGTAATTACATACCTAAGGTATTTTTTTCCATAGAATCGATTAATATAACAAAATATGGTAGGTTCCATTTAAAAAAAACGGAATATTTGACATTTTATTAGTCAAATTATAAAATGAATTTTCTAGCACCCTGTACATTGCAATCAGATTTTATTTGCACGTAGAAACAATATCGAGTATTATTAATGTAATTGCAAAAAAACTATTTTGTAAGTTCGTTCACTTTCAAGTTATTCCAATTTATGTGTCAGCGTGCAAATGTCAAAAATCTACTAAAAGTCAAAATATCTCGAAAACGGCATTAGATAGAGGTATGGTTGTGTTATAAAAGTTCACATAAAATTCAACAAGGAATTCGAAAATGCATAAATATACAGGGTGTTCTATTTAAAATAACGATAGTAATACCGACTTCCGGTATAACCGGAAGTGCTAACGTATCAAAACTATTTTATACGTGTAGGGCACATTCGATAACCTCTTAGTGCAAATTTTCAGCTTCTTTCTACCATTGGTCTTCCATATACAGGTGACCTCCCACTTAAAAAAAACACCCTGTATATATATATATATATATATATATATATATATATATATATATATATATTAGTTTAGAACATCAAACAGGCTTCTATGTACCTATATTTTTATTATTTTAGTATCAAAACAATTTACTCGAACAAGTATCTCGTCCAAAATTGCAGATCAAGACAAAACGATAAAGTTGTTTATAGTTTTACGTAACCATAAACAATCCGTAATCAGCACCAACAATTGCCATGCAAATCGCAAACAATAGAACACGACGAAACAAATGCATTATATTTTATTCTCTATAATCAATTATTTCAATATAAATTAAATTAATATTTAGATAATTTTCTATAATAAATATCCTTGCATTTTAATGCTTATTGTCAGTGAATCGCCAAGTTTGCTTTTAATCGTTACTAGCAGTGAGTACGCGACAACAATGTATTCAAAACTTATTTCATTCCTTACTCTGCTTCTAACGATTTCCACTAATGCACAAGCACAAAGAGGTCAAAGAGATTACGTCATTGGATTTGGTGGCAGCTTTGATACCAATACATATTTAAAGCGTCCTCAATCTCAATCTCAAGTTGTGGGTTCACCAGCAAACAATTTGCCGTATTCCCCCGCTGAAACAGGTTACAATTCTCCACCGTATTTTAGTCAGAGTTGGAACAACAGGCAACCATCGGCTTCTGATGCAGGAAGAAGTACCAATACAGATGCACAACCTGTAAGTACATATTTTTAAGTAGCTATTTTTAAGTAAATTGTGTTATTCAACGCTTTAGTAATGCCTAAGATATCCAGTTTTGGAAGCTTTTGATAGAGTTTGCCCAACTGTCAGCAATATGGCAGTTTTTGTTCTTGTGGCAATGATCACAAATTTGTTTTAGGTCTTTTTTGTATGGTGGATATTGAACTTTTGCTACAACTTGAAAAGCCTATAACATACATAATGTTTTACAATAATTTTTAATCTACGTATTTGCACATTTGCAGGATACATAACCATTTAACTTTCTATACGAATGGTCAAAATTGCGTCTCCCCTATAGTTGGTCAGTTTATATTTTTGAATCTTTCTTAAATTTAATGAAACGCAAAGCATAACAATAGGGAATTTTTAATTTCATAACTAATGAAAATTTATTGAACTGTTTTTAAGCGCTGTCTTAGGGTTTTTGTTTGTTGATAAAGCTTTGCCATTTCATTTTTTTTCTTCGTTTTCAGTAACTAAATTCTGGTTCGAAAGCAATGGATTTTTAACCAACATTTTGATAGGATGTATTTAGTACAGTCCAACATCAATAAAACACCTATGATTTTGTTCTTCAAGCAACCTATAAAGGATGTTATTTTCCAAAATAACAAAATGAATCTTGAATGAATTTTTTTCCTCTACAATTGGTTCCCACAGAAAAGCTTGCCTAGTTGTTAATAACTCCTTTTTAAGTCTTCATTAATTCCTGTTACCAAGGGCGGATTTAAAATCTTACAACTCAATTTAGAATCTGTACGGGCACAGTTCGAAAACCGCCTGGGAAGTAAATTTCCAAACTTTTTGTAAAACTGCTACAGGTTATTGATAAGCATCTCTATTGTTCACCAAAAATTTGTATTTAAACAAAAATAATATTCCAATGTCCACGCTTATTAGTATTTGTAGCAGTAAAAAGATTAAATTGCAATGTCAGTGGGGTCTGCAGCTTTTGAAAATAAGGCGGGTGAAAAACATTCACCTACAGAGGGAAAGATTCAAAAGCAAGTCCTTTAATTTTTCAACACAGTCTCTACAACTTTTGATAACATGCACCACATTCAACCAATCTTTGCAGAAAGAAGAAAACACAAATTGGTTCGTGCATTATTTGCAGTGACTTTTGTTCTATCTCTTGAGTTTCTAAAATCTTATCAGCTAGTGGACATAGCACTCTAAGAATATGACTATTGTTGAAGGTAAAATTAGGGGTACGTTGTAAATGTAGATTTGCCCTGAAGGGACGAGTAGCCAATAAAAATTTATTGGTACACCGGTTAACTGTAGTGTTGCGGAAATGAGTTCTAATTGACGAAACAAGTATAACAATAAAGAATAAAAATTTGAAGTGTCTGAAATACAACAAATACTATACAATAGTTACTTACCTAGAAAGGCTTCTTTATTGTCATAATTAAGGCCAAGTTGTCTTGTTCCAGCAATTCCTTTCGATATTACCTACTATTGGGAAGACGGTTATTTCGGAAAGGTCTCCTTTGCTTTTGGTTTCCTAAATTTATCATCTTATACTTTGCATTGTTTTGCAACACCTTAAAAACACTCATTAAATTTTGGCATATCTACGAAATTTTTAAAATACAGTGCTTCTTCCAAATACGACTACTCCATTACAATTTTACCTAGTTCATAAATAAATTCAAATAATTTTCAACCTAAATTTATCTTTTATTAAAATTAACTAATTGCAATATTGTAACAATTTTATTTTCGATAACAATTCTTTGCTTATAGTTTCAAGAATAGTGTAATAATTTTATTAATAATAATAATTCTTTGCATATAATGTCAAGAATAATGTAACAATTTTATTAATAACAATAATAATTTGCATTCAACTTCAAAAGTAATACGCTAAGCCTGCATCGTCTTTTAATAATCTAGTTATATTCAGATATCTGTGTCGTATACAGCTATTTACAAGCACATCTCTGTTTGATTGTTCCCCTCCTGACAGCGCGACCGCCCGAGCTGGTTATAAGATAGTCGGCCACAGGTGATAGTGATATCAACATGTTCCCTTGGTTGGAGGGCGGCAATCTGCGAATCCATTTCAAATAGTTAGGATATCTTCGAATAACGGTCGGTAATGTATATATTTTGCGAACTTGTATAATTTGAGATAATTTATTTAGCGCGACAAGTAGGATGCAACTTTTAAAGACACACAAGGACACAGTAAAACACATGTAAGATGCTACCTTTAGAAAGTGACGTAGTTCAACTTTGAGAGTACGATTGCTGCTGAATGTAAGGCGACAGGATATGATTCGACACGTGGAACGCAGGAATTATAGAAGTTGTTTTGGGTAAATTGGTTTCAAATTGCAAACGCTGTTATCGTTGCTTGAAGAATGGTGATCCCGTCTTCCTTTGTCACAATGCGACAATTGCAGTTTTGGTTCGTAGATAGCTATAAGTTCTTTTTATGTGTTTCAAATTTTGGAACACGTTAACTTGCTTTGATACGTAATACATATACACTGAAAAAGTTTCAACTAATTGTTGAGCTGGATTTACTAGTAGTAAAACGAAAGTTCATTGATTTAACGTTTTAAAAACAACATGCTTTGTTCCATATGAATCGTCAGTAATGTCAACAGGTGTTACTAACGTCATATTTTTCTACTTTGTATAGCTGACAGATGTTATTTTAAAAGCAAATGCTTTGAACAGCTTTAGTACAACATATGTAAACATGTATATTTTTATGATCAGCTTTATCTACATTAAAATTAGTATACATAATTTTGAAAGCTCAAATGCTAATATTGTTAGAAGCTATTAATTTGTTATCTACCTGAAAAGATCTGCCCAGGTCAGAACCCTATTTGTACAACAAGCTCATGTTTTAAAGTAAAGTGTTTGATTGAAAATAATAAAGACAAACATGAAAATTAAAATTTTAAGATTGATGCAGTTAAAGATTAAATTTTTTGTTACAAGTTATATTATTTTAAAAAAGATCTTTTAGTAAACAATTGGTTCAAGATTAAAGGTTTTTTATTTTGATCAAGTGTGATCAAATCTTATTACATAAAGCTAAAACCCTTCTAAGTAATAAAGTGATGCCAATGTTATATTGAAAACACTTTTTTATTATTTCTTTATGTATTTTTGCAGGACATAAATGGTGTTCCGCTTTTTTATTTATTTAACTATCACAATTTCTTACAGGAGCTGCGTCTTATTTTATTAAAACAGGCTTTTGTCAGCGAAGGCGATCTTTTTTTTCTTTGGGCTTCCACGTCCGCCCTTAGAACTATGCTATGCAATTATTGTGATTACATCAGGACTTGGTGGCGCCTATTTGATTTAGCTTAAGTTTGATCAGCAAATAAAATTCGACTTACCCCCCCACTTCTCATTGCTCTACCCAGGAATAGACCCCTAGTTGTGTCGGAAGATTTTTGGAACAATAAATACGTTTCACTGACGCCCATGCGTAAAGCCAGCTATATATATAAAAAATTTGTTTCACTGTATATAAGAAATATTCGTTTCAATATGAATACAATTATTTTCCTAAAAAAAACTTTATTTCTTAACATCATATCAACCAGGTATTACTAAATAGAAAAAAAAAACGTTCAAAAATAATACTACTATTATCACATGGATTTTACTAATTTCACAAACATTGTTAGTTGCACTCTGAATCCCAATTCTGGATGTCGACCTAGCAATTAACAAGAACATTGGTTGCTACAACTTTTCAAGCCCGCATTCTATAGTCCCTTAAAATTAGCAACTTGTTGGTGTTCACTTCACCACATATAAAACCTACTTTAAAAATTACCAAACTTTTTCTGATTTATTCCTCTAAAATGTTCCAATTTCAACTTCTTACTCTAGAATATGTAAAATCAAACAAGCTCTAGTTCTGGGCACTTTAGTAGCCCATCACTATTCAAAATCCAGTAAAGCAATTGTGGCAGTATTATGCCAACTTCCATAAGTGAACAGAATCCATCGATAATTTGTATCTCAATTTGACATTAGCTAATTTTTGCAACATTTAAAAATGTTTATTTACTTTCGGTGCACTTTACATTCCTTCAATAAGGACGTCCAGGGACACGAATGGATCATATCCCTAGTAGGACATCAATTCACACAACAAATTCCCATTTCTGGAGGTGTGAAAATTTGCAAGTTTCAATCCTTTAATTTAGTTACGATTCTATAAGTAACACTATGAATTTTTAATCCACCGACGCGGCCATGAAATGCACGAACACGCAAAAGTCATTTATTGACTTACTGAAAATCAAACACTACGGCTGCGCACGGAATATCTTTAACCCATAGTGACCTACATCTTACCGTGGTTACTTCACCTTTTACTCAAGCTTAGTTGTTATATTATTTTCATTTTCTATCAATCTTGTTTTCGCAATGTAGCATATTTATCTATGCTAAATACTAGATAATTTTACGGCAACTTCTATTTATAACTTATCTTTCCATAAAAATAATATACGTATCATTTTATCACATTTAGATTTCTTTTTATTTGCCGTTTTAAAATAGGTCATCGTCCTGGATTATTCGTTTACCATGTATTTAAAAAAACTCTTACACTTTATTATCTGAATTATTATTATAGAAACAAAATTTTTCATAAATTCTTTTTATACAGGGTGGAGCGTTCCTATTTACTCTGTCGTTCTAAAATTAATTTTTTTGTTTCTCATCTGTTTGATATCTATGGCAACACGAACGCGTTACGCTATGATAGCACGCTTGCAGATTTTTTCAATTGAAATTACTCTCAAATGTTCTATGGATAGTTTACTAGAATTCATTATTTCTGCATGGAAGTTCTTTTCTATATTCGATAACAAATTTTAGCGAGAAAGCTCGTCGTATGTTGATTTTTTGATTAATTCTGCGTAGAAAATCTTAATTTAAAAGCTGTCTCGCATAAGGCCCAAACAACGAGTGTAGATTTGGGAACGCAAATTGTAACCATTGCTCTATTTAGAAGAAAAGACGAAAATTGGTTCAGTAATTCGATTGTAAATAGAAATAACGTATCCGGAAAGCGAACTAATAACACGTTGTAACTTGATTATTGTAATTAATTGAAGTCGGTTTTTTTTTTTTATTTCATACCCGCTTTATTGACAGGAATTGCATAAACCTTATTTTATACGAATCGCGGTACAAAATTATCTAGAGGATTTAAATCTCGTGATCTGGCTCATATTGCATTGGTCTATTGCGACTAATCTTAACTTAGAAAAATTTGTCTAACCATTTCTCCCGAAACCTGAGAGGTGTGGACTGGTATTTCAGCGCAAATAAACGACATATGAACTGGAACATTTTCGACAGCATATTAAATACGTTTTCATGTACATTCGGTGGCATTTAGTTTAGTTGTAAGAAAATGGTTAGCCCAATGGATGGATGAGTTGAATTGGGAAGGGTGCCAAACTTCACACGCCCTAAGCATCCTATTAGGTCCATTGTGTTTCCTGCCTCACCGTAAATTGGTCATTCATCTTTGATTTGTTCTTATCAGACCAGCTGCCCCCAACACGGAATTCCGAAGTCAGGTGAGTGCCGGACATGTGCACAGAATATACACCGACGTATTGCTCTCCTGCTTGCAGCGGCGACAGGTAGCGGCGTCTGCCAGACCCATCCCGTGTAGATTTTTCTTTAGTTTGCAGCTCCCAGTTTTCAGTTTTAGTAAGGGAAAAACTAATAAACATTTTTGCCTCTCGGCAGTCGGATGTTATGACAGCGGTGAGTTTTGTCTTTGGAGAACATCGCGGATGGGGATATAGTACTCGATGGCCCATGTCCAACAAATACCTGAATTGATTCTTATTTCGCCAGAGCGTCTGCTGGTCATCACTATACACTACTGAATTTCTTTTGACCTAAACTTGCTCAGTGGCGTTAGTGTTAGAAGCAAGCTCAAAGATACGATAGCATTGTAGTATCACCCCTGAAAGGAGCTTCTGCTTGTATAGACTCAGACGAGATGTCCTACTAAAGTTAATAATGCGTATAGTTTTATTTTGGATTCTACATTTCAGACTTGCGTTAACACCCTGCACTATGGTTATGACTTCTGTTTGGATGATTGTTGTCAGCTTGCCTAGTGTAACACTTTCATTGATGTTGTAACATTTCTGAAGAAACGCCATTAGTGTTAAGACAAACCCCAATGCGCTTCCTGAAAACTATTGTGAGTGCAAACCTAGATAAAGGGTTTGTTAGCCGCTTATCCTTTGGTCTAAATACCTAGCTACCGTAGCCGAGTTGCTGCTCTCAGATGCATCTCCTCTACATGCAGGTCTAGTGAGGTGAGGCCTAGAATGACTTCTATGGCTGCAGTGGATGTGGATCGCATTATAACCATGATGCATAGAGCGGCAAATCTTTGGCTATAAGTATGCTTTTTAATTGCATGGTGCTTGTCCTAGGCCACCAGACTATAACGCCATTGGTCTAACTACCGTGGTATACAGCAACAGTACAGCCTTTGGTGAGAGACCTCAACGTTTGATCGTGGTGCTTTTACACTGTCGAAACACTAAGTTTGCCTTTGTAGTTTTGGATATGGGTGTTTGGCCCAATTCAACTTTTTCAAGAATTATGTATAGGTTCTTGATCTCTTCTCAAAAGGACAGAGGCGTTTGGAATAGTATTGACAGTCTAATTACCATTAAATGCCATTTATTAGAAAACATTACTTGCCTCGTTTAATTGGGGTTGATAACTAGAAAGTTATCGAGGAACCAGTGTTGCGTATCCTATAGTGCTGCTTGTATAAATTTACATTGCACTTCCTCGAATTTAGCGACACCCAAAATAGCTATGTCTCCCTCATGACATATCGTGAAGAAACGTTATATGTTGTCTAAGAAAAGGAAGGAAAAAGAAAAAAAGAGAGAGAGAGAGAAAGAAAGCCAATCTTCAGAATTTTTTTTCTTTTAACGCATTGTACCCTATGGTTATGGAACATATGCTGTTAACAATCATCAAAAAAATCTTTTTTAATGTGGAATCTACTTGTGCCAAAGATTTGTCAAGTAAAAACCATTTAAACCAACAACAATCGTGAAGCCAAAAAACATATTATTTTATTAGAGCGACCCCAAAATCGTAAACAATATTCAAAATGAGCTTTTCTTGGAGAATGCAGTTACACCTACCTAGTATATGTACATTATTCTCGAGTATTTTCTTATTATAAAGTTTTTCTTTTAAATGTATTATTGCAAAAACTTCCTTACTGCTAATATGAACACAATTGCTTTTTTTTATATATGTATGCTTATATGATATCGTCTTAGTGAAACTAGTAGTTTATTTCTTTTTAGGCTATATCGCTTGACGATATTTACAGCGTTTACTCTAGGCTAGCACCCGCCGAAAGGGAGAACTTACTTAGACAAATTCAGCCTAATTGGGAATCCCTAACCAGACGCAGTGATAGAGCACAGTAGGTCACGAACCTGAAATAAGCCAACCTAAATTATTTAACGAGGATACTGCCAGTATGGTAATTGCACTAATATCTGGTTGGTCTTGATAAAAATTTGAATATGTAATAGGGTGTAAATAAATATTCATTTCTAGGTGTTTTGTTTTTATTGTTGTATAAAACTTAATACATGCATATGGTGCGGTCAATCTCATCAGCCATAGATGATGGTGAGCGTAGACATAAATTAAAGATAATTAAAACCAGAAAAATATCACCAACCGGCGTAATTTCTTTGTTTATGCGAGTTATGTATCCCCCAATTTACCTATATATATTGAATATATTGAATCTAATAGAAACTATTAGAAATTGTTAAATAAAGTATAAGTTCATTGCAACAATGTAATACAAGGATAACCCAGAGAAGTTATTAACAGTTCATGAGAACGGATAGGCAACTTTGTATCCGAGAGGGCAGTGATACTGCAGGTGGCAGGTCACAGACGGTTAACATACCGCAATTACCTAGAAATAAGATTGTTACAATGTAATAAAGTGTAGAATTAAGAGAAAAGAAGACATGAGATCGGCAAGTTCCACAGCCGTGTGAGGGGCAGGTTATTATAAAAAGCCCGGGAGCTCAAGGCCCGGCAGTCAGTCTTCGAACTCCATACTTCGTTGTTTAAGCTACTCACCTTATTACAATTAATTAAATGTTTTTGAATTAAAGTTATAGTTTTACAGTTATTCAAAATTCCATGCTAATTTCTGTTTTAAGATAAATAAATTTGTTAAGAGTTTGGAAACGTTTTTTAAAAATACCGCTCCAAAGGCCCGAACCTTAACTTGCGTAGCAGAGAAACGCTTGGTGTTTGACACCTGCTCTCGAAAGACACACAGAACGTCACGAGAACAAAAGCGAGTTTGCAGTACAACTATTAAAATAGCGATAACATTAAGTCTACTAACCACGATGTTAATTACGTGCTACCTTAGATAATGTGCAAGCAATTGATTTAGGACATGTAAGAAATACATACCCCTTACCTTCTCCTTTGATGGGTCACTTTGTTTTTGAGTAATCGCAGCAGTCGCAGTAAAAATAATCATGCCATTACTGCAAAAAAGTATGTAAGACTTTTCTCGATGTCTTGTTTTTGAATGCTTCCTGCTTTTCTGTTTAGTGCTACCTAGGAGTGGGCTCACAACCACAAACGTTTACAGTTGCGTTTAATAATACGCCTAACTTGCAACTATTCTTATGATTGTGGGTGACTAAACGTACCTACAGGTCGTAAATTTACTATTGAAGGTAAAGTACTTCTTAGGTAAGAATAACAAATAACTTTTCCCCGATTATCGGTTAAACATTAGTATTTACAATAAAAACAGTTATTTATTATCAACGAATTGCACAAGCCATATAAACTACTTTTCGTTAAAGTGGAATTCTAATACACTGTCTAAAATTTATTTCCAACTAATCGCTAAAAGTATAAATACTAACTTCTTAAGAGCTACAATGGTACCTTTTTAGTTACTACTGAAGCACCACACTTAAATAATAATGCACTAAGCTTTAAGTTAGTTTGACCACTACAATAACTTATATCACATAAAACTGTTTATTTCACGCTATTTTAACGTTAATTTATTTCATTTCACGTCTTATTGTTCAAGACTCGAATAATCACTAGTATTATAATCAAAGTTATAATTGGAACTCCCTCAAATTGCCACGCGCTTAACAACAAAATCAATAAAATTCGACTATACTAAGATCGTACTAGAAGTATGTAAATATCATCTAGATGGTTCCTACTGTAAGCTTAATAAAGTTCTTAAATGCCACCTAGTGTAAACTATCAAGGAAGTCCATCTGGAGATGTCACGTCACAATGTGGCTATAACTATTTATTGTGTATAAATGGTTGTTTTACGTTTAGCTGTATTATTCTGGTCAAGCGTAGAAAAAGTGATGTCTTGTTAAACTCCCCCCCCCACACACACACTCTTAAAGCTGTTCAATCTTGGAACACCCTGTGAGACGGACGTTGGAAGACCCTATAGCGCTAAGAACAGGCGAAATCATGCTTCAGTTCCCATGTTGATAGAAGTAGAATTCAACACCCATCGTTTCAAGCGCCGCATCGGTTGGATTGTAATCACACACCAAGATCTAGAACCCGGTGCTGTAGAACAGCACCATTATCATATTTCGTGCATCCCTCCAGTCCTGCACGTCTAGACCACAACCGATCTTGGAAATGGCCAACTTCTTGTGTCGAAATTTAATCATCTGGCCCTTATCGTCCATTAACGCCTTCCACACATCCTGGTAACTCGATTTACGAAAAAGCGATGGCTTAATACAAACGAGCTGCTACTTTATAGAAAATATTTATTTTCGCGATAAAAGGTGTTTTAATGCACTATACTATGATTAAAAATTAGGGTTTTTAATACACAAAAGTATTTATTTTTATGCAGGGAATGCTTATAACTGATTACTTAAAAAAATGAAAGATTTGTTAAAAGATGATACCGTTTATAACAAAATTAAAAATTATCCAGCATCAAAATTTCAAAGAAAGGCTTTATTTGATTAAGAAACTTAAAAATAAAATAATGCAAAAACATTTAATAATTTTAATTCCAAAACTTTACGTACTTCCAAAAATACATAAACCTAATTGCCGATTCCGCCGTATTGTTTCTACACACAATTCTGCAACTGAAAAGCTTTCAAAATTTATTACTGAAATATTATTAAAATCTATTCTTTTTAATAATTACAATGTAAAAGTTTCTTTTGAATTTGCGGAATTCATAAACAATTTTCAATTACCGTATAATTATGTTTTAATAAGTTTGGATGTTATATCACTTTTTACAAATATTCTTAAGGAACTAGTTCTTGATAATTTAAGTAATATTTGGAACAATATTAAACCGAATTGTAAATTTTCAAAACAGTATGTTTAGAAACAATAGAATTTTTCTTCAATAACTGTTATTTTTATTTTGATAATAAATTTTATATGCAAATTTTTAGATGTCCAATGGGATCCAAGCTTAGTCTCATTGTCGCACAATTTGTTATGGATGGGTTATTCGATATTGTTATACCAAAATTGTCATTTATAAAAAAGTTGGTAGACGATTTGGTAAGTACTGTCCTCTATGATAAAATAAATGAAATCCTAAACATTCTTAATAAATATAACAATTACAAAAATTTTCTGTAGAAACAGATCAATTCTATTTTTAGAGACTTTATAAATAAGGAATGATCATAACCAAATTATTCTGAACTGGTATCAAAATGCCAGAAATTCCAAAAGGTATTTAAATTATCATTCTTATCGCCCCTCTAATAACAAATCAATTTCATTTTGGGTTTAAAAAACAGAATTAAAAAAATTTCCCAACCAACACTTTATTAAAAAAATATTCAAAAACTGAAAAATATTTTAAAAACAACAATTATCCTATGCAGTTAATAAATACCGTTTGCTCTAACATAATTATACACACATAAATGATTACACCATCAACGAAAATACGAAAACATTCAAAACATTACCGCATATACATCCTTTAACTCCAAAATTAATACAAGTATTCAAAAGATATAATTTCTAGTTTGCTAAAAAGAATGTATTGACAGTTGGAAACCTTTTTACAAAACTAAAAGGTGAAACACCAACATTATTAGAACAAACTTCCCAAACTTTAAAACAAAGAATAACTCAACATAAACGTAATATCTGAATTAAACCAAATTCTTGTGCTTTATCAAATCATTCGGTCAAATAAATATCCAGAATCCAAAAATTTAGAAATAGAAGCAGATCAACGAAAAAAAATATTTTTAGAAATGTATCACATGTACAGATCAAACCACCCGGCGAATAAAAATACGGACATTAATGACTTAAGTCTTATGTACACTTATTTACTTACCTTTATGAAAAGCTTGTCTGTGTCTATATTTATATACATATTTATATGTAATATATACATATATCTCATTTGTTTATGTGTGTTTGTTTGTTTGTTTGTGTGTAGTGTGTGATTCTGTGTGTGTGTGAGTGTGTGTGTGAGTGTATGTGTGTGTATGTATGTGTATGGGTGTGTATGTGTGAGTGTGTGTGATGTGTTTTTGTATTTATCTATATATATTGATATGATAACGCCGTACTCGGTGTAATGACGTTTTTACTTAACTCCACCGCTCTGTGTTCTCAAATCAAATCTAATCTTATTAATTTTATTATTATGCCATGGCTAGCTTTTATTAATATACACAGAGTGCACAACGTTACGATGATCAATTTTTTTCTCCACCCTTTTAAGATTACCTATTTGTTTGAATTATAAAACGAAGTCAATTAATTTCATATAATATAAAGAAATATTATTTACAAGTTTTGAAAAATATTAAAATACACCCTTCAATCAATCAATATCATATGTATCATTTATCCCAAACTTTATATACTCTGAATTCAATCTAAAGTCACCAAAAACTACATCTTTTTACCAAAGAGACCTGGAACGTTCTGTACCCCTTTATAATATGTTACGTAAGTTTAACGTATGGAATGTTTGTTGTTGACTTTATCACAAGGTTATATAAATTGAATAAATTTAGTATTGAAATTTAAATAGAAAAATATTTTAAAACTAATTAGATCTGACCTGTTACAGGTTGTTCGGGTTGTGGATTAACAGCCCTATGTTGTCTTTATTCGTCTATCACTGTTCTGTTTAGTTTGTTACGTTATTCGAGGCCGCCCCGTTGGGCGCCAAATTTATGTTACGTTGGCTCGTAGCCGTGCGTAACACAAAGATAGTCAAGGAATGACCCGGGCTCAATCGGAGATTAGAGGGAGTTGTAGAAAGCAGACTAACATATGATGTATATGGCGGTAAGGAGTTAGTGACAATACCTGCAAGAAAAATAGTTAAACAAACCTGAAATAAAGAAAAGAATAAGCATAGCAGCAATGATAAGTCTAAATTATTCAATACTTTGTAGAATGTAAATAAAACTGTTTGGATAATCTATATAATATAATCACGATAAAAGCATTACAAAAATTTTTATTACAAAGTGAGGTAATATTGGGGAGTAGCAGAAACGTTTCCTCACACACCAATTAAACATAAATCAGACAAAATGTTAAAAAAAGATAAATATGTAAGACACAATAGATATGAGTAATTCAGTAGTATTGATTTTTTTTCTCTCTTTTTTTTTTCTTAATAGCAGGCAAGTCTATTGTAAAAGGTATCAGAACGACGAAGATATGGCAAAACAACGGATAGATATTTAAAGTAATAACAAGTAGGAAATAGTTCGACTTACAAAAAGTCCTTCCGTAAACAATACCTTGCAATTGAAGTGTGGGATTCACGATGTCCTGCACTAACGAAGCACTTCACCCTTGACTGTGAGGGTGTTGATGGAATTTCTTACACTTTACACTAATCACACCTGCGTATTTTACTGGTGTCAGCAGCAGACCTTATCATGCTGATGGAACTACGTAGCATTGATAAATTTCTTGTTAATTTTATTTCCTGAGGCACTAATTTCGAAATATTTTGTAACACAAATCGTAAGAAAAATGGTATTAAAAATTTAGAATCACGGACTTTCAAGGCACGATGTAATGCATTAAACTAACAGTAACGTGAGGTGTTTTATTTGCTACCAATGGTAACAAAGAAAAATCTAATGCTTTTGAATAACGAAAATTTGCGCAAACAACGATCTATTTTAGATTCTTGTGGTTAAAAAATTCAGAAACTACAGTATCAACTGTCTTTACATGTGAATGAGATACCTGTTTATAAGAAGCAACCTTTTTTTTCTGCTAAACCTGCTACAACTGTATCATTTTTTTTTTTTTGAAACACTTATAATACTTATAATACTTAAAAATCTCGTTTCATAATGGCTTATTGGCGTATGACGGTCAACCGGTTACGGAAGACTGAGCTTCAGTACGAATTATCTTCTCGTGGTTACACTCCTGAAGACAATGTGGAAAAATTACGTAGATCCGTTCGAAGTGCTCTTAGCATCGTACGAGAGAAAAGGCTTCCCTCCATCCCTGTAAAAGCAGATTTTGATTCTGAATGTAGGGCCATCGAAGTCGCTATTCAAGAGTTAGAAACTTCACTTCCCCCCTTTGATGGTGATAAGTCCTTAGATATGTTTCGACGTATTAGTGCCTTGTGGATACATCTCGAGCGTCGTTGCGCAAATTTGTCCCCAAAAGACGATGAGCAGAAAATACAACGTCAATTACTTCTTACGGTAAATAATATCCGCCGCGACTATGATAAAAAGATTAAAAAGTTTCGACACCCTACTGCCACATCCGGTTATCCCATTAGCTACCTCTAGTATTCTTCTTTCTCCTACTCCTCATGTAGACCCGGATGGACCCCCTATACTTACAACCGATTCCGAAGAGGAAGAGGAATCCGAATCCGTCCTGTTTAAGTCGTGTGGTGCTTCCTCCACACGTAACCGAGTCTCGAAACTTGATCTGAAATTCTCAGGTGATTCTCCAACCCTAACGGTACATAGTTTCCTTGAAAGAGTGGAAGAGCTCTGGAAAGCCCGAAATATCCCGGAGAGTGAATTATTTGACTCCGCGGTTGAGTTGTTCGAATCCAAAGCGCTCTGTTGGTTCCGGGGTAATTATCACCGTTGTTCCGATTGGACATCACTATCTAGCCTGCTGATACGTCATTTTGCACCCCCAGATTACTATCGTCAGTTAAATGCCGACATCCGAGCAAGGACACAGGACCCGTCGAAAGGTATTGTTGAATATTTGTCCTGCATGAGTGCATTGTTCAGGCGCCATGGGAGTGTACCGGCCGATGTACAACTTGATATAGTTTCTCGTAACCTGTCCCCTTTCTGTTTAGCCCGGTTGCCTACCGTACATTCTTGGGAAGAGTTGGAAAATGAGTGTCAAAAATTAGAATTAACAAAATTTAGGGTCGACAATTACGTACCCCCTAATAGAAATACCTACTCGTATGTGGAACCTGATCTAGCCTATAAACCAAACCCTCCGTTACCCTCTTTGGTCCAACCTCGTGAGTCTAATTTTTCTAAATCACTCCCAACTCCCGCAAATAGAAATAATCTTTCTTCTATTCCTACTCCAGCTACCCCTACTATAAGTATACAGGTCGTCTGTTGGAACTGTGGCCAACGAGGACACAAGTCTCCTTCCTGTACTAAACCTCAAATATTTCATTGCTATGGTTGTGGTAAACCTAATGTTACCCGTACCAATTGTACGAGTTGTAACAAGAATTTAAACTACCGATCGAGTCGCTAAGCCGAGAAACCGACCCGATTCCTTCTACAGTTGCCTCGGTACCTATTATTTCCTCAGAAAATCCTTTCTCTGGTCTTGATGACCGATCTAAATATGTTTTGGATTTTATTTTAGCTAGTTCTCGTGAGGATGACAGACCTTATCTTACTGTTACTATTTTCGACATCGAATTTAAGGGTTTGCTTGATTCTGGCGCTTCTCGTACTATTGTTGTTGGTCCTGGTTGGGATATTCTCTATTCTCTTTTTTTGCCTTTGTCCCAAACGGAGATCCACAGCTGTACGGTAGCCAATGGTCAAGCTTGTGACATTCTCGGGTCACTTACTTTACCCATGTCGGTCGAAAATAAAACTATTCTTTTTTTACGTCCTAGTCGTTCCTTCTATTTCTCAGTCTCTGATCTTAGGCATTGTCTTCTGGAAATCTATGGGTGTTGTCCCAGATTTTCGAACGGGTCAATGGACTTTCTGTTCTTCTTCTACTGCATCGATCAGTCAGATCAATGCTCTTTCCGATCTACCGAACATACAACAATCCGAATTATCTCGTATAGTCCAACAGATGTTTCCTAAAGATGATACTTTACCTTTGGGCTGTACTAATATCATTGAACATCAGATCCGTACTACATCTAGTCCTATCAAGCAACGATATTATCCCATGTCCCCTACGGTACTTCGACATGTCAATCAAGCTCTGGATGAAATGCTAGAAAATGGTGTTGTAGAACCTTCTAATAGCGCTTGGTCTAGCCCTATTGTTATGGTGCCTAAGAAAGATGGCACATATCGTTTCTGCATCGATTTTAGAAAGGTCAATGAGGTTACAGAAAAAGATGCCTATCCCCTTCCTTATATTTCTACGATTCTATACCGTCTTAGAGACGCAAAATTCTTAACTAGTTTGGACATTTGCTCTGCTTATTGGCAAATACCTCTTTCTTCTAATTCTAAGGCGATTACTGCATTTACGGTGCCTGGTAGATGTTTATACCAGTTTACTAAAGTGCCATTTGGTCTTCATAATTCTCCAGCGACATTTCAGCGACTTATAGATCGTGTGCTTGGTGCTGATCTCGAACCTTTCTGTTTCGCATACTTAGATGATGTGATCATCGCTACCCCTACTTTCGAACAACATTTGGTGGTACTACAGAAAGTGCTTTTTCGTTTAAATTCTGCAGGTCTTACTCTTAGCAGAGATAAATGCATTATATGCCGACCGGAACTCCGTTATCTGGGATACGTAGTAAATCGTCATGGACTCCATGTCGACCCAGAAAAAGTTTTGGCCATTCTTAATCTTCTTCTTCCTACTACTGTAACTGAAGTACGACGCATAGTTGGTATGTATTCGTGGTATCGTCGTTTTATCCCAAATTTTTCTACTCTTACTGCTCCGATTACTGCTTTGACTAAGAAAAATTCTAAATTTAATTGGTCTTCAGAATGTCAGCAGGCGTTTAAGCTGTTGAAAGAACACTTGGTAACGGCTCCAGTGATGAGTTGTCCTGATTTTTCTTTGCCCTTTACTATACAGACTGATGCCTCTGATTTTGGTCTGGGTGCTGTGCTGACTCAACAACAGGGCGATGACGATAAAGTCGTTAGCTACATTAGCTGTTCTCTTAAGAAGGCGGAACGCAACTATAGCGCCACCGAAAAAGAATGTCTTGGTGTTATCTGGGCAATTGAGAAATTTCGTCCCTATATCGAGGGTTCTCACTTTACTGTGATCACGGATCACCACTCGCTTATCTGTCTGAATAATCTACAAAGCTCGGCTAGCTTAGTCGGTAGAGCATGAGACTCTTAATCTCAGGGTCGTGGGTTCGAGCCCCACGTTGGGCGCCAAAAATATATGTTACGTAATTCGTGGCAGTCCCTGTTCAGGCGCCATGGTTATGCTACGTTGGCTCGTAGCTGTGCGTAACACCAAGATATCACGGAATGACCGGGCTCAATCGGTGATTAGGGGGGTTGCAGAAAGCAGACCAACACATAATGTATACGGCGGTAAGGAGTTAGTGACAGTACCTGCAAGAAGAATAGTTAAGCCAACCTGAAAAAAAAAGAATAAGCATAGCAGCAGTGATAAGTCTAAATTATTCAGTACTGTGTATAGTGTAAAAAAAACTGTTTAGATAATCTATATAATATAACAACGGTAAAAGCAGTACAAAAATTTTTCGTACAAAGTGAGGTAATATTGGGGAGTAGCAGAAACGTTTCCTCACACACCAATTAAACATAAATCAGACAAAATGTTAACAAAAGATAAATAGATAAGACACAATAGATATGAGTAATTCAGTAGTATTGATCTTTCTTTCTTTCTTTTTTTTTTCTTATGTTTTAAAATAGCATGCATGCATGTCTATTGTAAAAGGTATCAGAACGACAAAGATATGGCAAAGCAACGGATAGATATTTAAAGTAAAAGCAAGTAGGAAGAAGTTCAACTTACAAAAGTCCTTCAGCCACGCTTCCTTGCAACGGAAGTGTGAGATTCACTATGTCCTGCACTAACGAAGCACTTCACCCTTGACTGTGAGGGTGTTGATGGAATTTCTTACACTTTACACTAATCACTAATCACACCTACGTATTTCACTGGGGTTAGCTGTAGACATCATCACGCGTCGGAACTATGTAGCCTTGATAAATTTCTTGGTAATTATATTTCCTAAGACAAGTTCGAAATATTCTGTAGCACTAGTTTAATTTCAACTGGGACCAAATGTATATTTTTTTCGTAAACATCCCAAACAGCAGTGAGAAACTGCAACCAATACCTTTGTAAACCGGTAATCCGTTATATTTCGCAAATAACGAAATTTGCGCAAGCAATGATCTATTTTAGATTCTTTGTTGTTAGCAAATTCAGAAACTACAGTATCACTGTATTTAAATAATCCAAAGTATGCGCTACCCTGAGAAGAAAAGGACCGCGAAACTAGATCGCACACACAGTTTTAAAATATCAAAAGACAAAACAACTTAAAAAACACAATTAGTAATGCAACGCGTATCAATAAAACCGTCCGTCAAATGTTCCGTACACACCCGTTATTTCAAAAAGAAACTCAACTAAGAAAACAATCAGTAACAGCACGTGTGGTTGAGTAAAACACGTTCGTCTATATAGCATCCTTCCTTCAAAGCAATCAGAACTACACTGCTACAGTTAATATACAACTTTTATTCCAAAAGAAACTCAACTAAAATCGCATCTTGCTTGTTCATGAAGGCAAAAAGAAACAGTCCCGCATTAATTCTCACTACTGTCAAAAGCAAAGAAGCAACAGTATTTTCAACGTAATTAATGCATAGGAACCAAGCACAAAACTACAACTCTTCATCTGTTTATCTAAACTCGTTGTTATTACCGCTTATCGCCTATTATCTAGACTTGTATATTCACATAAAGAACAAAATTTATACGACGGCCAGACAAGAACGATGCAATCTATAATTAATTACAAGCTGTTTAACATTTTATTAATGAGAATCAAACTTCAATTTATCTATCTTTAATTAAACTACTTTTAAAATTAACACACGCGAGTTAATAAATATAAAATATAGAAATAGTAGTTACAGAAATGCACTTAGGAATTGGGAAAGAGCGTAAAATGTTAAAACTATAAAAATGCCCGTTACACACTCAAGCTTAAAACTGTATTTGGATAATCCAAAGTATGCACTACTTTGATAACAAAAGGACCACGAAAACTAGATCGCACACACAGTTCAAGTATAAAAAAACAAATCCACTAAAAAAACACAATTAGTAAAGCAACGCGTATCACTAAGTCAATGTTCCGTAAAACGCACGACAAGTTCTATCACTTTTATTTCCAACAGAAAAGCAACAAAAAAACCAATTAGTAATGCAACGCGTATCACTAAAACCGTCCGTCAATGACCTTACAACCGCACTTGTGGTCAATCAAACAGGTTACATATAAGCATACTTTCTTCAAATGTAATCAGAACTACACTTTCTACAGGTAATATCCAACTTTTATTTCCCAGGAAAAACCACTAAAATCGCGTCGTGCTTGTTCATGAACAATTCGAAAATTGATACCGCATTAATTCTCACGATTGTCAAAGCAAAAGGCAACAGTATTTTCAACGTAACCAAGAACAAACTACAACTGTCCATCTGTTTATATCAACTCGTTCATATTACAACCTCTTATCGACTATTATCTCCTTCGCTAATGACATAAGGAACATCCAAAACGTGAATGCAGTCATCATATCTAATAACTAATTACAGTTGTTTATCATTTTCGATAAGTTGGAAAGTAATTTACGAATAAACCAATTTACAATTAATTCCTTGCAATTTATTTATTAATTTAAAATCAATCTTCAATTAAACTGTTTTTAAAGTAATACACACGAGTTAAATTGCATACAAATCTGAAAACTATTTGAAAGTATTTACTTTATACAAACAGCGATCCAAAAACGATGTAATTTTACGAATTGGGAAATAGCGTAAAATGTTAAGCTATAAAAATGCCCGTTACAAGTTGAACCCCTCGTTTTCCATCAATTACTTCGTGCTTCTTTATTTTATTTGCATTGAACCTTGCAACTCAAAATTGTTTCAGAACCGCCGACGCTGATTTGAAATATTATATTATTGAACCAGATTTAAATTATACGTATTAACACATTTGAAATATTCTATCGTCCAATTCGAAGTATTATATCTACTCACACATTTGAAGTATTATAGCATCCATTCGAAGCCGCTAAACAGCAAAAGAAGTCTTCATAATTGTAGCACTTATTTGTTACTATAACATACACTATTATATTATTAAATATCAAATTACGCGTGACTTTCTGTTTAGAAGGAACGCAGTTTTGCCCTGCTTGAGTTTTAAACTCTCCCGTTTTATCATTGCTCGGTGTTTTATATAGGCTGTTCCCACTTGCATGTGGGCTGGGTTTTCAACAAGTCTGTTGATATCTTAACCAATAAGTTCTTTGTATTTCCTGCATATTGAAGTGGTTTTTGATGTAATATATTCGGTTTTCCGTGTAATACCTATTTGCTTATAAATACCTCGTTATCTTCACCACACGTTGTTTTGTATAGATATCGCCTTTTCCATACTTGAACAAAATAAATGATGTAACCTTAATTCCACTTTCCTTTATGTATTTTTAAAACTGCGTTTTCTTATCAAAATGTTTATTGTTTCTCCGTAATTGCGTAAAGCCCTTTTTTAGGTTTTATCTCTTATCTTCGTATTTGTTTTATAACTAGTTAAAGCACTTCTCAACGCGTGTTTAATTACATGTACTACCACTTCTTCTTAATAAGCGTACTTTTACTGAAAAATGTTTTTACTTTGCATTACTTAAAATTAATAAAGGTCTATATATAGAGTGTTAAATATTTGCCATTTTCATAACGTATGAACTACCTATTTCTCTGCTAAATTCGAGTACTATTGTTGTTAGATATGCTTCCTTGCATCGCTTAAAGCAAATTATGGTCTACATTCAGATTGTTACATATTTACTGCTAAATAAATGCAGTTTTCTGCTTCCTATTGCAATTTTGGTTATTACACGACCCTTGCTATTCAATACACCCCTAAAGAACCCCTTATCACAGCAATATATATATATATATATATATATATATGTTTGAGTGTGTACGTTCGCACTTACATACATGTATTCATGTATAAGCGGTATTATATATACCCTGAATTAAAGATATGACTATCCTCCAGTAGTTTCTAGAAGCTTCCCGGTCCTTTGCGAATAAACAGTGCTTGCGGCGCATTTGTGTGTTTGATGGGTTGCCTACTAGTAGCTCGCAACACTGCACCCTCTTTAAAACCGTTAGGTCTCGTAACTGTAAATACCTTTTGACGCCAATTCGATGACTGATAACGGTATCGGCAACTATCTCCTCTGGTGCATCCACCACGTCGTTGGAAGTAACAGTCAACACCCTTTTCTTGGTTTTGGTAGGCAACCGGTTGATAACAACAAACAAGGACCTGGACGGTGGTTCCCTGGAAAACTACTTCTAGCATATTTCGGACTATCTTCCAATCTAAGCGATCCCATCCACAGCCTAGCTTGGGCACCGCTAGTCTCGTTACTCCATTTTCCATCATCTGCTTCTTAAGATTTAGCAAAGCCTCCCATAGATGTCCGTAACTAGGTCTCTGCCCTCAAGAATTTTTGGTGACCAGATAGTAAACATAACGTTTTTTATCCTGAAGAACCAAAGCTTTTCCTACAGTTGGCTGCTGTTGTACTAATTCATCCACACATCCAGACTTTTTCTAGAAAAAAAAACAGCTATTCCCCTTGACATTGCCAAATCTTGAGCTAGGCAATGTGCAAGGGAATACTCTTCTGGTGTTCTAAACAGATCTTGCTGTTTTTCAACAGCAACGCCAAATCTCGCCTTAGCGGAACCACCATGCGCCGTCATAAAGCTTCCAAATCTACATTTGGCTCCTGATTAATAACTTGTCGAACACCATTTTCATTATTCGAGTTTTCTTGGTTGTTGCCAGCGTAGGATGTTAAACGGTCAAAATGTACCACTTTAGGTTTACCACGGGGAGATCTTCTGATCCGGGACACTACATCATCCTTTTCGTCACTTCATACGGGCCTTCCCATTGCCTTTGTAATTTTGGCGACAACCCACGTTTTGTTTGTGGATTATACAACCACACTAACTCTCCAGGTTGATAACCACCTTCTTGTGCTTTCGTGTCGTATTGTGATTTCATTCGATCGCTTGCTGCTTAGATATTCTTTCGGACGTTTTCGTGAATTCTGTTTGATCTTTCACGAAGCTTACTAATGTAATCTTCACCTGCGATCTCTTCTCCAGGTTTAAAACCAAACTGAAGATCACATAGTAGCCGCAATTCCCGTCCTAGCATTACGCAAGCGGGCAAGTATTCTGTGCTGTCATGTACCGAAGATCGGTATGCCAGTAGGAACAAATGTAAATATTGGTCTCAATCTCGTTGATATTCAGAGACAACTTTGGCCAGGTACTTACCTAACGTCCTGTTCATTCTTTCAACCATTCCATCCGATTGAGGATGAAGTGGCGTGGTTCTAGTTTTCCTGATTCCAAGATGCTTGCAGACATTTTGAAACAACGCTGATTCGAAGTTCCGACCTTGATCGGAGTGTAATTCCAACGGAACTCCAAAGCGACAAAACAATTCCCTCACTAATACATCTGCAACCGTCTCGGCTTCTTGGTTAGGTATAGCATATGCATCCGTCCATTTGGTAAAATATTCCATTGCAACCAAGATATATTTATTTCCTTTCTCTGATTTAGGAAACGGACTAGCTATATCAATGGCTACCCTCTCAAAAGTATTCCCCAGGTTATACTGTCTCATTGGGGCTTTCCGTTTTGCGACTGGGCCATTTGCAGAGGCACACAACTCACATTTCCGGCACCACTCCTTTACATCTTCTTTGCAGTTCACCCAATAGAATTTTTGTCTCACCCTTTCGAGAGTTCCTTTTACGCCAAAGTGCCCTCCGGAAATACCATCGTGCAAGTGCTGCAACACTTCTGGCACTCTGCTTCTCGGCACTATCACTTAAAGTCTCTCAGTGCCATCTTCACATTCCAGGCGTCGTTTCAAGATTCTATTTTTAATCATCAAGGAGTCCCACTGTGCCCAGTATGCCTTCAGGCTCCTACTTAAAATACTAATTTCTTCCCAAGCTGGTCGTTGTTCTCTATTTTTCCATTCAATAATACGTCTCAATTCGGCGTCATTCTCCTGGTCTTTTCGTATTCTTTCGGGTTGCCAAGTATCATCGGTTACCGCCATTCTATAAATGACACTTATTTTCTCTTCCATCTTAGAGCAATGATTGCAGTCTACCGGACAAGGTCTTCTTGACAGAGCGTCTGTATCCCGAAGGCTAGTTCCTACACGATGTTCTGCGCGAAAGCCATATTGCTGCAGCTCAACCGGTTGTTTTTTTTTGTTGAGTACAGTGTCTCTGTATATGACCAATCTCACCTCAGTTCCAGTATCGCAGACCCCATCTCCGCGGTCGTTGTCTTTCAAGCTTCTCCACACGGTTGATTATTTCATCTATGCTGTTCTGTGCTTGATCAGGTTCCTTTAAGGCAGACCGAACTTCGTGACTCATCCTGTGTGATGTCTGCTTAGCTGCTTCAAATTCAAACGCATGAGCCAGTGCGTCATCTAACATTTTTGGCCGTGCTAATCTTAGCGCTTGCTGTATTTTGCTGTCTTTAACGCCATCCACAAATGTTTGAACAGCCAGTTGTTCGAGGAAACTATC
The DNA here is from genome assembly GCA_036346225.1 of Platerodrilus igneus. Taxonomy (NCBI): domain Eukaryota; kingdom Metazoa; phylum Arthropoda; class Insecta; order Coleoptera; family Lycidae; genus Platerodrilus; species Platerodrilus igneus. The sequence continues at coordinate 15,075,863 of JARFIW010000942.1, forward strand.
TGGTGCCTTTGGATATGCCAATCTAACTAATCTGGCAAAGTCAGCTTCAAATTCTTGCAGGCTTTTAATTGTCTTTTGCGAGCGGTTCTTAACTTGTGCTTGGTAGACCTGTTGAAGGTGAGCGTCTCCATATCTCATCTCAAGCTCCGATGTTAAGAAGCCGTAGTCATTCTGCTGGTGATCGGGAATCGCTTGCAAGATGTTAAGTGCTTCCCCCCGTAAGGCCACTATTAGAAAGATAGTCTTCTCTTTGTTGCACCAACCGTTGGCTATTGCAGCAACTTCAAATTTGATTCAGATATGTGGGCCAAGGTGTTTTGCCATCGAATGTGGGTGGTTTCACTTTAAATTTTGACGGTATTGACTCGCTTTCTACCATGCTTCTTATTTCTGGAACGTTCTGATTTACAACTTGGTTTGCTAATTCAAGTGGCCGTGTTGTTAGCGAAGTCACTTGTTCTTGCAGCCTCATCACATCTTCTTCCATTTTTATCAATTTACTGTCCAATTTTTGCTCAACTGTTTTACCTGTTCAGTGTAATATTCTTTTAGGGCAATGGAGTTTTCCATTAATCTTTGTTCTAACGTGGCTGTCTTTTTATTGAACTTTTTTTTTAATTTCGCAGCATTTTCGCTTAACTTTATTTCCATTGTCGCAGCATTTTCACTTAATCTTTCGGTAAGGTTTGATTCCAGTTCAACTGACCTCTCTAAGTTTGCATTTAGTGTCACTTTCAGTTTAGCCGACCTCTCCTCCATTTTCTCAGCATTTTTGTTTAACTTTTTTCTATACCGGATTTAAAATCTTTAAGGAAGTGCATTAAAGCTTCTGCGTCCATTTTACTTTGACTTCTTGTAACTGGCATATACAAACTACTTAAATGTCTTTAGACTTGTGTGTTTTCTTTTATTACTCACGGTTCACAAACTAATTAACAGTATATGCCTTATTTGTAGATGTTTTCAGTCCAATTAACAATGAAGCACTATCACACTAATGAATTTACAAGCACTAATATTTTCTTAAACTAATTCCTTTACCATCACTAACACAACTATTATTTATTACACTTCTATGTAATTATGTATACTACAAACTGCATGTACATTAGACACGTACACTTAACATTTATGTTTACTGTTAGACTTCCAAAAGCTCAACTATTTCACTTTACACGATATAAATTTATGTTCGACATTCTGATATAGACTGACCTCTTACATTCATAAGCGGTCTTATATATATCCTGAATTAAAGATATGACTCATCCTCCAGTAATTTCTAGAAGCTTCCCGGTCCATTGAGAATAAACAGTGCTTGCGGCGTTTTTGTGTGTTTGATGGGTTGCCTACTAGTAACTCGCAACAATATATATATATATATATATATATATATATATATATAATTGTATATAATTAGTTTTGGGTTTTAGGTCAGCAGAATTGAAGAGTTCTCTTTTTTATAAACTCAAGCTTTCGGAAATTTATTTTTCCATTATTAAGAGTACTAAAATTAAATACAAAATGCATTAGTTATGAGAACAGGGTTGACTTAATAGCTAAAAATTATATATAACGGATACTTACTAAAGTGAGATAAGATACAATTGGACGATTAATAATAATGTACAGTTTATAAGGGTATGGTATAATTAAATTTAAAAATAAAAATAATACTAAATATATCGTTAAAAGGAGTAGAAATATTTTTGATTAAGATGATGTATACTGTCTTTTTATTTAATTTTTTGTAAACAGTTGTTTATATGAGAATTTTTTTGTTTGGGAAAGGTATCTTTATGTGTATAAAATAAACGCATTAATTGTAATGACACTGTTTATAGATATATTATATTTTAAAATATTTTTATTAATTTGTGTAGTTATTTTATATATTTTTTGTATCAGTATGGTTGTAAGTAAAATAATATTATAACTTAATCATTTATTTCTTAATTTTCTATTTTCAAATACATTTTTTTAAATTTAGAAGGTAGGTATATATAGAACTCAAGTCTCCAATGTCGGTTTTTTTATTAAGTGTATTGGAATTTTGATATATGTAGCACATTTCAAGGAATTCACGTTTTAATTTATTATTTTCTATATGTAAAATTTTTGGATTGTTAAAATCAATTTTGTGGTTGGTGGTATTAATGTGTGTTGATAGGGCAGTTGCATTTGGTTTAATGCGTATGTCACTTTTGTGTTGTGTTAACCGCTGTTTGAGGTTCTCTGAACTTTGCCCAATGTATATATTGGGAGAATTTGAACAATTAATTTGATATATGATGTTCCTTTGATCTAAAGGAATAGTTTTGTCTTTTATTTTAGAAAAAAGGTTAGTTATTGTTAGGTCGGGTTTTTTTGCAAGTTTTATATTAAAATTTTTAAAAATATTATCTAGTTGTGAAGTTAACTTATCAAAATATGGAAATACCTTGTAATTAGGTATTGTACTGGTTATAGTATCTGTAGAATTTTTGTAGTTTATTGTAGTAGTGTGGTTAAATATTAGTCTTTTTATTAGAGGAGTAGGATAACTGTTATCTTTTAGGATATTATAAAGTTTGTTTAAATTTTTTTGGTATAAAGAAGGATGGCTTATGTTTTTTATTCTATTTTTTAGTCCTAAAATAAAATTAATTTTCATATTTAATGGATGATATGAATAATAATTAAGATACCTGTTTGAAGTGGTAGGTTTCTGATACCAGTCTAAAATAATTTTGTTAGTTTTATCTTTAATTAATAACGTATCTAAAAAAGGAACTGAATAATGTTTTTCTCTTTCTATTGTAAATTGAATTTTACTATTGTAATTATTAAATATTTCTAAAGTTGTATCGATTTTATCAAAAGGTATAGCTGTAATTATATCATCCATAAATTTTTTTAAAAACGGTAATTTGTATGGTAGTTTGGGAATTACTTCTTGTATTAAGTCATCCATAATAATTTGCGCAATTATGGGACTTAAGTTAGAACCCATAGGACAACCATCTTTTTGTAGGTAGTAACAGTTATTAAAGCAAAAGTAGCTACTATCAAAAATAAATTCTATTATTTGTGTAAAATGTTGTTTTGATATTTTACAATTCATTTTAATTTTGTTCCATAATTTGTTAATGTTCTCTAGAACCAGATATTTTGGAATATTAGTAAATAAAGATACTGCGTCTAAACTTATTAGTACATAATTGTGAGGTAATTCAAAATTATTAATAAAAAGTGCAAATTCGAAAGAGTCTTTAACATTATATATACTTTTATTAATAGATTTTTGTAATAATAATAAATTTCCGAAAGCTTGAGTTTATAAAAAAGAGAACTCTTCAATTCTGCTGACCTAAAACCCAAAACTAATTATATACAATTAAGAAAGCAAGGTCGTTACCGAATTTAGTTTACCAAATAATGGGTTTTTATCAAACAATAAATACACGTTATGGAGCAGAAGCCACATTATTACTAAAACGCTGGGCTAAACTAGCATCCAAATTGGCATCGATTAATAATCGTAGAATATTCCTATCACAGTGCAGGAAGACAAATGTTACTCCAAGACATATTCCTGAAACATTAAAGAACCTATATAGTTTATTGGAAAATGATGGTAATGTTGCGATCCACTATTAGGCAACCCGTCAAACATACAAACGCCCGGGGCACAGCGTATTCTTCAGCATTCGAGAATCCTTCTACAAAGTTCTAGATAATGAGTCATATCTTAATGCAGGGTATATATAAGGCCGCTTATGAATGTAAGAGTTAGTCTATTCTTGAATGTCTAATATAAATTATATCGTTGTAAAGTAAACGTAGTTGAGTTTTTTAGAATATATACATAAATGATATGCTGTGTCTAATGTGCATACAGCTTGTAGTATACATAAATAAATAGAAGTGTATAAACAAATAGTTGTGTTAGTGTTGTTAATGGACCTATGGTAAAGCAGTTAGTTTAAGAAGATATTAGTGCTTGTAAATTCATTAGTGTAATAGTGCTTCATTGTTAAGTGGACTGAAAACATCTATAAATAAGGCATATACTGTTAAATAGACTTGTGAACAGTGAGTAATAAAGACCATTATTATTACTTGTTTTAAATTAAAGAAACGCGGTAGTAGTAGCCCGTTACACTGGTGTCAGGCTGTGTTGGGTGATTAATTAAGTCTAAAGACATTTGAGTAGTTTGTATATGCCAGTGACAAGAAGTCAGAGTAAAATGGAAGCAGAAACTTTAATGAACTTCCTTAAGGATTTTAAATCCGAAATGCAAGTGACACTTAGTGAAAATGCTGAGAAAATGGAGGAGAGGTCGGCTAAACTAGAATTGACACTTAGTGAAAATGCTGAGAAAATGGAGGAGAGGTCGGCTAAACTGGAAGTGACACTAAATGAAAAGTTTACTGAAAATGCCGCAAAAATAGATGAAAAGTTTACTGAAAATGCTGCAAAAATAGATGAAAGGTTTACTGAAAACGCTGAGAAAATGGAAAGGTTAAGTGAAAATGCTGCCAAAGTGGAAGAAATGTTGAATGAAAGTACAGCCACGTTAGAACAAAGATTAATGGAAAGTTCCATTGCATTGAAAGAAGATTTTACTGAACAAGTAAAAACAGTTGAGCAAAAGTTGGACAGTAAATTGGTAAAATGGAAGAAGATATGATGAGGCTGCAAGAACAAGTGATTTCACTAACAACACAGCCACTTGAAATAGCAAACCAAGTTGTAAATCAGAACATTCCAGAAATAAGAACCATGGAAAGAAGCGAGTCAATATCGTCTAAATTTAAAGTGAAACCACCCACGTTCGATGGTAAAACACCTTGGCCCACATATTTGAAACAATTTGAAGCTGCTGCAATAGCCAACGGTTGGTGCAACAAAGAGAAGGCTATCTCCTTAATAGTGGCCTTACGGGGGGAAGCTCTTAACATCTTACAAACGATTCCCGATCACCAGCAGAATGATTACGGTCTCTTAACATCGAAGCTTGAGATGAGATATGGAGATGCTCACTTCAACAGGTTTACCACGCACAAGTTAAAAACCGCTCGCAAAAGACAAGTGAAAGCCTGCAAGAATTCGAAGCTGACATTGCCAGGTTAGTTAGATTGGCATACCCAACGGCACCAGACAGCTTCCTCGAACAACTTGCTGTCCAAACATTTGTGGATGGCGTTAAGGATGGCGAAATACAGCAAGCGCTAAGACTAGCACGGCCAAAGATGTTGGATGACGCACTGGCTCATGCGCTTGAATTTGAAGCAGCTAAGCAGACATCACACAGAATGGGTCACAAAGTTCGGTCTGCCTTAGAGGAACCTGATCAAGCGCAGAACAGCATACATGAAATAATCAACCGTGTGGAAAAACTTGAAAGACAACGACCGCGGAGATGGGGTCTGCGATGCTGGAACTGCGGCGAAGTTGGTCATATACAGAGACTCTGCACTCAACCAAAAAAACAACCGGTTGAGCAGCAGGAAAACTAAAGCAAGTCGACGTAGGGGGGCGAACGTCGACAGCACAACGTAGTGCCCCGGAGATTATCATCCGTGCTGCATCGTCGGTGGAAAGTCTGGACAGCATTTATATCGATGGTAGAATTAATGGTAGGGGTGTCCGATTACTCGTGGATACAGGAGCGACAAAATCTATTGTGAGACCAGATTTGGTTGGTCGTGGAAAAGTGCTACCTGTATCGGTGTGTCTTCGAACGGCAAGTGGTGAGAAAATTTGTACTCACGGAGAGACTGCCGTTATGTTGACAATTGGGGACAAATTAATTAATCATCGAGTGTTGGTAGCTGAAATTACAGAAGAAGTGATCTTGGGAATGGATCTCATGAGAGAATATGGGTTTCATGTGAACATGAAAGAAAATGTGCTTCGGATAGATGATGATGAGATTCCATTTCAAGGTAGGAGTAACCAGACGATGCAAGTTCGAATGATTTGCGATATGAAAATACCCGAGAAGGCGGAAATGATAGTAATGGGACGCCCGGATGGTACGCTCCGGGAAGGACAAGTATGCATGATGGAAGCAACTGAATCGGGAATGGGTCAGGAGGACTTCTGATTGGAAGAACTCTGGTAAAGTCTCGAAATATGGTACCAGTAAGGGTGCTGAACATTAATCCCCATACAGTGACCCTGAAGAAAGGCATGATTGTGGGAAGTTGCATTCCAGTATGTCATATTAAACGTTGTGTGGACGACACGAAAAATAAACCAATCAACGGTTGCTCACAGAAATTGCTGGATATGTTAATACCCTCGTGTCAAGGATTAAGTGGCGACCAACTGGGCAAGGTAAAAGAACTGGTCGGACGATATCGAGGTGTGTTTGCACTGGATGATAGTGAGAAAGGAAGGACGAATGTTGTGCAACACAAGATCAATACTGGAGATGCGCAACCGATAAGACAACACCCAGGCGGCTTCCTTTGGCAAAACGCAAGGAAGCTGAGCAAATTATCACCGATATGGAAGAACAGGGAGTGATTGAACTCTCGAATAGTCCATGGGCATCCCCGGTAGTGCTTGTCAAGAAAAAGTACGGGTCGACAAGGTTTTGTGTAGACTACCGGCGGCTTAACAACGTGACAAAGAAAGACAGCTATCCTTTGCCCAGAATTGATGACACCTTAGATACTCTATCCGGATCTAAATGGTTTTCGACCTTGGACTTGCAAAGCGGATACTGGCAGGTAGGCTTGGAGCCAAACGACAAAGAAAAGACTGCCTTTACAATTGGAACTGGATTATGGCAGTTCAAGGTCATGCCATTTGGATTATGCAATGCTCCTGCTACTTTTGAACGATTGATGGAGTCGGTACTGCGTGGACTGTCCTGGAAGACATGTCTGGTGTACCTGGACGACGTGATAGTGTTAGGCCGGTCTTTTGAAGAACATCTTAAGAACCTAGAGGAGATATTCCAAAGATTACGCGGGCAAACCTTACATTAAGCCCCAAGAAGTGCCACATATTTGGAAAAGAGGTGAAATACCTAGGACATGTCGTCTCAGAGACCGGGATAAGAGCTGACCCTGACAAAATAAAAACGGTACAAGAGTGGCCTACACCAGCAGATATACACCAACTACGCAGTTTTCTAGGATTGTGCACATATTACCGACGTTTTATACTTGGGTTTGCGAACATTGCCAAACCGTTAACAAAATTAACCGAAGATGGACAAGAATATGATTGGAATGACGACTGCCACAGAGCATTTGAACAACTGAAACGGCTACTAGTTACAGCACCAATTTTGAGTTATCCGCGGATGGAGGGAAAATTTGTGTTGGATACCGATGCCAGTAACACAGCTATAGGAGGCGTTCTTTCTCAAGTGCAGGACGGACAAGAAAAAGTTATTGGGTATTTCAGCAAGGTCTTGTCGCGGCCAGAAAGGAACTATTGTGTGACAAGAAGGGAGCTGTTGGCCGTCGTCAAATTCGTAGAGCACTTTTATAAGTACTTATACGGCCGTAAATTCCTGTTGAGAACAGACCATGCTGCACTGAAATGGTTACTGCAGTTTCGAAATCCTGAAGGGCAAGTGGCAAGGTGGATAGAGCGGCTGCAGGTATATGACTTTGAAACGGAACATCGTGTAGGAACTAGCCATCGGAATGCAGACGCTCTATCAAGGAGACCTTGTCCGATGGACTGCAATCATTGCTCCAAGATGGAAGAGAAAATAAGTGTCATCCATAGAATGACGGTAACCGATGATACTTGGCAACTCGAAAGAATACGAGAAGACCAGGAGAATGACGCCGAATTGGGACGTATTATTGAGTGGAAAAATAGAGGACAACGACCAGCTTGGGAAGAAATTAGTATTTCAAGTAGGAGCCTGAAGGCATACTGGGCACAGTGGGACTCCTTGATGATGGAAAATAGAATCTTGAAACGACGCCTGGAATTTGAAGATGGCACTGAGAGACTTCAAGTGATAGTGCCGAGAAGCAGAGTGCCGGAAGTGTTGCAGCACTTGCACGTTGGTATTTCCGGAGGGCACTTTGGCGTGAAAAGAACTCTCGAAAGAGTGAGAGAAAGATTCTATTGGGTGAACTGCAAAGAAGATGTGAAGGAGTGGTGCCGGAAATGTGAATTGTGTGCCTCTGCAAATGGCCCGGTCTCAAAACGGAAAGCCCCAATGAGACAGTATAACGTGGGGAATCCTTTTGAAAGGGTAGCCATTGATATAGCTGGTCCGTTTCCTGAATCAGAGAAAGGGAATAAATACATCTGGGTTGCAATGGATTATTTTACCAAATGGCCGGAGGCATATGCTATACCTAACCAAGAAGCCGAGACGGTTGCAGATGTACTAGTGAGGGAGTTGTTTTGTCGCTTTGGAGTTCCGTTGGAATTACACTCCGATCAAGGTCGGAACTTCGAATCAGCGTTGTTTCAAAACGTCTTCAAGCATCTTGGAATCAGGAAAACTAGAACCACGCCACTTCATCCTCAATCGGATGGAATGGTTGAAAGAATGAACAGAACGTTAGGAATGTACCTGGCCAAAGTTGTCTCTGAACATCAACGGGACTGGGACCAATATCTACATTTGTTCCTACTGGCGTACCGATCTTCGGTACATGACAGCACAGGATACTCGCCCGCTTGCGTAATGCTAGGACGTGAATTGCGGCTACCATGTGATCTTCAGTTTGGATTTAAACCTGGAGAAGAGATCGCCGGTGAAGATTACGTTAGTAAGCTTCGTGAAAGATCAAATAGTATTCACGAAAACGTCCGAAAGAATATACAGGCAGCAAGAGATCGAATGAAATCACAATATGACACGAGAGCACAAGAAGGTGGTTATCAACCTGGAGATTTAGTGTGGTTGAACAATCCACAAAGAAAACGTGGATTGTCGCCAAAACTACAAAGACAATGGGAAGGGCCGTACGAAGTGTTAAAAAGGATTAATGATGTAGTGTACCGGATCAGAAGATCCCCTCGTGGTAAACCGAAAGTGGTACACTTTGACCGTTTAACACCCTACACTGGCAACAACCAGGAAGACTCAAATAATGATAATGGTGTTCGGCAAGTTATTAATCATGAGCCAAATGCAGATTTTGAGAGCTTTATGGCGGCGTATGGTGGTTCCGCTAAAGCGAGATTTGGCGTTGTTGTTGAAAAACAGCAAGATCTGTTTAGAGCACCAGAAATGTATTCCCTTGCACATTGCGTAGCTCAAGATTTGGCAATGTCAAGGGGAATAGCTGTTGTTTTCAAGTTTGGATGTGGATGAATTAGTACAACAGCAGCCAACTGTAGGAAAATCTTTGGTTCTTCAAGATAAAAATCGTTATGTTTACTATCTGGTCACCAAAATTCTTCATGGCAGAGACCTAGTTATGGACATCTATGGGAGGCTTTGCTAAATCTTAAGGCGCAGATGATGGAAAATGGAGTAACGAGACTAGCGGTGCCCAAGCTGGGCTGTGGACTGGATCGCTTGGATTGGAGGATAGTCCGAAATATGCTAGAAGTAGTTTTCCAGGAACCAACGTCCAGGTTCTTGTTTGTTGTTATCAACCGGTTGCCTACCAAGACCATGAAAAGAGTGTTGACTGTTACTTCCAACGACGCGGTGGATGCACCAGAGGAGATAGGTGCCGATACCGTCACCAGTCATCGAATTGGGGTCAAGATGGATTTACAGTTACGAGACGTAACGGTTTTAAAGAGGAGGCAGTGTTGCGATCCACTATTAGGCAACCCGTCAAACATACAAACGCCCGGGGCACAGCGTATTCTTCAGCATTCGAGAATCCTTCTACAAAGTTCTAGATAATGAGTCATATCTTAATGCAGGGTATATATAAGGCCGCTTATGAATGTAAGAGTTAGTCTATTCTTGAATGTCTAATATAAATTATATCGTTGTAAAGTAAACGTAGTTGAGTTTTTAGAATATATACATAAATGATATGCTGTGTCTAATGTGCATGCAGCTTGCAGTATACATAAATAAATAGAAGTGTATAAACAAATAGTTGTGTTAGTGTGGTTATTGGACCTAGGGTAAAGAAGTTAGTTTAAGAAGATATTAGTGCTTGTAAATTCATTAGTGTAATAGTGCTTCATTGTTAAGTGGACTGAAAACATCTATAAATAAGGCATATACTGTTAAATAGACTTGTGAACAGTGAGTAATAAAGACCATTATTATTACTTGTTTTAAATTAAAGAAACGCGGTAGTAGTAGCCCGTTACAGTAATATTACAACACCTATTATTAAACGTTTTAACGATCGTTTAAAGCTCAAAATTTTGAACTTAGAAATTAAATTAACTCATCAATCATTAAATAAACTAAATAAAGAACTAAAATCTGTTAAAACTAAAGTTGCTACTATCATACCTTTTTATCTTTATTCTGATTATGAATACCATCAAAATTTATACTATAGTAAAGAGTTTCAAAAGATTAAACTCAGCAATTTAAAAAAAAATTTGACAAATTGTCAAATTATGACACATTAAATTTTCATTGCACTGACAAATGGTTTAAAAATATTAGCAACTTCAGTTTACCTAATAATGTTATAAATATTTTATCATTAGGTCCTAAATTTAGTATCTGTCCATTTATAAACAACAAACTATTATTAATTTACTTGCACACCTAGAAAATATCATAACTACCATTGAAGAAGACAAAAAGAATCTGTGCAGATCTCAAGCAACAAATATTATCACGAACTTTATAAAACAAAATTCCAATACTAAAACTAAACTTTTAGCCGAATTTCAAAACTGTAAGAAATACATAAAGGACAACGATGATATAATTATCGTTAAAGCTGATAAAGGAAACGTCACGGTAGCAATGTCAAAAGCAGATTACAATGAAAAAATTTACAATTTGATTAATGACACAGAAACCTACAAAAAAATAAATACAGATCCAACAAAAAAATTTCAAAGACAAACGCTAAATATTATTAAAGAATTGAAAAAATCCATTGCTATCACAATAGAAGAAGCAAAAATTTTAAATAACTATAGTAGTACATCTCCAAAATTATATATGGTTTACCAAAAATACATAAACCAGATAACCCACTAAGACCAATAATAGCCTCAAACAATAGTCCTAATGAAAAACTATCCAAATTTATAGCTAAAATTTTACAAAAATCTATTAATGAAAGTATATATAATGTTAAAGACTCTTTCGAATTTGCACTTTTTATTAATAATTTTGAATTACCTCACAATTATGTACTAATAAGTTTAGACGCAGTATCTTTATTTACTAATATTCCAAAATATCTGGTTCTAGAGAACATTAACAAATTATGGAACAAAATTAAAATGAATTGTAAAATATCAAAACAACATTTTACACAAATAATAGAATTTATTTTTGATAGTAGCTACTTTTGCTTTAATAACTGTTACTACCTACAAAAAGATGGTTGTCCTATGGGTTCTAACTTAAGTCCCATAATTGCGCAAATTATTATGGATGACTTAATACAAGAAGTAATTCCCAAACTACCATACAAATTACCGTTTTTAAAAAAAATTTATGGATGATATAATTACAGCTATACCTTTTGATAAAATCGATACAACTTTAGAAATATTTAATAATTACAATAGTAAAATTCAATTTACAATAGAAAGAGAAAAACATTATTCAGTTCCTTTTTTAGATACGTTATTAATTAAAGATAAAACTAATAAAATTATTTTAGACTGGTATCAGAAACCTACCACTTCAAACAGGTATCTTAATTATTATTCATATCATCCATTAAATATGAAAATTAATTTTATTTTAGGACTAAAAAATAGAATAAAAAACATAAGCCATCCTTCTTTATACCAAAAAAATTTAAACAAACTTTATAATATCCTATAAGATAACAGTTATCCTACTCCTCTAATAAAAAGACTAATATTTAACCACACTACTACAATAAACTACAAAAATTCTACAGATACTATAACCAGTACAATACCTAATTACAAGGTATTTCCATATTTTGATAAGTTAACTTCACAACTAGATAATATTGTAGCGGGCTACTACTACCGTGTTTCTTTAATTTAAAACAAGTAATAACCAACGTCTTTATTACTTACTGTTCACAAGTCTAATTAACAGTATATGCCTTATTTATAGATGTTTTCAGTCCACTTAACAATGAAGCACTATTACACTAATGAATTTACAAGCACTAATATCTTCTTAAACTAACTTCTCTATCATAGGTCCATTAACCACTAACACAACTATTTGTTTATACACTTCTATTTATTTATGTACACTACAAGCTGCATGTACATTAGACACAGCATATCACATTTATGTAAACCTCTAAAAGCTCGAAACTACTATTACTTAAACACGTTATAATTTATATACGACATTCTAGTATAGACTGACTCTTGCATTCATTAGCGGTCTTATATATACTCTGGATTACAAGGATGACTCATGCTCCCGTAATTTCTAGAACAATTCTGGAATCCTTGAGAATACGCCGTGCCCCGAGCGTTTTGTGTGTAATTGATAGCTAGAAGAATTCTCGTATCCTGAAAAGTATGCAGAGTCTACAGCGGTTGTGTGTTTGATGGGTTGCCTAGTAGTAGCTCGCAACAATATTTTTAAAAATTTTAATATAAAACTTGCAAAAAAACCCGACCTAACAATAAATAACCTTTTTTCTAAAATAAAAGACAAAACTATTCCTTTAGATCAAAGGAACATCATATATCAAATTAATTGTTCAAATTGTCCCAATATATACATTGGGCAAAGTTCACAGAACCTCAAACAGCGGTTAACACAACACAAAAGTGACATACGCATTAAACCAAATGCAACTGCCCTATCAACACACATTAATACCACCAACCAGAAAATTGATTTTAACAATCCAAAAATTTTACATATAGAAAATAATAAATTAAAACGTGAATTCCTTGAAATGTGCTACATATATCAAAATTCTAATACACTTAATAAAAAAACCGACATTGGAGACTTGAGTTCTATATATACCTACCTTCTAAATTTAAAAAAATGTATTTGAAAATAGAAAATTAAGAAATAAATGATTAAGTTATAATATTATTTTACTTACAACCATACTGATACAAAAAAATATATAAAGATAACTACACAAATTAATAAAAATATTTTAAAATATAATATATCTATAAACAGTGTCATTACAATTAATGCGTTTATTTTATACACATAAAGATACCTTTCCCAAACAAAAAAATTCTCATATAAACAACTGTTTACAAAAATTAAATATAAAGACAGTATAAGTATACATCATCTTAATCAAAAATATTTCTACTCCTTTTAACGATATATTTAGTATTATTTTTATTTTTAAATTTAATTATACCATACCCTTATACACTGTACATTATTATTAATCGTCCAATTGTATCTTATCTCACTTTAGTAAGTATCCGTTATATATAATTTTTAGCTATTAAGTCAACCCTGTTCTCATAACTAATGCATTTGTATTTAATTTTAGTACTCTTGATAATGAAAAAATAAATTTCCGAAAGCTTGAGTTTATAAAAAAGAGAACTCTTCAGTTCTGCTGACCTAAAACCCAAAACTAATTATATACAATTAAGAAAGCAAGGTCGTTACCGAATTTAGTTTATATATATATATATATATATATATATAAAAGGAAGCAGGTCTAATAAGTCCCAAATTAATACAAAGTAAAAAGAAACTACTGGCAAGTGACTCAAATTCAGCCACGAGGGCATCCCGTCGACGAGTTTCGCCCTAATTGGGGCTCATCAGGGCAGGAATAGTAAAGCCGCAATATTTAATATAGACACCTTATCGGAAGTATAGCATCACCTAGCTCACAGTTTGTGTCTTCGTGTCGTTTTACCTGACATCGCAGGTTTTTAGCAACAGTCAGCACGGAAGAGATCCGGCTTAGCTGCCTTTTTCCATTGCCAAAATTTTAAATTTAAAAGAAAAGCAGGTCCAATGAGTCCTTGTCCTGATGAGCCCCCATTAGGGGAAACGCGTCGAGGGAATGCCTTTGTGGCCTAATTTGAGTCACTTGCCAGTAGTTTCTTTTTACTTTGTATTAATTTGGGACTCATTAGACCTGCTTTTCTTTTAAATTTAAAATTTTGGCAATGGAAAAAGGCAGCTAAGCCGGATCTCTTCCGTGCTGACTGTTGCTAAAAACCTGCGATGTCAGGTAAAACGACACGAAGACGCAAATTGTGAGCTAGGTGATGCTATACTTCCGATAAGGTGTCTATATTAAATATTGCGGTTTTACTATTCCTGCCCTGATGAGCCCCAATTAGGGCGAAACTCGTCGACGGGATGACCTCGTGGCTGAATTTGAGTCACTTGCCAGTAGTTTCTTTTTACTTTGTATTAATTTGGGACTCATTAGACCTGCTTTTTTTTTAATTTAAACTTTTGGCTATAAAAAAAGGCAGTTGAGCCGTACCTCCTCCGTGCCGACTGTTTCGAACACCAAGTAGGATTCTATGTGCCTATATTTTTATTGTTTTAGTATTAAAACAATTTCCTCGAATAAGTATCTCGTGCAAAATTGCGTATTAAGACAAAACGATAAAGTTGTTTATAGTTTTACGTAACCATGAACAATCCGTAATCAGCACCAACAATTGCCATGCAAATCGTAAACAATAGAACACGATGAAACAAATGTATTATATTTTTTACTCTATAATCAATTATTTCAATGTAAATTAAATTATGATTTAGAGAATTTTCTTCAATAAATATTCTTGCTTTTTAATGCTTATTGTCAGTGAACCGCCAAGTTTGCTTTAAATCGTTGCTAGCAGTAAGTACGCTACAGCAATGTATTCAAAATTATTTCATTCCTTACTCTGCTTCTAACGATTTCCACTAATGCACAAGCACAAAGAAGTCAAAGAGATTACGTCGTTGGAGTTGGTGGCAGCCTTGATACCAATACATATTTAAAGCGTCCAGGATTTCTACTCCACAATCCACCGACTGATGCCTTTGGAAAGGTTTCGTATCCATTACCTCAATCTCAACTTGTGGGTTCACCAGCAAACAATTTGCCGTATTCCACCGCTGAAACAGGTTACAATTCTCCACCGTATTTTAGCCAAAGTTGGAACAACAGGAAACCCTCGGCTTCTGATGTAAGAGAAAGTACCAATGTGGGTGCACAACCTGTAAGTACATATTTTTAAGTAGCTATTTTTAAGTAAATTGTGTTATTCAACGCTTTAGTAATGCCTAAGATATCCAGTTTTGGAAGCTTTTGATAGAGTTTGCCCAACTGTCAGCAATATGGCAGTTTTTGATCTTGTGGCAATGATCACAAATATGTTTTAGGTCTTTTTTGTATGGTGGATATTGAACTTTTGCTACAACTTGAAAAGCCTATAACATACATAATGTTTTACAATAATTTTTAATCTACGTATTTGCACATTTGCAGGATACTTAACCATTTAACTTTCTATACGAATGGTCAAAATTGCGTCTCTCCCATAGTTGGTCAGTTTATATTTTTGAATCTTTCTTAAATTTAATGGAACGCAAAGCATAACAATAGGGAATTTTTAATTTCATAACTAATGAAAATTTATTGAACTGTTTTTAAGCGCTGTCTTAGGGTTTTTGTTTGTTGATAAAGCTTTGCCATTTCATTTTTTTTCTTCGTTTCCAGTAACTAAATTCTGGTTCGAAAGCAATGGATTTTTAATCAACATTTTGATAGGATGTATTTAGTACAGTCCAAAATCAATAAAACACCTATGATTTTGTTCTTCAAGCAACCTATAAAGAATGTTATTTTCCAAAATAACAAAATGAATCTTGAATTAATTTTTTTCTTCTACAATTGGTTCCCATAGAAAAGCTTGCCTAGTTGTTAATAACTCCTTTTTAAGTCTTCATTAATTCCTATTACCAAGAGCGGATTTAAAATCTTACAACTCAATTTAGAATCTGTACGGACCCAGTTCGAAAACCGCCTGGGAAGTAAATTTCCAAACTTTTTGTAAAACTGCTACAGGTTATTGATAAGCATCTCTATTGTTCACCAAAAATTCGTATTTAAACAAAAATAATATTCCAATGTCCACGCTTATTAGTATTTGTAGCAGTATAAGGATTAAATTGCAATGTCAGTGGGGTCTGCAGCTTTTGAAAATAAGACGGGTGAAAAACATTCACCTACAGAGGGAAAGATTCAAAAGCAAGTCCTTTAATTTTTCAACACAGTCTACAACTTTTGATAACATGCACCACATTCAACCAATCTTTACAGAAAGAAGAAAACATAAATTGGTTCGTGCATTATTTGCAGTGGCTTTTGTTCTTTCTCTTGAGTTTCTAAAATCTTATCAGCTAGTGGACATAGCACTCTAAGAATATGACTATTGTTGAAGGTAAAATTAGGGGTACGTTGTAAATGTAGATTTGCCCTGAAGGGACGAGTAACCAATAATAATTTATGGGTACACCGGTTAACTGTAGTGTTGCGGAAATGAGTTCTAATTGACGAAACAATTATAACAATAAAGAATAAAAATTTGAAGTGTCTGAAATACAACAAATACTATACAATAGTTACTTACCTAAAAAGGCTTCTTTATTGTCATAATTAAGGCCAAGTTGTCTTGTTCCAGCAATTCCTTTCGATATTACCTACTATTGGGAAGACGGTTATTTCGGAAAGGTCTCCTTTGCCTTTGGTTTCCTAAATTTATCACCTTATACTTTGCATTGTTTTGCAACACCTTAAAAACACTCATTAAATTTTGTCATATCTACGAAATTTTTAAAATACAGTGTTTCTTCCAAATACGACTACTCCATTACAATTTTACCTAGTTCATAAATAAATTCAAATAATTTTCAACCTAAATTTATCTTTTATTAAAATTAACTAATTTTATTATGAATACAATTATTTTCCTAAAAAAAACTTTAGTTCTTAACATCAGATCGAGCAGGTATTACTAAATAGAAAAAAAAACGTTAAAAAATAATACTACTATTATGACATGAATTTTACTAATTTCACGAACATTGTTAGTTGCATTCTAAATCCCAATTCTGTATGTCGACCTAGCAATTAACAAGAACATTGGTTACTACAATTTTTCAAGCCCGCATTCTATAGTCCCTTAAAATTACCAACTTGTTGGTGTTCACTTCACCACATATAAAACCTACTTTAAAAATTACCAAACTTTTTCCGATTTATTCCTCTAAAATGTTCTAATTTCAACTTCCTACTCTAGAATATGTAAAATTAAACAAGCTCTAGTTCTGGGCACTTTAGTAGCCCATCACTATTCAAAATCCAGTAAAGCAATTGTGGCAGTATTATGCCAACTTCCATAAGTGAACAGAATCCATCGATAATTTGTATCTCAATTTGACATTAGCTGATTTTTGCAACGTTTAAAAAGGTTTATTTACTTTCAGTGCACTTTACATTCCTTCAATAAGGACATCTAGGGACACAAATGGATCATATCCCTAGTAGGTCATCAATTCACACAACAAATTCCCATTGCTGGAGGTGTGAAAATTTGCAAGTTTCAATCCTTTAATTTAGTTACGATTCCATAAGTAACACTATGGATTTTTAATCCGCCGACACGGCCATGAAATGCACGAACACGTAAAAGTCATTTATTGACTTACTGAAAATCAAACACTACGGCTGCGCACGGAATAACTTCAACCCATAGTGACCTACATCTTACCGTGGTTACTTCACCTTTTACTCAAGCTTAGTTGTTATATTATTTTCATTTTCTATCAATCTTGTTTTCGCAATGTAGCATATTTATCTATGCTAAATACTAGATAATTTTACGGCAACTTCTATTTATAACTTATCTTTCCATAAAAATAATATACGTATCATTTTATCACATTTAGATTTCTTTTTATTTGCCGTTTTAAAATAGGTCGTCGTCCTGGATTATTCGTTTACCATGTATTTAAAAAAACTCCTACACTTTATTATCTGAATTATTATTATAGAAACAAGATTAATCATAAATTCTTTTTATACAGGGTGGAGCGTTCCTATTTACTCTGTCGTTCTAAAATTAATTTTTTCGTTTCTCATCTGGTTGATATCTATAGCAACACGAACGCGTTACGCTATGCAGAGAACGCTTGCAGATTTCTTCAATTGAAGTTACTCTCAAATGTTCTGCGGATAGTTTACTAGAATTCATTATTTCATGGAAGTTCTTTTTCTATATTCGATAACAAAATTTAGCGGGAACTCTCGTCGTATGTTGATTTTTTGATTAATTCTGCGCAGAAAATCTTAATTTAAAAGCTGTCTCGCACAAGGGCCGAACAACGAGTGTAGATTTGGGAACGCAAATTGTAACCATTGCTCTATTTAAAAGAAAGGACGATAACTGGTACAAGGTTTGTCCTAATTGACAACAATTCGATTGTAAATAGAAATAACGTATCCGGAAAGCAAACTAATAACACGCTGTAACTTGATTATTGTAATTAATTGAAGTCGTTTTTTTTTTTTATTTCATACCCGTTTTATTGACAGGAATTGCATAAACTTTCTTTTATACGAATCGCGGTACAAAATTATCTAGAAGATTCAAATCTCGTGATCTGGCTCATATTGCATTGGTCTATTGCGACCAATCTTAACTTAAAAAAATTTGTTTAACCATTTCTCCCGAAACCTGAGAGGTGTGGAATGGTACTCCAGCTCAAATAAACGACATATGAACTGGAACACTTTCGACAGCATATCAAATACGTTTTCATGTACATTCCGTGGCATTTAGTTTAGTTGTAAAAAATTGGTTAGCCCAATGGATGGATGAGTTGAATTGGGAAGGGTGCCAAATTCCACTCGACCTAAGCATCCTATTAGGTCCATTGTGTTTCTTGCCTCACTGTAAATTGGTCATTCATCTTTGATTTGTTCTTATCAGACCAGCAGCCCCCAACACGGAATTCCGAAGTCAGGTGAGTGCCGGACATGTGCACAGAATATACACCGACGTATTGCTCTCCTGCTTGCAGCTGCGACATGTAGCGTCGTCTGCCAGACCCATTCCGTGTAGATTTTTCTTTAGTTTGCAGCTCCCAGTTTTCAGTTTTAGTCAGGAAAAACTAATAAACATTTTTGCCTCTCGGCAGTCTGTTATAACAGCGGTGAGTTTTGTCTTTGGAGCAGGGCCATACCTGGGTATATGGCCGCCTGCGTGCCAGTCTGTATGGCCGCCCCCAGGATAACATTAAAAAAAACTACTTTAATTTTTAATGTTTATTATTATACACAGGGCATCAAACCGGGAAAAAAATCAGTTTTTGGTTAACCGAAATCGAGAACGAAAAAAAATATTGGTTTTGTTCCCAAAACCGGTTTCTGAAAAGAAAAACCGGCTAAAAACCGGTTAGGTTACCGGTTAATTAGGGAAATCTTTCAATCTTTCAATTATCGCGATTGAAAGTGAAATTGCTGAATCTTCACAAAGCAATTATTAAATAAAGTACATATTAAAAGTTAATCCTACGGGATTTTTTACTGACAAAATCGTCAATTGCTTCGTGAATATTTAAAGATTCAGCAATTTCACTTTCAATCGCGATAATTGAAAGATTGCTCATACGTTCTTGCGTCATGGAAGTACGTAGGTAATTTTTTATGATTTTCAATTTAGAAAAACTACGTTCTCCAGACGCAACTGATACAGGCATGGTCAATAATAGTTTTAAGCTTGTAGATACATTTGGAAATGAATTTTGTAAATTGTGTTTGTACAAATACTTTAGGAGTTCTTCGGTTGTTTCCTATCTTTTATAATTATTTTCAATGAAATTAACTCTTCGTATAATTCTGCTCCGTTTATGTCGCACGATTCGCCATCTTTGAATTTATTATGAAAGTCGAAGCAACTTTTTTTTATGTCGTCCTCTCCTATTTCAACAAATTTATATAAAAATCCGAAAGACTGTTCGAAATTGGATAATGTTTCAAATCGGGTAGTAACAGATGAAATGGCTGTATCCAATATTACATAGAAAAATTAATTTTGAAATTTTCTTTAGCAGTTAACTGAATATCCTCATCTCCTTCATAGTCAAATTGTTTTCGCTTATGGCGTCGACGTA
The DNA here is from genome assembly GCA_036346225.1 of Platerodrilus igneus. Classification (NCBI taxonomy): domain Eukaryota; kingdom Metazoa; phylum Arthropoda; class Insecta; order Coleoptera; family Lycidae; genus Platerodrilus; species Platerodrilus igneus. The sequence goes on from JARFIW010000942.1 coordinate 15,096,067, forward strand.
GATTAATTTCAACAGGAAATTCCGGTTGTATTTCAAGTGATTCACATAATTCATCAGCAATTTTCAAATACTTTTCGAAATTTTCATCATTTCTAATACTTTGGAAAAAAATTAAAATATTATTAATAGATTCAGCACATGAAGTAAGATTCCAAGAAACGGTCTGCATCATTTTACTAATAATATTTACTTTTTCTAAGATTTCGTACCATATTACTGTGGAACAAATAAATTTGTACGATTTAATTTTCATTGCCAAACATTTAGCTTCATGTTGACCTATTGGTGTTGAACATTCTTCCGCTAGTTCTATTAGGCTGTCATAAATTTCACCTAATTCATGACGCAGTGGTCTAATCGCCTTAATCCTTGATTCCCACCGGGTTACGCTAACTTGTTTTACTGTTAACGATTTTACATGTTTTTTTAAAATTTGCCATCGAAAAGGTGATCCGGAAAAGTAATTGTATATTGCTGACACATTACTAAAAAAATCCACAGTTGAAAAAGAAACTTTCGCTGCATCATTGACGACCAAATTTAATGTATGCGGTTGCATGGCATAAACAAAGCTCGTGGATAATTGTCCAAAATTCGTTTCTGCAATCCAATATGTTTTCCAGCCATATTTGATCCATTATCATACCCCTGGCCTCTCATATCGTGAACATTTAATTTAAGAGAGCTTAATTTTTCAATTAAAAAGTCGTAAAAAGCTTCTCCAGTACTTTTTTGACCTGGAAAAAAACCAACGAAATTTTCTCTCACTTCTACTTCGTCATTTTGAATATGCACATATCTCAAAATTATTGTAATTTGCTCGACATGTTCCATGTCAGGCGTACAATCCAAAATTACTGAAAAATATTTGGCGTCTTTTATTGCTGACAAAATATATTTTGAATTTGCGCTGCAAGGATACTAATTATTTCATTTTGGAAGCGATTGTATCCGGAAAGCAAACTAATAACACGCTGTAACTTGATTATTGTAATTAATTGAAGTCGTTTTTTTTATTTCATACCCGTTTTATTGACAGGAATTGCATAAACTTTCTTTTATACGAATCGCGGTACAAAATTATCTAGAAGATTCAAATCTCGTGATCTGGCTCATATTGCATTGGTCTATTGCGACCAATCTTAACTTAAAAAATTTGTTTAACCATTTCTCCCGAAACCTGAGAGGTGTGGAATGGTACTCAGCTCAAATAAACGACATATGAACTGGAACACTTTCGACAGCATATCAAATACGTTTTCATGTACATTCCGTGGCATTTAGTTTAGTTGTAAAAAATTGGTTAGCCCAATGGATGGATGAGTTGAATTGGGAAGGGTGCCAAATTCCACTCGACCTAAGCATCCTATTAGGTCCATTGTGTTTCTTGCCTCACTGTAAATTGGTCATTCATCTTTGATTTGTTCTTATCAGACCAGCAGCCCCCAACACGGAATTCCGAAGTCAGGTGAGTGCCGGACATGTGCACAGAATATACACCGACGTATTGCTCTCCTGCTTGCAGCTGCGACATGTAGCGTCGTCTGCCAGACCCATTCCGTGTAGATTTTTCTTTAGTTTGCAGCTCCCAGTTTTCAGTTTTAGTCAGGAAAAAACTAATAAACATTTTTGCCTCTCGGCAGTCTGTTATAACAGCGGTGAGTTTTGTCTTTGGAGCAGGGCCATACCTGGGTATATGGCCGCCTGCGTGCCAGTCTGTATGGCCGCCCCCAGGATAACATTAAAAAAAACTACTTTAATTTTTAATGTTTATTATTATACACAGGGCATCAAACCGGGAAAAAATCAGTTTTGGTTAACCGAAATCGAGAACGAAAAAAATATTGGTTTTGTTCCCAAAACCGGTTTCTGAAAAGAAAAACCGGCTAAAACCGGTTAGGTTACCGGTTAATTAGGAAATCTTTCAATCTTTCAATTATCGCGATTGAAAGTGAAATTGCTGAATCTTCACAAAGCAATTATTAAATAAAGTACATATTAAAAGTTAATCCTACGGGATTTTTACTGACAAAATCGTCAATTGCTTCGTGAATATTTAAAGATTCAGCAATTTCACTTTCAATCGCGATAATTGAAAGATTGCTCATACGTTCTTGCGTCATGGAAGTACGTAGGTAATTTTATGATTTTCAATTTAGAAAACTACGTTCTCCAGACGCAACTGATACAGGCATGGTCAATAATAGTTTTAAGCTTGTAGATACATTTGGAAATGAATTTTGTAAATTGTGTTTGTACAAATACTTTAGGAGTTCTTCGGGTTGTTTCCTATCTTTTATAATTATTTTCAATGAAATTAACTCTTCGTATAATTCTGCTCCGTTTATGTCGCATTTTTCTATAGAAATAAGTTGATGAAAATGATCTTCCCAATTCATTAATTGGATATGTAGATTGTTTATTTTGTATGGGTCCTTTTCGATTAATATATCCAATATTTTAGTGGTAATTGTTAAAGGCCAGCAAGCTGGATCATTTAAATCCATACACATAGCAAAATATGCTTTATCAATTTCAGCGGTATCGGTATTGTATAGATCGATATCCTTATTATCTTCTGTTTCCATTTCGTCGGTACTACTAGTATTGTCATTAGCCTTTTCATTTTCGACAGATAATTCATTTTCATTTTATCGCAAAACAAATCATCAATTGGATTTAATTGGCTACTACAACTACTTTCCGGTTCTGGCGATTTTACTAAAAACTTTGTTAATGAGCCAAACATTTGTTTAGCTTCATTTTGCTTTTCCTCTCGCTTTCTTTTATATTGCGCTCCAGACTATCTTTTCGTTTTCCTTTCAGACATTCGTAGGCCTTTAAAAATGTAAATGAGCAGTGATATTAAATTTTAGGGTAGACTTTCAATTTTGGGCCAGGAAATTTTGGCGGGTCTTTTGGAGGAAAAGGCCTTTTGATATGAAATTCTTAAATAAATATTAAAAATATTTAATAACATTAAAAAATTAAAAAAAAATTAAATAATAATTAAAATAAATAATAAAATAGCGCAATTTAATATTAAATTACTTAAAATCTATAATTAATGTATATTTTAATGTGCATAGGATGACACGATAAGAAAATCATTTATAAGCTTTTTAAGTAAAACATATTTTTAAACATAAATATGTCAAGATTTATTTTGAAAATGAAAACGGAGAGGAAAATCCAACCACATATAACTGTTTTCTAGTTCAATGTCAGGTAAATTTCTTCCATTTAATAACAATAACATTGCTATTATAAAAGGAATCATAAGCTTAATTTAAAGAGTTGCTTTCGGCTACACAAGTTCAAATGCTTGATTTTCCATCGGCGGGTTGTGAGCGATTTAAACAGAGAATCTCGTATGCAAACAAACAACTTTTAATTATTATATAAATGCATTCAAAATGAGAAAGATATTCATTTTTTAGTATAAATTAAGGAAGATTTTAAGTAATTTAATATTAAATTGCATTATTTTATTATTTATTTTAATTATTATTTAATTTTTTTTAATTTTTTAATATTATTAAATATTTTTAATATTTATTTAAGAATTTCATATCAAAAGGCCTTTTCCTCCAAAAGACCCGCCAAAATTTTCCGGGCCCAAAAAGTGAAAGTCTACCCAAATTTTACATTTTTTGTGTATTACCTTTTTCAGTCTTTGTCGAGTAAATAAACTTTTTATTAAATTTCACCACACGAACACACAACTAAAAGTTTTCAGGAATTAAGCAATTTATTTTTATTCGTTAAATTAAAGACTTTAATAATATCGGATCACACACAGGACACAAATAACGATTTATCCTCGCTAGTCTATAGACTAATACGACTAATAAGACGAATAAGACCGCTTACGCGACGCCGGTCAATTGAAAAAACTATTTCGGCTCGTCGCTCGTGCAATGTTCGAAAAATTCGGATTCGCTGCATGACTAGGTATATAAATACTACAACGACCTAATCAGTTTTATACATTTCTTATTTCTGAGAAACTCTTTTAGATAGATTAGATTAGAGAAACTGTTTTTACTTCGTATCTTAATGAAAACAAACCGATTGTATTTTTGCCCAGTAAACAACTTGTAACGATTTGGCCGCCTCTTAATTTCGTCCGCCTGCGTGCGGTGCACGCAATGAACGCCCGTCAGGCACGGCCCTGCTTTGGAGAACATCGCGGATGGGGATATAGTACTCGATGGCCCATGTCCAACAAATACCTGAATTGATTCTTATTTCGCCAGAGCGCCTGCTGGTCATTACCGTACACTACTGAATTCCTTTTGACCTAAACTTGCTCAGTGGCGTTAGTGTTAGAAGCAAGCTCAAAGATACGATAGCATTGTAGTATCACCCCTGAAAGGAGCTTTTGCTTGTATAGACTCAGACGAGATGTCCTATTAAAGTTAATAATGCGTATAGTTTTATTTGGATTCTACATTTAATGTATGCGCGTTGCATGGCATAAACAAAGCTCGTGGATAATTGTCGAAAATTCGTTTCTGCAATCCAATATGTTTTCCAGCCATATTTGATCCATTATCATACCCCTGGCCTCTCATATCGTGAACATTTAATTTAAGAGAGCTTAATTTTTCAATTAAAAAGTCGTAAAAGCTTCTCCAGTACTTTTTGACCTGGAAAAAACCAACGAAATTTTCTCTCACTTCTACTTCGTCATTTTGAATATGCACATATCTCAAAATTATTGTAATTTGCTCGACATGTTCCATGTCAGGCGTACAATCCAAAATTACTGAAAAATATTTGGCGTCTTTTATTGCTGACAAAATATATTTTTGAATTTGCGCTGCAAGGATACTAATTATTTCATTTTGGAAGCGATTTCCCGCATAATGTGGCATATGGTTCTTTAAAGCAATTGATTGTTGAATGCGATTTATGTGATCTGCCATAACATCATCAAATTTTCCTATCATTTCAATTGCTTTTAGAAAATTTCCATTATTGTTTTCATACAATCTGCTCGAGCTACCTCTAAACGCTAAACCCTGTACTGCCAGAAATTGTACCACAGATATCATGCGTACGACAATTTGATACCATCGTTTTTTCTCTGCGTCATAATACCGTTGCAAATTTTTATCAATTGTAGCTTTGTTTCTTAAATTTAATTCCAAATTTTTCCAATTGGTGCAATTTCCGATATGCAGCGATGTTTTTTCATGACGAGATAAATTATCAGATGTGTGTTGCCAATCATTGAAGCCTTCATTAACTAATTTTATTTCTTGTTTGCCAAATAATTTACAACAGAAGCAAAATATGGAATCCGTTTTTGGAGAATAGATTAACCACTCACGATTAAATTTTTCACCATTTGGCATTTTTCTATAGAAATAAGTTGATGAAAATGATCTTCCCAATTCATTAATTGGATATGTAGATTGTTTATTTTGTATGGGTCCTTTTCGATTAATATATCCAATATTTTAGTGGTAATTGTTAAAGGCCAGCAAGCTGGATCATTTAAATCCATACACATAGCAAAATATGCTTTATCAATTTCAGCGGTATCGGTATTGTATAGATCGATATCCTTATTATCTTCTGTTTCCATTTCGTCGGTACTACTAGTATTGTCATTAGCCTTTTCATTTTCGACAGATAATTCATTTTCATTTTTATCGCAAAACAAATCATCAATTGGATTTAATTGGCTACTACAACTACTTTCCGGTTCTGGCGATTTTACTAAAACTTTGTTAATGAGCCAAACATTTGTTTAGCTTCATTTTGCTTTTCCTCTCGCTTTCTTTTATATTGCGCTCCAGACTATCTTTTCGTTTTCCTTTCAGACATTCGTAGGCCTTTAAAAATGTAAATGAGCAGTGATATTAAATTTTAGGGTAGACTTTCAATTTTGGGCGAATTTTGGTCTTTTGGAGGAAAAGGCCTTTTGATATGAAATTCTTAAATAAATATTAAAAATATTTAATAACATTAAAAAATTAAAAAAAAATTAAATAATAATTAAAATAAATAATAAAATAGCGCAATTTAATATTAAATTACTTAAAATCTATAATTAATGTATATTTTAATGTGCATAGGATGACACGATAAGAAAATCATTTATAAGCTTTTTAAGTAAAACATATTTTTAAACATAAATATGTCAAGATTTATTTTGAAAATGAAAACGGAGAGGAAAATCCAACCACATATAACTGTTTTCTAGTTCAATGTCAGGTAAATTTCTTCCATTTAATAACAATAACATTGCTATTATAAAAGGAATCATAAGCTTAATTTAAAGAGTTGCTTTCGGCTACACAAGTTCAAATGCTTGATTTTCCATCGGCGGGTTGTGAGCGATTTAAACAGAGAATCTCGTATGCAAACAAACAACTTTTAATTATTATATAAATGCATTCAAAATGAGAAAGATATTCATTTTTTAGTATAAATTAAGGAAGATTTTAAGTAATTTAATATTAAATTGCATTATTTTATTATTTATTTTAATTATTATTTAATTTTTTTTAATTTTTTAATATTATTAAATATTTTTAATATTTATTTAAGAATTTCATATCAAAAGGCCTTTTCCCTCCAAAAAGACCCGCCAAAATTTTCCGGGCCCAAAAAGTGAAAGTCTACCCAAATTTTACATTTTTTGTGTATTACCTTTTTCAGTCTTTGTCGAGTAAATAAACTTTTTATTAAATTTCACCACACGAACACACAACTAAAAGTTTTCAGGAATTAAGCAATTTATTTTTATTCGTTAAATTAAAGACTTTAATAATATCGGATCACACACAGGACACAAATAACGATTTATCCTCGCTAGTCTATAGACTAATACGACTAATAAGACGAATAAGACCGCTTACGCGACGCCGGTCAATTGAAAAAACTATTTCGGCTCGTCGCTCGTGCAATGTTCGAAAAAATTCGGATTCGCTGCATGACTAGGTATATAAATACTACAACGACCTAATCAGTTTTTATACATTTCTTATTTCTGAGAAACTCTTTTTAGATAGATTAGATTAGAGAAACTGTTTTTACTTCGTATCTTAATGAAAACAAACCGATTGTATTTTTGCCCAGTAAACAACTTGTAACGATTTGGCCGCCTCTTAATTTCGGCCGCCTGCGTGCGGTGCACGCAATGAACGCCCGTCAGGCACGGCCCTGCTTTGGAGAACATCGCGGATGGGGATATAGTACTCGATGGCCCATGTCCAACAAATACCTGAATTGATCCTTATTTCGCCAGAGCGTCTGCTGGTCATCACCGTACACTACTGAATTCCTTTTGACCTAAACTTGCTCAGTGGCGTTAGTGTTAGAAGCAAGCTCAAAGATACGATAGCATTGTAGTATCACCCCTGAAAGGAGCTTTTGCTTGTATAGACTCAGACGAGATGTCCTATTAAAGTTAATAATGCGTATAGTTTTATTTGGATTCTACATTTCAGACTAGCGTTAACACCCTGCACTATTCTTATGACTTCTATTTAGATGATTGTTGTCAGCTTGCCTAGTGTAACACATTCATTGATGGTGTAACATTTCTAAAGAAACGCCATTGGCGTAAAGACAAACCCCAATGCGCTTCCTGAAAACTATTGTAAGTGCAAACCTAGATAAAGGGCGTTGTTAACCGCTTATCCTTTGGTCTAAATACCTAGACACCGCAGCCGAATTGCCGCTCTCAGATGCATCCCCTCAATATGCAGGTCTAGTGAGGTGAGGCCTAGAATGACTTCTATGGCTGCAGTGGATGTGGATCGCATTATAGCCATGATACATAGAGCGGCAAATCTTTGGCTATAAGTATGCTACTACCGTGGTATACAGCAACAGTACAGCCTTTGGTGGGAGACCTCAACGTTGATCGTGGTGCTTTTACACTGTCGAAACACTAAGTTTGCCTTTGTAGTTTTGGATGTATATGTTTGGACCATTTCAACTTTTCAAGAATATTGCCTAGGTTCTTGATCTCTTCTCAAAAGGACAGAAGCGTTTGGAATAGTATTGACAGTCTAATTACTATTAAATGCCATTTATTAGAAAAATTACTTGGCTCGTTTAATTGGGGTTGATAACTAGAAAGTTATCGAGGAACCAGTGCTGCGTATCCTATAGTGCTGCTTGTATAAATTTACATTGCACTTCCTCGAATTTAGCGACACCCAAAATAGCTATGTCTCCCTCATAACATATCGTGTAGAAACGTTATATGTTGTCTAAGAAAAGGAAGGAAAAAGAAGAAGAGAGAGAGAGAGAGAGAGAAAGAGAGCCAATCTTCAGAATTGTTTTTCTTTTAATGCATTGTACCCTATGGTTATGGAACATATGCTGTTAACAATCATCAAAAAAATCTTTTTTAATGTGGAAACTACTTGTGCCAAAGTTGTGTCAAGTAAAAACCATTTAAACCAACAACAATCTTGAAGCTAAAAACATATTATTTTATTGGAGCGACCCCAAAATCGTAAACAATATTCAAAATAAGCTTTTCTTGGAGAATGCAGTTACACCTACCTAGTATATGTATATTATTCTCGAGTATTTTCTTATTATAAAGTTGTTTTTTTAAATGTATTATTGCAAAAACTTCCTTACTGCTAATATGAACACAATTGCTTTTTTTTATATATGTATGCTTATATGATATCGTCTTAGTGAAACTAGTAGTTTATTTCTTTTTAGGATATATCGCTTGACGATATTTACAGCGTTTACTCTAGGCTAGCACCCGCCGAAAGGGAGAACTTACTTAGACAAATTCAGCCTTATTTGGAATCCCTAACCAGACGCAGAGATAGAGCACAGTAGGTCACGAACCTGAAATAAGCCAACCTAAATTATTTTATGAAGCTACTGCCAGTAGGGTAATAGCACTAATATCTGGTTGGTCTTGATAAAAATTTGAATATGTAATAGGGTGTAAATAAATATTCATTTCTAGGTGTTTTGTTTTTATTGTTGTATAAAACTTAATACATGTATATGGTGCGGTCAACCTCATCAGCCATAGATGATGGTGAGCGTAGACATAGATTAAAGATAACTAAAACCAGAAAATTATCACCAACCGGCGTAATTTCTTTGTTTATGCGAGTTATGTATCCCCCAATTTACCTATATATATTGAATATATTGAATCTAATAGGAATTATTAGAAATTGTTAAATAAAGTATAAGTTCATTGCAACAATGTAATACAAGGATAACCCAGAGAGGTTATTAACAGTTCATGAGAACGGATAAGCAAATTTGTATCCGAGAATGCAGTGGTACTGCAGGTGGCAGGTCACAGACGGTTAACATACCGCACTTACATAGAAATAAGATTGTTACAATGTAATAAAGTGTAGAATTAAGAGAAAAGCAGACATGAGATCTGCAAGTTCCCACAGCCGTGTGAGGGGCAGGTTATTATAAAAAGCCCGGTAGCTCAAGGCCAGGCAGTCAGTCTTCGAACTCCATACTTCGTTGTTCAAGCTACTCACCTTATTACAATTAATTAAATGTTTTTGAATTAAAGTTATAGTTTTACAGTAATTCAAAATTCCCTGTTAATTTCAGTTTTAAGATAAATAAATTTGTTAAGGGTTTGGGAACGTTTTTTAAAAACACCGCTCCAAAGGCCCGAACCTTAACTGGCGCAGTCGTAACGGATGCCAAAACGGCACTAAGAATCCAAAAATCGGAAGATTGGTGACCAAGAATTTCAATTCGCAATTTTGATAGAACTCAAACCAGGTTGGAGGAAGTACAAGAATCGACCGAATCTAGCACAACAAACCAACGTGGACAAGATACAGCATCGATCGAGCCCACAAAAGAAACAGATGAAGAAATTAGTGTAAGTTCATTCCATTAAAACCAATTGTTCACACAAACTATAATTGATATATGCTGGTTTTATTATTTTATTATTTGATTATTATTATTCATGTACAGAATTTATTTTATGCCAATATTTTTTGAAAATAGTTTACAAAGAGAAATTATTTTCAAACGAGAATTTATTTTGAGAAAGTGTTAATCTATGAGACTTAAAAAGATTTTCTTTTAAAAGCAGAAGAGGCTTGATTTTTAAAGAGATTTTTATTACAAGTATTAAAACAAATCGAAAAAAAACAAAAATAACTGACGCACAGCCATTAATACCAAACGTAACCGAAATAAAAATTCACTAGCGCGATACAAAAAAGCAACGGTTAATTCAGTAAACTAAAAAGACAGAACGCAAATTAAATCCGTCATATAAAGCTAAATGTAGTTCTTTAAACAAGCAATTACAGAAAAGATTATTTAAACCATTGACCTCTATCATACTTTATAAATTACAGCAAAACACTCTGCAGTAACTTAAAACCACTGTAATTTAAAACCAGCGTGCAATCCTCACCTAAGATAAGCCCGCAAATGAAACATTATTTATTACCTCCGACAAACTGCTATTAAAACAATAACTTTCAGAACCTTTGTATAGAATAACGCAACGCATTTTGCATCACGATCCACAAGTAATTAAATCCACGACGGAGTAGAAAAGCGCATAAAATTACAACCAACATTAAAATTACCCATCATTAATAAATAAATTGCATTACAAAAAAATAATTATTCTAGTACAAATACTGAATAAAGCTAAACGTTTTAATTAAAACGCTCATCATAGAAACTTAAAACCTATATTACGGGAGATACAATTACAACGCGTGCACCATAACTGAATACGGAAATATCTAAAAATAATCAGACGCAATATTTATGCATAGTAATTAACTAGCGAAGAAGCGAATTATTTAATTCCCACACAAACTGAAATTAACACCTGTGAGTAAGTATTAATTACTTTAGCAAGTATAATTGTATGTTGTACGGCACGTACGCAATTAAATAACCAAGAGACTAAACTACATCTTCTAGTGATTAAATTACAAAGATTAAGTGCAACAAAGTAATTAACTAGTTTTATTAGAATTCAAGGAGACGAGACAAACGAACTATACGTTTATGCAATTTAATTAAAACTCACGGAAAAAGATATAATTACAACAGACTGATAAAATTAACAGAACTGAACGAACACAAAGCTTTAACTAACGCAAAGCGAAGTAAATACCACGAGAAACTATCTATCCACTCCAGATTCTTTCAAGAAGCAAAAACTCAAGCAGAACTCACGACAAATTAACGCCGCTAAATAAAAACAAGCAATTTCAAGGCTACAGTAATTAAACCAACATTATCAAGTATAAATCTCACAAATTCGTTACCGAACCGTGTAACTAAGTACAAATAACAGCAATTACAATTCTAAAAATAACCCGTCGCAGTCTAAACTGAAAATTAATAAATCCAAACCCAAAACCACGATACAAATAGCAAAAAAACCTCAATTTTTACAAAATTTGAAATTACCCAACCTAAACTGAAAATTAATAAATCCAAACCAAAAACAACGAACAAATAGCAAAATAAAAATAATTTTTACAAAATTTGAAATTACCCAACCTAATCGGAAAATTAATAAATTCAAACCAAAATTAACCATACAAATAACGAAATAAACCTCAATACAAAAAAAAAATTATTTTGAAATTACCCAAAAACGAAAGCAACCCTTAACCAAAATAAGTAGTGCTGACATGAAGCTTTATTTGGAGACAATCCAAAGCTTTAATGGGACGCAAGCCCATCTCGTGAACTACTTTGAAGCATCCGAAATGTTTCTGAAAACCTACAAACCTGGAGATAACGAAAGGAATTCATTGCTTATACGCTTGATAATAAGTAAACTAATCGGAAGGACACTGACCTTAATTTCCAGTAGAGACGATCTACAGGGATGGCAAGAATTTAAACAAATACTAATTGCATATTTCAGAGATCAACGTAACATAAAATGCCTTGTACGAGACCTGATAAACCTCAGAATAGAACACAATCAATCCCCATATCAATTCGGAATGAAATGCCAAGACGTGAGAAGTCTAATCCCAACAAAATTAAAAATCGAAGAACCCGATCAAAATATTCGGCATTTAAAAACAAAAGTGTATGGCGAAATGGCACTGGACACATACATAAACGCTTTACCAGAACGACTATCAGACAAGATCAGATTCCAACGTCCCCAAAACCTAGAAGAAGCCATAAACCTAGTAATAGAAGAAGAAAATGTGATGTATTTCCACAACAGACTATACAATCCCAACGCAAATGAAAGTTATTCACCAATAAAAACTATGCAAGCCGCGAGACTAACAATCCCTCAGCAAAAATTCACACCCTTCAACACACAAACAAATCAACCGCGAATTAATAACCCAAATTTTAACTATACGAATTTTAATAATCAATATAAACGTTTTTCAAAACAAACGTTTAACACAAATTTTACGAAACTCGCATTCCAACCAAGATTCAATCAAACTTAAACCAACAAAGACCAGCATTCATCGCGATCCCCAGTAGAAATACATAAATGAATAATAACAACCCTAATAACTATTATAAACCAACACCAATGGATGCCTCATCTGGTAACACCAGACAAAATTCCAAGATAACACATATCCGACCAAATCCTTATCAGAAACACAATTTTACATCGGAAGAACTACTTCACCAAGAAGTAGAAAAATTTGACACTGACCAGAATAATTACATTCAGACAAGCACGAACGATGAATCAAACCATGCAGAAACTTATGAACGCGACGAACAATACGAAACTTACAAGGAGGACGACGAAGAAAACTCGTACTTAAATTTTCAAATAGACCAACACATATACGACCAAACTTAATAAACCTAAATAACATAAATCACCTAGTACTACCACCACACATAGAAATACCACACGCCGAAATCAAACTATCAATTGATACCGGATCCTCAAGAACATTAATTAGCCCCAGAACCGTCAAGAAACATTATTTAGATTATGTAGAAAGAGAACCATTTAAAATTAAAACAGCTCATCAAACGACAATACACCAATTCATAGCTAATATACCCTTACCGAGAACATTTAATGTAAAAATGAAACAAATTTTGTGTATTCGAATTTAACGGCAAATACGACGGATTAACCGGAATGGAACTCCTAAGAAAATTAGGAGCTAACATTGACATAAAGAATCGTTTATTAAGGACAAAATACGGAAAAATACCCATTAAATTTCAAAACACACAGATCGAACAAAATACTCAATAAAACCCCGAACGGAAAGAAAAATAAAAATCCCAGTAAATTCTAACAAAAAAGTAGGAATAATAAATCATATGACATTTCAACAAGGAGTAGAAACCACAACTGCTTTAGTACAAATAAAAGATATTTATGCCACTACGACGATATCAAATTCAAACGACTATCCCGTAGAACAATCATTAAGAGACCCAATTAACGTAGAGGCATTAAATTTTAACGAAATGGAAATAGACGAAAATCTAGAAAACGATTACAACCCAATAGAACATGAGAAAATGTTAAGAGAAAATTTAAGTAACATCCGCTTTAATACCGACATCAGTCAAGAAGAGCAAAGAGCAATTAAAAGCTTATGTTTTGAATACCGCGACATATTCCACTGCGAAGGAATACCACTAACATCGAACTAACAGACAAGCCAATCTTTACAAAAGCATATAGACTACCTCATGCGAGCCAAGAAGAAGCTGACAGACAAGTAGCAGACTTATTAGAACAAGACACAATCCAGCACTCCAATTCACTATGGAGCAGCCCCGTGTTAATAGTACCTAAGAAATTAGACGCAACCGGAAAGAGAAAGTACAGAATGGTAATAGACTATAAAAAGTTAAATGAAACAAGTTGAAAATGCAAGGCATTGTCGCAACGAACTTCCAAATGTAGACTTACTTTAAAACAATTTAAAGAAATTAAAATTATTATGTTATAATAATTATAAGTATTCAGATAAAATACAAAAATTTATAAACAACAAAAGAGACATTTTAATATATTTTATTTTATTGAATAAATATTTTAAAAGCTATATATTAGTTCTCATCAATAAGATAAGAAATTTTTTTTTTTTTTATATGAATCTAATAATTTTCGGTAATCAAAATTTAAGTTTAAACAATGTCTATAATATTGGAATAATTGGCATGAAATGCCATAAATTGTTCAAATATGTGTCGCATATTGATTTTAAACTTATTTAAAATTTTAATTATCCCTGTGGATTTTCTCGGGGGCTCCGCGTCCCCGTGGCCCGATTTTAACTGACATCTAAACTTAAGCTCTGGACACCGAGCTGAATCGATTGATGTATCACACATTGATGTCCGACCATTAAAAAGGCCTCGGACACACAGACAGACAGACACACAGACAAATTGATTTCATAAACGAACGAAGTTCGTTGAAAACGGTAGATGACAAATATCCACTACCAAATATTAGCAAAATTCTAGACAAATTAGGCAAATGCCAATATTTTTCAACATTTAGACCTAGCATCAAGATACCATCAGGTAGAGATAAACGAAAAAGATATATCAAAAACAGCCTTCAGCACACCTAGAAGACATTACGAATACAAACGAATGCCATTTGGATTAAAGAACGCACCCGCTACTTTTCTGAGTGTCATGGACAATATATTACGAGGAATACACAATGAAAAATGCCATGGGTACCTACACAACATCATATTTTATTCCACATCATTGGTAGAACACATAGAAAGATTGAAAGAAGTATTTGAAAGACTAAGACAACATTTCAAAGTACAATTGGACAACACCGAATTTTTACAAAAGGAAGTATCATTTCTAGGACATATAATAACACCCCAAAGAGTAATGCCAAATCCCGACAAAACAAATGCAGTTCTAAATTACCTTCTACCAAAGACAACCAAAGAAATTAAAGAATTTCTAGGACTTAGTGGTTACTACCGCAAATTCATTAAAGGTTACGCTCAGATAACCAAACCCTGACAAATTGTTTAAAAAAGGGAAACAAAATTGAACACACTCCGGAATTTATTAAAGCCGTAGACAAAATTAAAAACATATTAACTAATCACCCTGTATTAGAATACCCAGGCTTTTCAAAACCATATATATTAACGACAGACGCATCGAATGTAGCATTAGGCGCAGTATTGAGCCAAGGAAAAGTAGGTAGCGATAAACCCATCAACTACGCATTCAGAACCCTAAATGAAACCGAACAGAAATACAGCACCATAGAAAAAGAATTATTAGCCATAATTTGGGCAACAAAATATTTTAGACCTTACTTATACGGAAGAAAGTTTTACATATACACCGATCATAGACTATTAGTACGGCTATGCAAACTTAAAGAACCGATTTCAAAATTACAACGATGGCGAATCAGACTAGAAGAATATGATTACGAAATTATATTTTAAAAAGAAATTTATAACAACAAAGCAGACGCTTTAAGTAGAATCCAACTCAATTCATTAGAAACGGAATCCATTGTAGGAAACGTAGACGAAGCAGAAATAAGACAAGATCCAGACGAGATCGACACGATACATTCGACACAAAACGAAGAACCTAAAAACGCGATTAAAATTTTAAACGAAGCAATCAATATGAAACCCAACCAATTCATAATAACCCAAGTTTTAAATAACCCCAATGCCGTAAAATATACAAAAGTAGATAACAAAGAGATATGCTAAATTCAAATAACCAAAGATATCAACGAGGAACAAATAATTAAAATTCTAAAAGAATACCCTCCTGTGAAAAAACGATTTTATTTCTATTTCAACACCGAGCACTTATACCAAAGATTTTCAGAATTATACGTTAAATTATTCAATAACTCTGGCCCTGAACTCATTAGATGTACGAGAAAATTAATAACACTAGACGACCCTGACGAAATATACGATGTAATTAGAAATCAACACGAAGGAAAAACCAACCATCGTGGAATTAACAAAACAATAAAGCAACTTGTAAGACGATATTATTTTGCAGACATGAAAGATTTGACCACAGATTTCATTAACCAATGTGAACTATGTGACAAAGCGAAATACGACAGGAAACCCCCAAAGATACCCTTAATGTTAACCAAAACATCCGCAAACCATTTCAAAAACTACATGCCGATACTCTAGTAGTAGAAGCGCAAAACTATCTAACAATTGTAGACACATTCACAAAAACAGGCCAAGCAATACCAATCACATCCAAAAACAGCATTGACGTGACCCAAGGATTTTTACAGTATTTTTCATTTTATGGAACACCCGAAACCATAACTCTTGATAAAGGTAGCGAATTTAAAAATGAGACAATACAGAACACTTTAGAACTTCACAAAATAAAAATTCATTTCGTAACGGAAAACCACCCTGAATCAAACGGACTAATTGAACGACTACATTCAAACCTGTTAGAACAAATTCGATTATTAAGAATAAATTATAAAAAGGAACATATACCCAATTTAATGTCACACGCACTAATCGCCTATAATAACACAATTTACTCATCAACAAATTTTACACCCTTAGAATTAACCTTAGGACATTCAAATTCACGAAATCCTTATGACATACACTACAACAAAGAAGTATACCAACAATATGCGAAAGACCACAAAGAAAAACTAAAAATAACTTAGGACAATGTAAAAGATGAATTAGAGAACGATAAGGAACGTATCACCACAACCCGAAATAAAAATACCGACGCAAATAAATATTCAATAGGGCAAACCGTGTATGAGAAAAACTTTCAAAGCAAACGACATAAAATAGCACCCAGAAATTTAGGACCATTTAAAATTAAGAGAATATCAGATGAAAATATAGCGGTAGTAGACAACGGCAAAATAACAAAGTACATTCACTTGTAAAACCTAAGACACCCTGTAATTTCAGATGGACAATCATCACCCTTACCGTCAACCTCCGCCCAGGTAGAACGGACAACCAAATAATAATAGAAAATATAAAAAACAACCCCGGTATACTACCAATAAATTAGGCAGTATGCAAAATACAATATTTACTCAAATAATATCAACCCTTACTTTAATTCAACGAATTTTAGCAACGTTAGAAAACGCAGTAACATTTGCAAAATTAAATACCCTACACTCTTGTATCATTGAACCAAACGATATTAAAAAATTAATAAGAATTAGATCATTTATAACTAACAGTAAATTACCTTTTGATATAACAGAGTCAAACATTCTAATATTTGAAAAAATAACTATAGTTAAAGGCTACATTAAGAATAACGAAATAATATTTTTAATAGAGATCCCGATAGTAGAAAGTAACAATTATAATTATTATCATTTATTTGCTTTTCCAGCGAAAGTCACTAGCACATACCAAGTTATCATACCCAAAACCAAATTCCTATCATTAAATGAACTAAGATATGGTTATACAAACGGAAAATGTACTGAAGTAACACCAAACCAATACTTATGCCAATCGATGACGACAACAACCATTCAAAAAGACAGCCCTTGTGAAGTACAACTATTAAAATTCTAAAATCATTACGAAAACTGTGAAGCCAAACAAGTGCAAATAAACAATATGAAAATTCAAAAATTTACAAAAAACAAATGGATAGCTATTTTCCCAAAAGAAGTTGTAGCAACCATTCACTGCAATCAAGATGAAAATAACCAAGCATTGATCGGAAACAAACTAATTACCCTTAAAGAAGATTGTTATGTAAAATTGAAAGACGAAGTAATCAGAGTTTATCAAGATCCCATAGCAACAAAGAAACTTGCAAACCTACCGGAACTACAGTTCAAGATAGAACAACAAGAAGACAAAGAAATAGTCAAGAAACCCATGAAGCTAGAACTTCTAGATTTAGACGACCTCAACCACGCCTTGAAATTAGTGGAAAGTTACAAAGAACATTTAAGTGAACTTAAAACACAAAAGATACATTATGATAATATAAGCGTTTAGACAATTGTGTTAATCATTTTAATAATTTTTCTAATTATATATGTATTTTACAAAATGTATCTTAGATATAAGAAGGAAGGAAACAGTTTTAGATTTAAGGAAACAAAGAGATATAAAGAAACGATAAGTGTGCCCTTAAAAACAATGAATTTTAAATAATGAAATTGAATAATGAATTTTATTTATTTAAAAATTAAGTAAAACCTTAATTTTTCATTTACCGTGGGAGGAGTTATGTATCCCCCAATTTACCTATAAATATTGAATATATTGAATTTAATAGAAATTAAAAATTGTTAAATAAAATATAAGTTCATTGCAACAATGTAATACAAGGATAACCCAGAGAAATGATTAACAATTCATGAGAACGGATATGCAACTTTGTATCCAAGAGGGCAGTGATACTGCAGGTGGCAGGTCACAGATGGTTAACATACCGCAATTACCTAGAAATATGATTGTTACAATGTAATCAAGTGTACAATTAAGAGAAAAGCAGACATGAGATTTGCAAGTTCCCACAGCCGTGTGAGGGGCAGGTTATTATAAAAAGCCCATTAGCTCAAGGCCGGCAGTCAGTCTTCGAACTCCATACTTCGTTGTTCAAGCTACTCACCTTATTATAATTAATTAAATGTTTTTGAATTAAAGTTATAGTTTTACAGTTATTCAAAATTCCATGTTAATTTCTGTTTTAAGATAAATAAATTTGTTGAGAGTTTGGAAACGTTTTTAAAAACACCGCTCCAAAGGCCCGAACCTTAACTTGAGTAGCAGAGAAACGGTTGGTGTTTGAACCCTGCTCTCGAAAGACACACAGAACGTCACGAGAACAAAAACGAGTTTGCAGTACAACTATTAAAATAGCGATAACATTAAGTCTACTAACCACGATGTTAATTACGTGCTACCTTAGATAATGTGCAAGCAATTGATTTAGGACATGTAAGAAATACATACCCTTACCTTCTCCTTTGATGGGTCACTTTGTTTTTGAGTAATCGCAGCAGTCGCAGTAAAAATAATCATGCCATTACTGCAAAAGAGTATGTAAAACTTTTCTCGATGTCTTGTTTTTGAATGCTTCCTGCTTTTCTGTTTAGTGCTACCTAGGAGTGGGCTCACAACCACAAACGTTTATGGTTGCGTTTAATAATACGCCTAACTCGCAACTATTCTTATGATTGTGGGTGACGAAACGTACCTACAGGTCGTAAATTTACTATTGAAGGTGAAGTACTTCTTAGGTAAGAATAACAAATAACATTTCCCCGATTATCGGTTAAACATTAGTATTTACAATAAAAACAGTTCTTTATTATCAACGAATTGCACAAGCCATATAAACTACTTTTCGCTAAATTGGAATTCTAATACACTGTCTAAAATTTATTTCCAACTAATCGCCAACAGTATAAATACTAACTTCTTAAGAGCTACAATGGTACCTTTTTAGTTACTACTGAAGCACCACACTTAAATAATAATGCACTAAGCGTTAATTTAGTTTGACCACTACAATAACTTATATCACATAAAACTGTTTATTTCACGCTATTTTAACGTTAATTTATTTCATATCACGTCTTATAGTTCAAGACTCGAATAATCACTAGTATTATAATCAAAGTTATAATTGGAACTTCCTCAAATTGCCACGCTTAACAACAAAATTAATAAAATTCGACTATACTAAGATCGTACTAGAAGTATGTAAATAACATCTAGATGGTTCCTACTGTAAGCTTAATAAAGTTCTTAAATGCCACCTAGTGTAAACTATCAAGGAAGTCCATCTGGAGATGTCACGTCACAATGTGGCTATAACTATTTATTGGGTATAAATGGTTGTTTTACGTTTAGCTGTATTATTCTGGTCAAGGGTAGAAAAGAGATGTCTTGTTAAACTCCCCCCCCCACACACACTCTTAAAGCTGTTCAATCTTGGAACACCCTGTGAGACGGACGTTGGAAGACCCTATAACGCTAAGAACAGGCGAAAGCATGCTGCCGTTCCCATGTTGATAGAAGTAGAAGTCAACACCCATCGTTTCAAGCGCCGCATCGTTTGGATTGTAATCACACACCAAGATCTAGAACCCGGTGCTTTAGGACAGCACCATTATCATATTTCGTGCATCCCTCCAGTCCGGCACGTCTAGACCACAACCGATCTTGGAAATGGCCAACTTCTTGTGTCGAAATTTAATCATCTGGCCCTTATCGTCCATTAACGTCTTCCACACATCCTGGTAACTCGATTTACGAAAAAGCGATAGCTTAATACAAACGAGCTGCTACTTTATAGAAAATATTTATTTTCGCGATAAAAGGTGTTTTAATGCACTATACTATGATTAAAAATTAGGGTTTTTAATACACAAAAGTATTTATTTTTATGCAGGGAATGCTTATAACTGATTACTTAAAAAAATGAAAGATTTGTTAAAAGATGATACCGTTTATAACAAAATTAAAAATGATCCAGCATCAAAATTTCAAAGAACGACTTTATTTGATTAAAAAACTTAAAAATAAAATAATGCAAAAACATTTAATAATTTTAATTCCAAAACTTTACGTACTTCCAAAAATACATAAACCTAATTGCCGATTCCGCCGTATTGTTTCTACACACAATTCTGCAACTGAAAAGCTTTCAAAATTTATTACTGAAATATTATTAAAATCTATTCTTTTTAATAATTACAATGTAAAAGTTTGTTTTGAATTTGCGGAATTCATAAACAATTTTCAATTACCCTATAATTATGTTTTAATAAGTTTGGATGTTATATCACTTTTTACAAATATTCTTAAGGAACTAGTTCTTGATAATTTAAGTAATATTTGGAACAATATTAAACCGAATTGTAAATTTTCAAAACAGTATGTTTAGAAACAATAGAATTTTTCTTCAATAACTGTTATTTTTCTTTTGATAATAAATTTTATATGCAAATTTTTAGATGTCCAATGGGATCCAAGCTTAGTCTCATTGTCGCACAATTTGTTATGGATGGGTTATTCGATATTGTTATACCAAAATTGTCATTTATAAAAAAGTTGGTAGACGATTTGGTAAGTACTGTCCCCTATGATAAAATAAATGAAATCCTAAACATTCTTAATAAATATAACAATTACAAAAATTTTCTGTAGAAACAGAAGAAAACAGATCAATTCTATTTTTAGAGACTTTATAAATAAGGAATGATCATAACCAAATTATTCTAGACTGGTATCAAAATTCCACAAATTCCAAAAGGTATTTAAATTATCATTCTTATCGCCCCTCTAATAACAAATTAATTTCATTTTTGGTTTAAAAAACAGAATTAAAAGAATTTCCCAACCAACACTTTATTAAAAAAATATTCAAAAACTGAAAAATATTTTAAAAACAACAATTATCCTATGCAGTTAATAAATACCGTTTACTCTAACATAATTATACACACATAAATGATAACACCATCAACGAAAATACGAAAACATACAAAACATTACCGCATATACATCCTTTAACTCCAAAATTAATACAAGTATTCAAAAGATATAATTTCTAGTTTGCTAAAAAGAATGTATTAACAGTTGGAAACCTTTTTGCAAAACTAAAAGATAAAACACCAACATTATTAGAACAAACTTCCCAAACTTTAAAACAAAGAATAACTCAACATAAAAGTAATATCAGAATTAAACCAAATTCTTGTGCTTTATCAAATCATTCGGTCAAATAGATATCCAGAATTCAAAAAATTTAGAAATAGAAGCAGATCAACGAAAAAAAAAATTTTTAGAAATGTATTACATGTACAGATCAAACCACCCGGCGAATAAAAACACGGACATTAATGACTTAAGTCTTATGTACACTTATTTACTTACCTTTAAAATTTAAGCTACATCATGAAAAGCTTGTCTCTGTCTATATTTATATACATATTTATATGTAATATATACATATATCTCATTTGTTTATGTGTGTTTGTTTGTTTGTGTGTAGTGTGTGATTCTGTGTGTGTGAGTGTGTGTGTGAGTGTATGTGTGTGTATGTGTGTGTATGGGTGTGTATGTGTGATGTGTTTTTGTATTTATCTATATATATTAATATGATAACGCCGTACTCGGTGTAATGACGTTTTTACTTAACTCCACCGCTCTGTGTTCTCAAATCAAATCTAATCTTATTAATTTTATTATTATGCCATGGCTAGCTTTTATTAATATACACAGAGTACACAACGTTACGATGATCAATTTTTTTCTCCACCCTTTTAAGATTACCTATTTGTTTGAATTATAAAACGAAGTCAATTAATTTCATATAATAAAAAGAAATATTATTTACAAGTTTTGAAAAATATTAAAATACACCCTTCAATCAATCAATGTCATATGTATCATTTATCCCAAACTTTATATACTCTGAATTCAATCTAAAGTCACCAAAAACTACATCTTTTTACCAAAGAGACCTGGAACGTTCTGGACCCCTTTATAATATGTTACGTAAGTTTAACGTATGGAATGTTTGTTGTTGACTTTATCACAAGTTTATATAAATTGAATAAATTCAGTATTGAAATTTAAATATAAAAATATTTTAAAACTAATTAGATCTGACCTGTTACAGGTTGTTCGGGTTGTGGATTAACAGCCCTATGTTGTCTTTATTCGTCTATAATTGTTCTGTTTAGTTTGTTACGTTATTCGAGGCCACCCCGCTGGGCGCCAAATTTATGTTACGTTGGCTCGTAGCCGTGCGTAACACAAAGATAGTCAAGGAATGACCCGGGATCGATCGGAGGTTAGGGGGGGTTGTAGAAATCAGACTAACATATGATGTATACGGCGGTATGACAATACCTGCAAGAAAAATAGTTAAGCAAACCTGAAATAAAGAAAAGAAAAAGCATAGCAATGATAAGTCTAAATTATTCAGTACTTTGTAGAATGTAAATAAAACTGTTTGGATAATCTATATAATATAATCACGATAAAAGCATTACAAAAATTTTTATTACAAAGTGAGGTAATATTGGGGAGTAGCAGAAACGTTTCCTCACACACCAATTAAACATAAATCAGACAAAATCTTAACAAAAGATAAATAGGTAAGACACAATAGATATGAGTAATTCAGTAGTATTGATTTTTTTTTCTTTTTTTTTGTTCTTAATAGCAGGCAAGTCTATTGTAAAAGGTATCTGAACGACGAAGATATGGCAAAACAACGGATAGATATTTAAAGTAATAACAAGTAGGAAATAGTTCAACTTACAAAAAGTCCTTCCGTAAACAATACCTTGCAATTGAAGTGTGGGATTCACGATGTCCTGCACTAACGAAGCACTTCACCCTTGACTGTGAGGATGTTGATGGAATTTCTTACACTTTACACTAATCACACCTACGTATTTCACTGGTGTTAGCTGCAGACCTTATTATGCTGATGGAACTACGTAGCATTGATAAATTTCTTGTTAATTTTATCTCCTGAGGCACTAATTTCGAAATATTTTGTAACACAAATCGTAAGAAAAATGGTAATAAAAATTTAGAATCACGGGCTTTCAAGGCACGATGTAATGCATTAAACTAACAGTAACGTGAGGAGTTTTATTTGCTACCTATGGTAACAAAGAAAAATCTAATGCTTTTGAATAACGAAAATTTGCGCGAACAACGATCTATTTCAGATTCGTTGGGGTTAGAAAATTCAGAAACTTCAGTATCAACTGTCTTTACATGTGAATGAGATACCTGTTTATAAAAGCAACCTTTTTTTTCTGGTAAACCTGCTACAACTGTATCATCATTTTTTTTTGAAACACTTATAATACTTATAATACTTAAAAATCTCATTTCATAATGGCTTATTGGCGTATGACGGTCAACCGGTTACGGAAGACTAAGCTTCAGTACGAATTATCTTCTCGTGGTTACACTCCTGAAGACAATGTGGAAAAATTACGTAGATCCGTTCAAAGTGCTCTTAGCATCGAACGAGAGAAAAGGATTCCCTCCATCCCTGTAAAAGCAGATTTTGATTCTGAATGTAGGGCCATCGAAGTCGCTATTCAAGAGTTAGAAACCTTACTTCCCCCCTTTGATGGTGATAAGTCCTCAGATACGTTTCGACGTATTAGTGCCTTGTGGATACATCTCGAGCGTCGTTGCGCAAATTTGTCCCCAAAAGACGATGAGCAGAAAATACAACGTCAATTACTTCTTACGGTAAATAGTCTCCGCTGCGACTATGATAAAAAGATTAAAAAGTTTCGACACCCTACTGCCACATCCGGTATCCCATTAGCTACCTCTAGTATTCTTCTTTCTCCTACTCCTCATGTAGACCCGGATAGATCCCCTATACTTACATCCGATTTCGAAGAGGAAGAGGAATCCGAATCCGTCCTGTCTAAGTCGTGTGGTGCTCCCTTCACACGTAACCGAGTCTCGAAACTTGATCTGAAATTCTCAGGTGATTCTCCAACCCTAACGGTACATAGTTTCCTTGAAAGAGTGGAAGAGCTCCGGAAAGCCCGAAATATCCCAGAGAGTGAATTATTTGACTCCGCGGTTGAGTTGTTCGAATCCAAAGCGCTCTGTTGGTTCCGGGGTAATTATCACCGTTGTTCCGATTGGACATCACTATGTAGCCTGCTGATACGTCATTTTGCACCTCCAGATTACTATCGTCGGTTAAACGACGACATCCGAGCAAGGACACAGGACCCGTCGGAAGGTATTGTTGAATATTTGTCCTGCATGAGTGCATTGTTCAGGCGCTATGGGAGTGTACCGGGCGATGTACAACTTGATATAGTTTCTCGTAACCTGTCCCCTTTCTATTTAGCCTGGCTGCCTACCGTACATTCTTGGGAAGAGTTGGAAAATGAGTGTCAAAAATTAGAATTAACAAAATTTAGGGTCATCAATTACGTACCCCCTAATAGAAATACCTACTCGTATGTGGAACCTGATCTAGCCTATAAACCAAACCCTCCGTTACCCTCTTTGGTCCAACCTCGTGGGTCTAATTTTTCTAAATCACTCCCAACTCCCGCGAATAGAAGTAATCTTTCTTCTATTCCTACTCCAGCTACCCCTACTATAAGTAAACAGGTCGTCTGTTGGAACTGTGGCCAACGAGCACACAAGTCTCCTTCCTGTACTAAACCTCAAATAATTCATTGCTATGGTTGTGGTAAACCTAATGTTACCCGTACCAATTATACGAGTTGTAACAAGAATTTAAACTACCGATCGAGTCGCTAAGCCGAGAAACCGACCCGATTCCTTCTACAGTTGTCTCGGTACCTATTATTTCCTCAGAAAATCCTTTCTCTGGTCTTGATGACCGATCTAAATATGTTTTGGATTTTATTTAACTAGTTTTCGAGAGGATGACAGACCTTATCTTACTGTTACTATTTTCGACAGCGAATTTAAGGGTTTGCTTGATTCTGGCGCTTCTCGTAATATTATTGGTGGTCCTGGTTGGGATATTCTCTATTCTCTTTCGTTGCTTTTGTCCCAAACGGAGATCCACAGCTGTACGGTAGCCAATGGTCAAGCTTGTGACATTCTCGGGTCACTTACTTTACCCATGTCGGTCGAAAATAAAACTATTCTTCTTGACGTCCTAGTCGTTCCTTCTATTTCTCAGTCTCTGATCTTAGGCATTGACTTCTGGAAATCTATGGGTGTTGTCCCAGATTTTCGAACGGGTCAATGGACTTTCTGTTCTTCTTCTACTGTCTCGATCAGTCAGATCAATGCTCTTTCCGTTCTATCGAACATACAACAATCCGAATTGTCTCGTATAGTCCAACAGATGTTTCCTAAAGATGATACTTTACCTTTAGGCTGTACTAATCTCATTGAACATCAGATCCGTACTACATCTAGTCCTATCAAGCAACGATATTATCCCATGTCCCCTACGGTACTTCGACATGTCAATCAAGCTCTGGATGAAATGCTAGAAAATGGTGTTGTAGAACCTTCTAATAGCGCTTGGTCTAGCCCTATTGTTATGGTGCCTAAGAAAGATGGCACATATCGTTTCTGCATCGATTTCAGAAAGGTCAATGAGGTTACAGAAAAAGATGCCTATCCCCTTCCTTATATTTCTACGATTCTAGACCGCCTTAGAGACGCAAAATTCTTAACTAGTTTGGACATTCGCTCTGCTTATTGGCAAATACCTCTTTCTTCTAATTCTAAAGCGATTACTGCATTTACGGTGCCTGGTAGAAGTTTATACCAGTTTACTAAAATGCCATTTGGTCTTCATAATTCTCCAGCGACATTTCAGCGACTTATAGATCGTGTGGTTGGTGCTGATCTCGAACCTTTCTGTTTCGCATACTTAGATGATGTGATCATCGCTACCCCTACTTTCGAACAACATTTGGTGGTACTACAGAAAGTGCTTTTTCGTTTAAATTCTGCAGGTCTTACTCTTAGCAGAGATAAATGCATTATATGCCGACCGGAACTCCGTTATCTGGGATACGTAGTAAATCGTCATGGACTCCATGTCGACCCAGAAAAAGTTTCGGCCATTCTTAATCTTCCTCCTCCTACTACTGTAACTGAAGTACGACGCATAGTTGGTATGTGTTCGTGGTATCGTCGCTTTATCCCAAATTTTTCTACTCTTACTGCTCCGATTACTGCTTTGACTAAGAAAAATTCGAAATTTAATCGGTTTTCAGAATGTCAGCAGGCGTTTAAGCTGCTGAAAGAACACTTGGTAACGGCTCCAGTGATGAGTTGTCCTGATTTTTCTTTGCCCTTTACTATACAGACTGATGCCTCTGATTTTGGTCTGGGTGCTGTGTTTACTCAACAACAGGGTGATGACGAAAAAGTCATTAGCTACATTAGCTGTTCTCTTAAGAAGGCGGAACGCAACTATAGCGCCACCGA
The DNA here is from genome assembly GCA_036346225.1 of Platerodrilus igneus. NCBI lineage: Eukaryota > Metazoa > Arthropoda > Insecta > Coleoptera > Lycidae > Platerodrilus > Platerodrilus igneus. The sequence goes on from JARFIW010000942.1 coordinate 15,123,003, forward strand.
AAAAGAATGTCTTGGTGTTAACTGGGCAATTGAGAAATTTCGTCCCTATATCGAGGGTTCTCACTTTACTGTGATCACGGATCACCACTCGCTTATCTGGCTGAATAATCTACAAAGCCCGGCTAGCTCAGTCGGTAGAGCATGAGACTCTTAATCTCAGGGTCGTGGGTTCGAGCCCCCACGTTGGGCGCCAAAAATATATGTTTCGTAATTCGTGGCAGTCCCTGCTCGGGCGCCAAAGTTATGCTACGTTGGCTCGTAGCCGTGCGTAACACCAAGATATCACGGAATGACCGAGCTTAATCGGAGATTAGGGGGGTTTGCAGAAAGCAGACCCACACATAATGTATACGGCGGTAAGGAGTTAGTGACAGTACCTGCAAGAAGAATAGTTAAGCAAACCTGAAAAAAAAGAATAAGCATAGCAGCAGTGATAAGTCTAAATTATTGAGTACTTTGTAGAATGTAAAAAAAACTGTTTAGATAATCTATATAGTATAACAACGGTAAAAGCAGTACAAAAATTTTTAGTACAAAGTGAGGTAATATTGGGGAGTAGCAGAAACGTTTCCTCACACACCAATTAAACATATATCAGACAAAATGTTAACAAAAGATAAATAGATAAGGCACAATAGATATGAGTAATTCAGTAGTATTGATCTTTCTTTCTTTCTTTTTTTTTCTTATGTTTTAAAATAGCATCCAAGTCTATTGTAAAAGGTATCAGAACGACAAAGATATGCCAAAGCAACGGATAGATATTTAAAGTAATTTAAGTAATTTAAAGTAATAACAAGTAGGAAGAAGTTCAACTTGCAAAGGTCCTTCAGCCACGCTTCCTTGCAACGGAAGTGTGAGATTTACGATGTCCTGCACTAACGAAGCATTTCACCCTTGACTGTGAGGGTGTTGATGGAATTTCTTACACTTTACACTAATCACTAATCACACCTACGTATTTCACTGGGGTTAGCAGCAGACACCATCACGCGTCGGAACTATGTAGCTTTGATAAATTTCTTGGTAATTCTATTTCCTAAGACAATAAGTTCGATATATTCTGTAGCACTAGTTTAATTTCAACTGGGACCAAATGTATATTATTTTTGTAAACATCCCAAACAGCAGTGAGAAACTTCAACCAATACCTTTGTAAACCGGTAATCTGTTATATTTCGCAAATAACGAAATATGCGCAAGCAATGATCTATTTTAGATTTTTTGTTGTTAGCAAATTCAGAAACTACAATATCACTGTATTTAAATAATCCAAAGTATGCGCTACTCTGAAAAGAAAAGGACCGCGAAACTAGATTGCCCACACAGTTTTAAAATATTAAAAGACAAAACAACTCAAAAAACACAATTAGTAATGCAACGCGTATCAATAAAACCGTCCGTCAAATGTTCCGTACACACCCGTTATTTCAAAAAGAAACTCAACTAAGAAAACAATCGGTAACAGCACGTGTGGTTGAGTAAAACACGTTCGTCTATATAGCATCCTTCCTTCAAAGCAATCAGAACTACACTGCTACAGTTAATATACAACTTTTATTCCAAAAGAAAAAAACTCAAATCGCGTCGTGCTTGTTCATGAAGGCAAAAAGAAACAGTCCCGCATTAATTCTCACTATTGTCAAAAGCAAAGAAGCAACAGTATTTTCAACGTAATTAATGCATAGGAACTATGCACAAAACTACAACTCTTCATCTGTTTATCTAAACTCGTTGTTATTACCGCTTATCGCCTATTATCTAGACTTGAATATTCACATAAGGAACAAAATTTATACGACGGCCAGACAAGAACGATGCAATCTATAATTAATTACAAGCTGTTTAACATTTTATTAATGAGAATCAAACTTTAATTTATCTATCTTTAATTAAACTACTTTTAAAATTAATACACGCGAGTTAATAAATATAAAATATAGAAATAGTAGTTACAGAAATGCACTTAGGAATTGGGAGAAAGCGTAAAATGTTAAAACTATAAAAATGCCCGTTACACACTCAAGCTTAAAACTGTATTTGGATAATCCAAAGTATGCACTACTCTGATAACAAAAGGACCACGAAAACTAGATCGCACACACAGTTCAAATATAAAAAGACAAATCGACTGAAAAAACACAATCAGTAAAGCAACGCGTATCACTAAGTCAATGTTCCGTAAAACGCACGACAAGTTCTATCACTTTTATTTCCAACAGAAAAGCAACAAAAAAACCAATTGTTAATGCAACGCGTATCACTAAAACCGTCCGTCAATGATCTTACAACCGCACTTGTGGTCAATCAAACACGTTACATATAAAGCATACTTCCTTCAAATGTAATCAGAACTACACTTTCTACAGGTAATATCCAACTTTTATTTCCCAGGAAAAACCACTAAAATCGCGTTGTGCTTGTTTATGAACAATTCGAAAATTGATACCGCATTAATTCTCACGATTGTCAAAGCAAAAAGCAACAGTATTTTCAACGTAATTAATATATAGGAATCAAGAACAAACTACAACTGCCCATCTGTTAATATAAAAATCGTTGCTATTACAACCTCTTATCGACTATTATCTCCTTCGCTAATAACATAAGGAACATCCAAAACGTGAATGCCGCAATCATACCTAATAACTAATTACAGTTGTTTATCATTTTCGATAAGTTGGATAGTAATTTACGTATAAACCAATTTACAATTCATTCCTTGCAATTTATTTATTAATTGAAAATCAATCTTCAATTACACTATTTTTAAAGTAACACACACGAGTTAAATTGCATACAAATCTGAAAACTATTCGAAAGTATTTACTTTATACAAACAGCGATCCAAAAACGATGTAATTTTACGAATTGGGAAATAGCGTAAAATGTTAAGCTATAAAAATGCCCGTAACAAGTTGAACCCCTCGTTTTCCATCAATTACTTCGTGCTTCTTAATTTTATTTGCATTGAACCTTGCAACTCAAAATTGTTTCAAAACCGCCGACGCTGATTTGAAATATTATATAATTGACCCAGATTTAAATTATTCGTATTAACACATTTGAAATATTCTATCGTCCAATTCGAAGTATTATATCTACTCACACATTTGAAGTACTATAGCATCCATTCGAAGCCGCTAAACAGCAAAAGAAGTCTTCATAATTGTAGCACTTATTTGTTACTATAACATACACTATTATATTATTAAATATCAAATTACGCGTGACTTTCTGTTTAGAAGGAACGCAGTTTTGCCCTGCTTGAGTTTTAAACTCTCCCGTTTTATCATTGCTCGGTGTTTAATATAGGGTGTTCCCACTTGCATGTGGGCTGGGTTTTCAACAAGTCTGTTGATATCTTAACCAATAAGTTCTTTGTATTTCCTGCATCTTGAAGTGGTTTTTGATGTAATATATTCGGTTTTCTGTGTAATACATATTTGCTTATAAATACCTCGTTATCTTCACCACACGTTGTTTTGTTTAGATATCGCCTTTTCCATACTTGAACAAAATAAATGATGTAACCTTAATTCCACTTTCGTTTATGTATTTTCAACGAACTTCGTTCGTTTATGAAATCGATTTGTCGTCCGTCTGTCCATCCGAGGCCTTTCTAATGGTCGGACATCAATGTGTGATACATCAATCGATTCAGCTCGGTGTCCTGAGCTTAAGTTTTGATGTCAGTTGAAATCGGGCCACGGGGACGCCGTGCCCCCGCGATATTCCGTCGGGAAAATTAAAATTTCAAATAGGTCCAAAATTAATGTGCGATACATATTTGGACTCCCCTAACATAGCTGAGTCGAAATATGGTACCCCCCACAAAATCTGACCACGGATACCCGACCCCCCCGGGGAATTAATTTTTATCAAAAATTTCAAATAGGTCCAAAATTAATGCGCGATACATATTTAGAATCCTCTGAAAAAACTGAATGGAAATATGATGCCCCCTTATTTACACACACACATACAAACACACACACACACACATACATACATACATACATACATACACACACACATATATAGCTTTTAAAATATTTATTCAATAAAATAAAATATATTAAAATGTCTCTTTTGTTGTTTATAAATTTTTGTATTTTATCTGAATACTTATAATTATTACAACATAATAATTTTAATTTCTTTAGATTGTTTTAAAGTAAATCTACATTTGGAAGTTCGTTGCGACAATGCCTTGCATTTTCAACTTGTTAAAACTGCGTTTTCTTATCAAAATGTTTATTGTTTCTGCGTAATTGCGTAAAGCCCTTTTTTAGGTTTTATCTCTTATCTTCGTATTTGTTTTATAACTAATTAGAACACTTCTCAACGCGTGTTTAATTACATGTACTACCACTTCTTTTTAATAAGCGTACTTTTACTGAAAGATGTTCTTACTTTGCATTACTTAAAATTAATAAAGGTCTATATATAGAGTGTTAAATATTTGCTATTTTCATAACGTATGAACTACCTATTTCTCTGCTAAATTCGAGTACTATTGTTGTAAAATATGCTTCCTTGCATCGCTTAAAGCAAATTATAGTCTACATTCAGAGTGTTAAATATTTGCTATTTACATAATATCCAAATTACCTAATTTACTGCTGAATAAATGCAGTTTTCAGCTTCCTATTGCAATTTTGGTTATTACACGACCCTTGCTATTCAATACACCCCTAAATAACCCCTTATCACAGCAATATATATATATATATATATATATATATATATATATATATATATGTTTGAATGTGTACGTTCGCACTTACATACATGTATTCATGTATAAGCGGTATTATATATACCCTGAATTAAAGATATGACTATGCTCCAGTAGTTTCTAGAAGCTTCCCGGTCCATTGAGAATAAACAGTGCTTGCGGCGCTTTTGTGTGTTTGATGGGTTGCCTACTAGTAGCTCGCAACACTGCACCCTCTTTAAAACCGTTAGGTCTCGTAACTGTAAATACCTTTTGACGCCAATTCGATGACTGATAACGGTATCGGCAACTATCTCCTCTGGTGCATCCACCACGTCGTTGGAAGTAACAGTCAACACCCTTTTCTTGGTTTTGGTAGGCAACCGGTTGATAACAACAAACAAGGACCTGGACGGTGGTTCCCTGGAAAACTACTTCTAGCATATTTCGGACTATCTTCCAATCTAAGCGATCCCATCCACAGCCTAGCTTGGGCACCGCTAGTCTCGTTACTCCATTTTCCATCATCTGCTTCTTAAGATTTAGCAAAGCCTCCCATAGATGTCCGTAACTAGGTCTCTGCCCTCAAGAATTTTTGGTGACCAGATAGTAAACATAACGTTTTTTATCCTGAAGAACCAAAGCTTTTCCTACAGTTGGCTGCTGTTGTACTAATTTATCCACACATCCAGACTTTTTCTAGAAAAAAAAACAGCTATTCCCCTTGACATTGCCAAATCTTGAGCTAGGCAATGTGCAAGGGAATACTCTTCTAGTGTTCTAAACAGATCTTGCTGTTTTTCAACAGCAACGCCAAATCTCGCCTTAGCGGAACCACCATGCGCCGTCATAAAGCTTCCAAATCTACATTTGGCTCCTGATTAATAACTTGTCGAACACCATTTTCATTATTCGAGTTTTCTTGGTTGTTGCCAGCGTAGGATGTTAAACGGTAAAAATGTACCACTTTAGGTTTACCACGGGGAGATCTTCTGATCCGGGACACTACATCATCCTTTTCGTCACTTCATACGGGCCTTCCCATTGCCTTTGTAATTTTGGCGACAACTCACGTTTTCTTTGTGGATTATACAACCACACTAACTCTCCAGGTTGATAACCACCTTCTTGTGCTCTCGTGTCGTATTGTGATTTCATTCGATCGCTTGCTGCCTGGATATTCTTTCGGACGTTTTCGTGAATTCTGTTTGATCTTTCACGAAGCTTACTAATGTAATCTCCACCTGCGATCTCTTCTCCAGGTTTAAAACCAAACTGAAGATCACATAGTAGCCGCAATTCCCGTACTAGCATTACACAAGCGGGCGAGTATCCTGTGCTGTCATGTACCGAAGATCGGTATGCCAGTAGGAACAAATGTAAATATTGGTCTCAATCTCGTTGATATTCAGAGACAACTTTGGCCAGGTACTTACATAACGTCCTGTTCATTGTTTCAACCATTCCATCCGATTGAGGATGAAGTGGCGTGGTTCTAGTTTTCCTGATTCCAAGATGCTTGCAGACATTTTAAAACAACGCTGATTCGAAGTTCCGACTTTGATCAGAGTGTAATTCCAACGGAACTCCAAAGCGACAAAACAACTCCCTCACTAATACATCTGCAACCGTCTCGGCTTCTTGGTTAGGTATAGCATATACCTCCGGTCATTTGGTAAAATAATCCATTGCAACCAAGATGTATTTATTTCCTTTCTCTGATTTAGGAAACGGACCAGCTATATCAATGGCTACCCTCTCAAAAATATTCCCCAGGTTATACTGTCTCATTGGGGTTTTCCGTTTTGCGACTGGGCCATTTGCAGAGGCACACAACTCACATTTCCGGCACCACTCCTTTACATCTTCTTTGCAGTTCACCCAATAGAATTTTTGTCTCACCCCTTCGAGAGTTCCTTTTACGCCAAAGTGCCCTCCGGAAATACCATCGTGCAAGTGCTGCAACACTTCTGGCACTCTGCTTCTCAGCACTATCACTTAAAGTCTCTCAGTGCCATCTTCACATTCCAGGCGTCGTTTCAAGATTCTATTTTCAATCATCAAGGAGTCCCACCGTGCCCAGTATGCCTTCAGGCTCCTACTTAAAATACTAATTTCTTCCCAAGCTGGTCGTTGTGTTTTATTTCTCCATTCGATAATACGTCTCAATCCGGCGTCATTCTCCTGGTCTTTTCATATTCTTTCGGGGTGCCAAGTATCATCGGTTACCGCCATTCTATAGATGACACTTATTTTCTCTTCCATCTTGGAGCAATGATTGCAGTCTACCGGACAAGGTCTTCTTGACAAAGCGTCTGTATCCCGAAGGCTAGTTCCTACACGATGTTCTGCGTGAAAGCCATATTGCTACTGCTCAACCGGTTGTTTTTTTTTTGTTGAGTACAGTGTCTCTGTATATGACCAATCTCACCTCAGTTCCAGTATCGCAGACCCCATCTCCGCGGTCGTTGTCTTTCAAGCTTCTCCACACGGTTGATTATTTCATCTATGCTGTTCTGTGCTTGATCAGGTTCCTTTTAGGCAGACCGCACTTCGTGACTCATCCTGTGTGATGTCTGCTTAGCTGCTTCAAATTCAAACGCATGAGCCAGTGCGTCATCTAACATTTTTGGCCATGCTAATCTTAGCGCTTGCTGTATTTTGCTGTCTTTAACGCCATCCACAAATGTTTGAACAGCCAGTTGTTCGAGGAAACTATCTGGTGCCTTTGGATATGCCAATCTAACTAATCTGGCAAAGTCAGCTTCAAATTCTTGCAGGCTTTTATTTGTCTTTTGCGAGCGGTTTTTAACTTGAGCATGGTAGACCTGTTGAAGGTGAACGTCTCCATATCTCATCGCAAGCTTCGATGTTAGGAAGCCGTAGTCATTCTGCTGGTGATCGGGAATCGCTTGCAAGATGTTAAGGGCTTCTCCCCGTAGGGCCACTATTAGAAAGATAGTCTTCTCTTTGTTGCACCAACCGTTGGCTATTGCAGCAACTTCAAATTTGATTCAGATATGTGGGTCAAGGTGTTTTGCCATCGAATGTGGGTGGTTTCACTTTAAATTTTGACGGTATTGACTCGCTTTCTACCATGCTTCTTATTTCTGGAACGTTCTGATTTACAACTTGGTTTGCTAATTCAAGTGGCCGTGTTGTTAGAGAAATCACTTGTTCTTGCAGCCTCATCACATTTTCTTCCATTTTTATCAATTTACTGTCCAATTTTTGCTCAACTGTTTTTACCTGTTCAGTGTAATATTCTTTTAGTGCAATGGAGTTTTCCATTAATCTTTGTTCTAACGTGGCTGTCTTTTTATTCAACTTTTTTTTTAATTTCGCAGCATTTTCGCTTAACTTTATTTCCATTTTTGCAGCATTTTCACTTAATCTTTCGGTAAGGTTTGATTCCAGTTCAACTGACCTTTCTAAGTTTGCATTTAGTGTTTAGTGTTTTCTTAGCATTTTTGTTTAACTTTTTTTCTATACCGGATTTAAAATCTTTAAGGAAGTGCATTAAAGCTTCTGCGTCCATTTAACTTTGACTTCTTGTAACTGGCATATACAAACTACTTAAATGTCTTTAGACTTGTGTGTTTTTCTTTTATTACTCACTGTTCACAAACTAATTAACAGTATATGCCTTATTTGTAGATGTTTTCAGTCCAATTAACAATGAAGCACTATCACACTAATGAATTTACAAGCACTAATATTTTCTTAAACTAATTCCTTTACCATAGGTCCATTAATAACACTAACACAACTATTATTTATCACACTTCTATGTAATTATGTATACTACAAACTGCATGTACATTAGAAACGTACACTTAACATTTATGTTTACTGTTAGACTTCCAAAAGATCAACTATTTTACTTTACACGATATAAATTTATGTTCGACATTCTGATATAGACTGACCTCTTACATTCATAAGCGGTTTTATATATATATATATATATATATATATATATATATATATATATATATTACTCATATTTAGACCAGGGTAGAAAATTAAATAATCACATCAAATAATTTTAATCACCGTGTATAATGAATATTATTAGATAATACGCGTTATTAAAACCGTGAAGCATAAAAATTTATTAGTTTCTTTAAACATAAGAGATTTAAATCATGTACAAGACGCTTTATATCAAAAGAAGCAGTATTGAAAAGCTCTGCGTGTAATGTAATTATTCCTAAACAAAGAGAAATTACGTGCAAAATTTATCTTAATTAACTCTATTTCAAGTAACCGGTATTGAACAAAACGTACAGATAATAACTAATATTTAGTTAGGATTCACTAAAAATTAAAGGGTATTATTTTTAATTGAAGTTAATTGAATCGTTAGTTACAGACAATATCTATAGAAACTTGTAAAAACCCAATAAAATGCAAACCCTAGAAGTGTTAGTTAGATGTAGGATGTTTGAACACACCTGCGTATTTTAAAAGGCAATTTCAGTTTAATTTGTTTAGATAAACATGTCGATTCTAAGGATATTGGAAACGGTCAGATGCTTTAGCACGAAATACAAAACAGGGTTTATTTAAAAAGCTCTGAGAATTAATATTATTTTGAACACCTGCGTAGTTTAAATATCACGTACGGCGAAAATTGTGTAGATAACAAATGGTTTCAAAGAATCTTGGAGAAACCGGGGCTTAATATTCACGAGAATGTGCGATACGGGGTTATTTAACCCAGATAGTCCACATGGACTAAAATATAATCGATAATAAAGAATATCAATTTGCACCAATACGAACAGGTTAGAAAAGGAAAGAAAATGCGTCAAGCAAAGACACATATAGTAAAAGGCGTGATTTAAGCAACGTCACGAGGGTCACAATTGGTTGAAAATAGGATGCAAATATCAGAGGTAGAAACAACAATTTCTGTACAAAATTAATTAGTTTTCTCGGACATGTTTGCGTGCCGTGTGAGAATTTCTGGATTTAAATGGGGCGAGTGAAAAATTCGTAAAAACCGACGCGCGAGCGACGGACTGGGAACATAGAATGAGAAATTCTTAAGAATTGTCTGTTTTGGGGAACAGACCGACGTGCCGGCTATTCGCTATATATAGAGGGGGTAATATGAGTTTCGGCCTCTTAGACTTTTGACTATTCGATGCGTTAAAAGCTCTTACATCCGCGACTTGATTCAAGATGTTAAACAGTGCATTTTAGTTTGATAAAATAATTTAAAATTTTGCTCGTATATTTTAGTGATTCAAAATAGTTTGTTATTTACGTGCTAACATGAATGTACTTCAGTGCACTTAGATACAAGGTAATAAAATTTAGTATCACTGTACCAATTAACAAAATTTACAACGACAAATGTATACACAAAAGTAGGCAGTTTAGGCGTATATTGGTGAAAGACGCATGAATTTCTTTGCTATTTTTCGGGGGTGTCAATAATTAAATGGTTCAAATACGTGTCTGGATCCACGAAACAAGGGTCAGATATACACAGATGAGTTCCGGAAAAGCCCAGAAACAACTTTAAATAAATGGTGATGGAGAAAATTTTAAAAGCGTTGAGAATTAGAAGCCGTAAATATAATCCTGTTGGAATGGTGTGATTAACTAAAGGGACGATGTACATTGAAGCTACGAGGACAGTAACCTTCAGGTAAATTATACTATTTTGTTTGACATTTTTGTGTGTGTTGAATAACTTTATAATTGATTTACTTTAAATGGACATTAGTGAAATTGTACTAACCATAGAATTTTAACTTTAAGATGAAATTTGCTTGTTTAAGTAGAAAGGGGTATTTAGTATTGATGTTCTGGATTATGATGAAATTTTAGGTATGTCTTTGAGCTCAATTAGACGAACCTGGTTAATTAACGTAAAGGGGTGGTAGATGCTCCCTTTATACTCAGACTCCGGTCTGCTTATATTGTTATATTAATTAGTAGGCATCCAACAAGGACTTTAATTCTGGATGCACGTTAAAGTGATAATAAAATTAATCTTGAAATTCTTTTTAAAACTGAATTTTATGCTGAAATTTAATTTGAAAATTTAATGTATTCTGAATATTGATGTAAATAGAGTTAACGTTGATGTTTGTGGTAGGAATGTGTTGTTTAATTTTATGAATGAGGAGGTTTATAAAATTAGGTGAGCAGCTGAAGCGAAACCAGAATCACAGCAGTTTATGACGCCCAATCGGTGGGACTAGAATTTTTTTGTTGAAAGGACCCAGTTCCCGCATACACAGGAGTATATCACAGCAATATATATATATATATATATATATACATATATATATATATAGAGAGAGAGAGAAGATAGAAGATAGACCTGCTTTTTTTTTAATTTAAACTTTTGGCTATAAAAAAAGGCAGTTGAACCGTACCTCCTCCGTGCCGACTGTTTCGAACACCAAGGAGGATTCTATGTGCCTATATTTTTATTGTTTTAGTATTAAAACAATTTCCTCGAATAAGTATCTCGTGCAAAATTGCATATTAAGACAAAACGATAAAGTTGTTTATAGTTTTACGTAACCATGAACAATCAGTAATCAGCACCAACAATTGCCAATGCAAATCGTAAACAATAGAACACGATGAAACAAATGCATTATATTTTTTACTCTATAATCAATTATTTCAATGTAAATTAAATTATGATTTAGAGAATTTTCTTCAATAAATATCCTTGCTTTTTAATGCTTATTGTCAGTGAACCGCTAAGTTTGCTTTAAATCGTTACTAGCAGTAAGTACGCTACAGCAATGTATTCAAAACTTATTTCATTCCTTACTCTGCTTCTAACGATTTCCACTAATGCACAAGCACAAAGAAGTCAAAGAGATTACGTCGTTGGAGTTGGTGGCAGCCTTGATACCAATACATATTTAAAGCGTCCAGGATTTCTACTCCACAATCCACCGACTGATGCCTTTGGAAAGGTTTCGTATCCATTACCTCAATCTCAACTTGTGGGTTCACCAGCAAACAATTTGCCGTATTCCCCCGCTGAAACAGGTTACAATTCTCCACCGTATTTTAGTCAAAGTTGGAACAACAGGAAACCCTCGGCTTCTGATGTAAGAAGAAGTACCAATGTGGGTGCACAACCTGTAAGTACATATTTTTAAGTAGCTATTTTTAAGTAAATTGTGTTATTCAACGCTTTAGTAATGCCTAAGATATCCAGTTTTGGAAGCTTTTGATAGAGTTTGCCCAACTGTCAGCAATATGGCAGTTTTTGATCTTGTGGCAATGATCACAAATATGTTTTAGGTCTTTTTTGTATGGTGGATATTGAACTTTTGCTACAACTTGAAAAGCCTATAACATACATAATGTTTTACAATAATTTTTAATCTACGTATTTGCACATTTGCAGGATACATAACCATTTAACTTTCTATACAAATGGTCAAAATTGCGTCTCCCCCATAGTTGGTCAGTTTATATTTTTGAATCTTTCTTAAATTTAATGGAACGCAAAGCATAACAATAGGGAATTTTTAATTTCATAACTAATGAAAATTTATTGAACTGTTTTTAAGCGCTGTCTTAGGGTTTTTGTTTGTTGATAAAGCTTTGCCACTACATTTTTTTTTCTTCGTTTTCAGTAACTAAATTCTGGTTCGAAAGCAATGGATTTTTAATCAACATTTTGATAGGATGTATTTAGTACAGTCCAACATCAATAAAACACCTATGATTTTGTTCTTCAAGCAACCTATAAAGGATGTTACTTTCCAAAATAATTAAATAAATCTTGAATGAATTTTTTTCCTCTACAATTGGTTCCCACAGAAAGCTTGCCTAGTTGTTAATAACTCCTTTTTAAGTCTTCAATAATTCCTGTTACCAAGAGCGGATTTAAAATCTTACAACTCAATTTAGAATCTGTACGGACCCAGTTCGAAAACCGCCTGGGAAGTAAATTTCCAAACTTTTTGTAAAACTGCTACAGGTTATTGATAAGCATCTCTATTGTTCACCAAAAATTTGTATTTAAACAAAAATAATATTCCAATGTCCACGCTTATTAGTATTTGTAGCAGTAAAAGGATTAAATTGCAATGTCAGTGGGGTCTGCAGCTTTTGAAAATAAGGCGGGTGAAATACATTCACCTACAGAGGGAAAGATTCAAAAGCAAGTCCTTTAATTTTTCAACACAGTCTCTACAACTTCTAAGAACATGCACCACATTCAACCAATCTTTACAGAAAGAAGAAAACACAAATTGGTTCGTGCATTATTTGCAGTGGCTTTTGTTCTTTCTTTTGAGTTTCTAAAATCTTATCAGCTAGTAGACATAGCACTCTAAGAATATGACTATTGTTTAAGGTAAAATTAGGGGTATGTTGTAAATGTTGCCCTGAAGGGACGAGTAACCAATAACAATTTATGGGTACACCGGTTAACTGTAGTTTTGCGGAAATGAGTTCTAATTGACGAAACAATTATAACAATAAAGAATAAAAAATTGAAGTGTCTGAAATACAAAAAATACTATACAATAGTTACTTACCTAAAAGACTTCTTTATTGTCATAATTAAGGCCAAGTTGTCTTGTGCCAGCAATTCCTTTCGATATTACCTACTATTGGAAAGACAGTTATTTCGGAAAGGTCTCCTTTGCCTTTGGTTTCCTAAATTTATCACCTTATACTTTGCATTGCTTTGCAACACCTTAAAAACACTCATTAAATTTTGTCATATCTACGAAATTTTTAAAATACAGTGCTTCTTCCAAATACGACTACTCCATTACAATTTTACCTAGTTCATAAATAAATTCAAATAATTTTCAACCTAAATTTATCTTTTATTAAAATTAACTAATTGCAATATGAATACAATTATTTTCCTAAAAAAAACTTTATTTCTTAACATCAGATCGACCAGGTATTACGAAATAGAGAAAAAAACGTTAAAAATTAATACTACTATTATCACACGGATTTTACTAATTTCACGAACATTGTTAGTTGCATTCTAAATTCCAATTCTGGATGTCGACCTAGCAATTTTCAAGCCCGCATTCTATAGTCCCTTAAAATTAGCAACTTGTTGGTGTTCACTTCACCACATATAAAACCTACTTTAAAAATTACCAAACTTTTTCCGATTTATTCCTCTAAAATGTTCTAATTTCAACTTCCTACTCTAGAATATGTAAAATTAAACAAGCTCTAGTTCTGGGCACTTTAGTAGCCCATCACTATTCAAAATCCAGTAAAGCAATTGTGGTAGCATTATGCCAACTTCCATAAGTGAACAGAATCCATCGATAATTTGTATCTCAATTTGACATTAGCTGATTTGTCCAACATTTAAAAAGGTTTATTTACTCTCAGTGCACTTTACAGTCCTTCAATAATGACGTCCAGGGACACGAATGGATCATATCCCTAGTAGGTCATCAATTCACACAACAAATTCCCATTTCTGGAGGTGTGAAAATTTGCAAGTTTCAATCCTTTAATTTAGTTACGATTCTATAAGTAACACTATGGATTTTTAATCCGCCGACGCGGCCATGAAATGCACGAACACGTAAAAGTCATTTATTGACTTACTGAAAATCAAACACTACGGCTGCGCACGGAATATCTTCAACCCATAGTGATCTACATCTTACCGTGGTTACTTCACCTTTTACTCAAGCTTAGTTGTTATATTATTTTCATTTTCCATCAATCTCGTTTTCGAATGTAGCATATTCATCTATGCTGAATACAAGATAATTTTACGGCAACTTCTATTTATAACTTATCTTTCCATAAGAATAATATACGTATCATTTTATCACATTTAGATTTCTTTTTATTGGCCGTTTTAAAATAGGTCGTCGTCCTGGATTATTCGTTTACGATGTATTTAAAAAACTCTTACACTTTATTATCTGAATTATTATTATAGAAACAAGATTATTCATAAATTTTTTTTATACAGGGTGGAGCGTTCCTATTTACTATGTCTTTCTAAAATTAATTTTTTCGTTTCTCATCTGGTTGATATCTATAGCAACACGAACGCGTTACGCTTTGCAGATTGAAGTTACTCTCAAATGTTCTACGGATAGTTTACTAGAATTCATTATTTCTGCATGGAAGTTCTTTTTCTATATTCGATAACAAAATTTAGCGGAAAATCTCGTCGTATGTTGATTTTTTGATTAATTCTGCGGAGAAAATCTTATTTTAAAAGCTGTCTCGCACAAGGCCCAAACAACGAGTGTAGATTTGGGAACGCAAATTGTAACCATTGCTCTATTTAAAAGAAAGGACGATAACTGGTACAAGGTTTGTCTTAATTGACAACAATTCGATTGTAAATAGAAATAACGTATCTGGAAAGCAAACAAATAACACGCTGTAACTTGATTATTGTGATTAATTGAAGTCGGGTTTTTTTTTATTTCATACCCGTTTTATTGACAGGAATTGCATAAACCTTATTTTATACGAATCGCGGTACAAAATTATCTAGAGGATTCAAATCTCGTGATATGGCTCATATTGCATTGGTCTATTGCGACCAATCTTAACTTAGAAAAATTTGTCTAACCATTTCTCCCGAAACCTTAGAGGTGTGGATTGGTACTCCAGCGCAAATAAACGACATATGAACTGGAACATTTTCGACAGCATATCAAATACGTTTTCATGTACATTCCGTGGCATTTAGTTTAGTTGTAAAAAAATGGTTAGCCCAATGGATCGATGAGTTGAATTGGGAAGGGTGCCAAACTCCACACGCCCTAAGCATCCTATTAGGTCCATTGTGTTTCCTGCCTCAACGTAAATTGGTCATTCATCTTTGATTTGTTCTTATCAGACAAGCAGCCCCCAACACGGAATTCCGAAGTCAGGTGAGTGCTGGACATGTGCACAGAATATACACCGACGTATTGCTCTCCTGCTTGCAGCTGCGACAGGTAGTGTCGTCTGCCAGACTCATCCCGTGTAGATTTTTCTTTAGTTTGCAGCTTCCAGTTTTCAGTTTAGTTAGGGAAAAACTAATAAACATTTTTGCCCCTCGGCAGTCTGTTGTTATGACAGCGGTGAGTTTTGTCTTTGAAGAACATCGCGGATTGGGATATAGTACTCGATGGCCCATGTCCAACAAATACCTGAATTGATCCTTATTTCGCCAGAGCGTCAGCAGGTCATCACCGTGCACTACTGAATTCCTTTTGACCTAAACTTGCTCAGTGGCGTCAGAGTTAGGAGCAAGCTCAAAGATACGATAGCATTGTAGTATCACCCCTGAAAGGAGCTTCTACTTTTATAGACTCAGACGAGATGTCCTACTAAAGTTAATAATGCGTGTAGTTTTATTTTGGATTCTACATTTCAGACTAGCGTCAACACCTTGCACTATGGTTATGACTTCTGTTTGGATGATTGTTGTCAGCTTGCCTAGTGTAACACTTTCATTGATGGTGTAACATTTCTGAAGAAACGCCATTGGTGTTAAGACAAACCCCAATGCGTTTCCTGAAAACTATTGTGAGTGCAAACCTAGATAAAGGGCGTTGTTAGCCGCTTATCTTTTGGTCTAAATACCTAGCTACCGCAGCCGAATTGCCGCTCTCAGATGCATCTCCTCCACATGTGAGGCCTAGAATGACTTCTATGGCTGCAGTGGATGTGGATCGCATTATAACCATGATGCATAGAGCGGCTATAAGTATGCTTTTTAATTGCATGGTGCTTGTCCTAGGCCACCATACTATAACGCTATTGGTCTAACTACCGTGGTATACAGCAACAGTACAGCCTTTGGTGGGAGACCTCAACGTTTGATCGTGGTGCTTTTACACTGCCGAAACACTAAGTTTGCCTTTGTAGTTTTGGATATGGGTGTTTGGCCCAATTCAACTTTTTCAAGAATTATGCATAGGTTCTTGATCTCTTCTCAAAAGGACAGAGGCGTTTGGAATAGTATTGACAGTCTAATTACCATTAAATGCCATTTATTAGAAAACATTACTTGCCTCGTTTAATTAGGGTTGATAACTAGAAAGTTATCGAGGAACCAGTGCTGCGTATCCTATAGTGCTGCTTGTATAAATTTACATTGCACTTCCTCGAATTTGTCGACACCCAAAATAGCTATGTCTCCCTCATAACATATCGTGTAGAAACGTTATATGTGTTCTAACAAAAGGAAGGAAAAGGAGAAGAGAGAGAGAGAGAGAGAGAGAGAGAGAGAGAGAGAGAGAGAGAAGCCAATCTTCAGAATTGTTTTTCTTTTAATGCATTGTACCCTATGGTTATGGAACATATGCTGTTAACAATCATCAAAAAAATCTTTTTTAATGTGGAAACTACTTGTACCAAAGATTTGTCGAGTAAAAACCATTTAAACCAACAACAATCTTGAAGACAAAAAAACATTATTTTATTGGAGCAACCCCAAAATCGTAAACAATATTCAAAATGAGCTTTTCTTGGAGAATGCAGTTACACCTACTTAGTATATGTATATTATTCTCGATTATTTTCTTATTATAAAGTTGTTCTTTTAAATGTATTATTGCAAAAACTTCCTTACTGCTAATATGAACACAATTGCTTTTTTTAAATATGTATGCTTATATGATATCGTCTTAGTGAAACTAGTAGTTTATTTCTTTTTAGGATATATCGCTTGACGATATTTACAGCGTTTACTCTAGGCTAGCACCCGCCGAAAGGGAGAACTTACTTAGACAAATTCAGCCTTATTTGGAATCCCTAACCAGACGCAGTGATAGAGCACTGTAGGTCACGAACCTGAAATAAGCCAACCTAAATTATTTTACGAAGATACTGCCAGTAGGGTAATAGCACTAATATCTGGTTGGTCTTGTTAAAAATTTGAAAATGTAATAGGGTGTAAATAAATATTCATTTCTAGGTGTTTTGTTTTTATTGTTATATAAAACTTAATACATGTGTATGGTGCAGTCAATCTCATCAGTCAGAGATGATGGTGAACGTAGACATAGATTAAAGATAAGTAATACCAGAAAATTATCACCAACCGGTGTAACTTCTTTGTTTATGCGTAGCAGAGAAGCGGTTGGTGTTTGACACCTGCTCTCGAAAGACACGCAGAACGTCACGAGAACAAAAGCGAGTTCGTAGTACTACTATTAAAATAGCGATTACATTAAATCTACTAACTACGATGTTAATGACGTGCTGCCTTAGATGATATGGAACCAATTGAATTAGTATATGTGAAAACAATGCATACCTCTGAGCTTCTCCTTTGATGGGTCACTTTGTTTTTGGGAAATCGCAGCAGTTGCAGCAGGAATAATCATGCCATTACTGCAAAAGAGTATGTAAGACTTTTCTCGATGTCTTGCTTTTGATTGCTTTCTGCTCTTCTGTTTGGTGTTACCTAGGAGTGGGCTCACAACCAGAAACGTTTATGGTTGTGTTTAATAATACGCCTTACTCGCAACTGTTCTTATGATTGTCGGCGGCAGAACGTACCTGCAGGTCGTAAATTTACTATTGAAGGAAAAGCACTTATTAGATATGAATACCAAATAACATTTTCCCGATTATCGGTTAAACATAGTATTTACAATAACAACTGTCCTTTATTATCAACTGATTGCACAGGCCATTTTAACTACCTTTTGCTATAGAGGAATTCTAATACTGTCTAAAATTTATTTCCAACTAATCGCCAACAGTATAAATACTAACTTCTTAAGAGCTACAATGGTACCTTTTTAGTTACTATTGAAGCACCACACTTAAATAATAATGCACTAAGTGTTAATTTAGTTTGACCACTACAATAATTTATATCACATAAACTGTTTATTTCACGCTATGTTAACGTTAATTTATTTCATAGCACTCCCTATAGTTTAATAATCAAATAAGCACTAGTATTATAATCAAAGTTAGAATTGGAACTCCCTTTAATTACCGCGCTTAACAACATAATCAATAATTCTCGACTATACTAAGGTCGTACTAGAAGTAAGTAATTTTATAAAACTTTTTTAAATATTATATTATTTCTACACGAGAATGCTCTCTTCTGAATTTTATTATATACTTGGGAATGGCCTTCTTATTCTTTTTAAATACGTAATAATCAAAATAGGAAAGAAAACTACTTACAGATGTCTATTATAAAAAACTGATTCTAAAATAGCTAGTTTTTTTTAAGTCTGAGCATTCTTGTAGTAGGCAGCGCAATAATATGCTTAGAAGTAACTGTATAAAGTTTTGTTTTTTGGGTGCTGTTAACAGCATTCTACGTTGGAGAGAGACTTTTAATTTTTTATTCTGTAAGTATTGGTGGTTGTTATATGTTTATGTTCATTTTGTATATTTTTTAATTTGTTTGCTTATATAAATACATATTATAAATTAATTATTTAACTGTTTTTGAGAAATACATAGTATCCATACAAAATTTAATGAACTAAACATTAATTTTTTAATCAGTTAAAAAGAACGGGAACTGGCGGTTAAATCTACCCCCAGGATTGATTTTTCTTATTTCTTGGTAAAATAAACTGAGCACAATTGAAACCAACATGGGTACAATCGAGCACAAAACGAGCATACTTTAATGGAGTAAGAAGAATTCGAAGAACAAAGAAAAAGCAGCTGTAAACTTGAGCCTCTGATTTGTTTTTAATTTATTTGCTATACGCAAATGAGTACAACGCCACAATTGCTCATACAACGAGCACAATTTGATGTAGTAAAAACAAGGGGTGGTGAGGCAGTTTGGTGCACCCGCATTATCCTTTTTCAGTCTTATAATAAATCAAAAGAAAATGGATTCTATACAGAATGTCCCAGGAGGAACCAGACAAACCTCTATGGTGGTTTCCTCTCATCAAAATAACGAAAAAAGTTCATATAAACGTATGTACGGAAATGCTGTGTTAGCTGTTAGCGAGTTACGCCAGTTATAGGATCCCCCATCTATTATACATATAAAACTAATATCTGTATTAGAAAATATTAGGAAATATTAGGAAATGTTAGGACAGTGCAACAATGTCATAAAAGACAAATTGCAACATTTTATTACATTATATTAAGATGATTTCAGTTCCCACGAGTGGAAACGCTACAAAGTAGCACAAGGATAAGTGACACTGCAGATATCAGGTCACAGACGGTCGTCGGATGTCACGTACCGAGATTACGCAGAATAAGCCTGCAACATTGTATTTATGAATAGCTTTTAAGATAGCAACTATGTATTGTAAAGTGTAAGCGGACATTACGTCCGCAGGTTCCCACAGAATTGTGAGGGGGAGAAAGTTATATAAGGACCAGGAGCTCCACTCCTAGTCAGTTCATCAAACGTTCAGCTTTTACCTTGCAGTTCGTAAGATAACTCATTGTACAAATTAATTAATGTAATTCGACTTAGAATAAATTAATTCAAATTGTAATTGTTCACATCTGTAAAATAAATAAATGTGTTAAGGACCAAAGAAGTCTTTTTAAAAAGGACCGCTCGAAGCCACGAACCTTAACTCGCCTAGCGAAATATTTCGCTCGATTTTCTGGGAAAGGACGGAAATAAAACCAAACTGATATTTTTTATGGCGTTAAGTTAGGTGTTAAATTTATTGGATTTTATGTAAAATGAACTAAAAAATTGAATAAAACATGTCCCAGACCTCTACGACCACGCATATCTGAGATATCAGACAAAATAGGCAAAATTCGGTCACAAAAACCATTAAACTACATTAACTTCGTTAGATGGGTAATAAACACGCAAACTTTTTAAACAAAACTTGCAGTGAATTTAATTCTGAAGAGAATGATGTAACATAGGCCAATAATAAACAAACACAAAGTTTAAAAAAATTAATGTTTAATTAAATCAACACATACGAAAAATAAGACAAAAAATGCAATAACTGTTTATTAAATAATTGTTCTACGTAAAAACAAAATGTTTTAATTGCTGATTCTTTTATTCCAATTTCCATACCTTACAAATGTTGTTCGAAATGATTTCTTTGATAATTTATGCACAACCTGGCGCGTTTAATGAAACCACGTATAGCCCTTCCGATAATATAATGGTCGTTCTTAAGTTTTAGACTGATTTTCTCCTTCACTTTTGGTGCAGGATGAGCAGTAGAGTTGTTTTCTTTAGAAATTATACAATATACCCCACTTATTCTTTTCCGGCTGTGACTTAAATCCGTTTTGCAAAACTACGTGCTCTAGGTATTTTATTTCATTGCAGGTGACAAACCTGTTGACTCAGCTTCGGATTGGATGTTGTCGGTCTTACAAACACTTCTTTTATATTTTTGATGAGTTTTCCAAACGACTTCTCAATCTCAATCACGTCGGCCAAATATAGGAGGCACGCTTTCCACGACGGCCGACCCAAGGAATTATCCATTAAACGTTCGAAGGTGGCAAGAGCATCGCCGTGCCCAAATGACATGACTATAAATTGTCACAGGCTAGTACCACTAGTGAAAACGGTTTATTCCTATATTTAGGTACCATATGCACTTGCCAGTAGCAACTCTTTAAATTCTAGGTCAACAACCAATGCGATTCTTAAAGTTTCGTTTTTCTTGGAAGTAGTTAGTTATTCTTTTTGATAATATTTAAATGTTTGTAGTCCAGACACAATCTTGACCCGTCCTTCTTCCTTGCATGTCTAACAGGCGATGCCAATAGGTTACCAGGGGCTCAAACACTCCTTGCTTCTTCATATCTCTAACCATTGGAATGGCCTCTTAGCTTTTGGCCAATGGAATTCTTCTTGGCTGCGATTTTATTAACCGGGCATTTGCTGTGTCACTTCTACGTTAGACTACTGCGCTCATTCCTATTCGACACCCGTCAACAACTACACGTTTCAGTACTGACGTGTTAAGTTTTTAAAATCTGCCAATTGTTGTTGTTCAAGATGCTGGCATGGATTCAACAACTTGTCCAATACCTTCTCGGAGCATTTTTTGGTGGGTAGTCAATCTCAACACCGTCACATCCTTCCATGCGAACAATCGAAAAACACCACCCAACTGTTGCATTCTTCTTCAACGCTATGTCGTGTTATTAACGTTTAGGATTTTTAAATGTGAACGATCTGTCACTGTACCCAGAGATTTCATACAAATACACACAATTCCGACAGATTCAATACCCATCGGTTTTATAACTACAAATTGCTTCTTGGGAGTATGTATAGCGTACGTTATGTACTGAATTAACACTAATAACCAGAAGTACATTTATCTATAAATAGATATAACAGTAATTAAAGCCATACTAGCTTAGTCGGTAGAGCTAGAGACTTAACCTCAGGGTCGTGTGTTCGAGCACGTTGAGCGCCCAAAAACTGTTACGTGGTAAATTGACGCTAGTTACCTGAAATAAATTTACTCTACCAATGAGAGGTGACAGTAATTAATGCAACACCTTTTCAAAGGTAAGAGGTTGGTTCTATAGAAGCAAACGCAAATCTCTTTAGTATTATACAAACCTCAATATTTTCACATACGTTGAAAGGTCGTTAACCTTTTTGTCGGATAAGGATCGTTGAACACCAACGCACTAGATTTAGATCTCAATAGGTGCGTGGCCTAAGAAACAATTTAAATTGCTTGTTTCTTCCTGCAACACAGGTTGCTGTAGCTTGTGTACACTTTTTCTCACCTACTATTTAAAATAAACAATAGTAAACCTCCAAGTTCTTCGCCTAACTTATATTATCCATTCGTGGATGTCACAGTATATAACAAACACAATAATAAAAATAAACTAAACTATATCCATACTTAGCTAAGTATGCGTTTTTAAGCGTTAAGTGAACTAACCCGTGACATGTCTTTTTCAATTTCTGGATATTCAAGTTCCGTCTCATATCTATTAAATCCATGTTATTTTAAATAAAGGTAAAGAAATTGGTTTCGTTTTCTAAATCCGGCACCGGTTAGTTTATAAAATTTTGTCTACATTGTAATAAATTAAATAGTTTTAACATGCATAAATATGATAAGATATTTCTTGACAATTTTATATTGCTCTGGAGAAAATGATGTTAACCGCGGCCTTGAAGTGATGGGGTTCTCGACGGTAGTCGGATGTAAGGCATTAGCTGATTTGAATAATCCAAACTCGTGAAAAACAAAACGAGTACTGCGACTACGATAATTACGTAGTCACTTTTAGTGGACATCGCTGAAGCAAGAGCCGTGTTACAGTGTGTTTCGATGTATTGCTCCAATTTCTCGTTACTACTTCTTTAGCTTTTGTTACTAGGGAACAACAGATATGTTGACACTCAACAACGTTATGCAATCTGAAAAAACTGATTCACCACGACACTAAGAAGAGTTCCGTCGACAGAAGCCATGAACGTTAGTATTAGTAACTTTATAACCTGTGAAAAGTGTTGAAATTTGAACGATTGAATTTTAATAATTACTTAAACGAAGTCGGCATTGAGGATGAAACGTGTATCTAAAAAGAAAAGAACATTTGAATTTATTGAATTATAGTTATCCAATCAATTTAACTGGTTCATATAAATTTATGTAAATACAATTGCGATCGTAGTCTACATTAGAATTTCCTGTTTACATTACGCTTTTATCTAATTGTTCACTAATGAAAAAGTTCTCACAAGACCAATAAATCTTATATATCCAATTATTATACAGTATACACCAACAAAAATATCATGCAGGGGGAAAACGAAAATTCCATGACTTACAACTTGCTGATTAGATACAAGGCTCAACCAATCTTGTCGTGTAAGACCAAAATAAAACTGTTAGTAATCAACTAATCCAACTGGTGTTGAACGAAAACATCTACTCCAGGAACACTTCTCAAGTAACGGCACTTTTTTTAAATCTGTCGATTACTTTCATGTTAGGAAACTTGTTTCACTAAAAGTACTAGTTTAAAAGTACCGTTTCGAATTACTCAATTTTTTCACCCGCTCAACAATGTGGCTTATGAATTGACTAACTGAAGATAGTAGCTTGAACGAAAGATTAAAATGATCCCCCCTATTATGCCATGGCGGTCTTTATAAGTTATAATATTTCAGTAGCTTATCCGATAATGCGCGGTTACACGGTTTGTACGACTAGAACTGTCTTAAGGTCATGCTCTTGGGTTTTTGGGCGCGTGAGAGCAATTATATGTATTCAGACTGTTTCCGTTTAATGTCGACAGCTGTGTCATTGGTTGATCAGTACGCCTTAAATATTATGCCATTTTATGGGTTTCTATCTGTTGGATTAATTTACAGTGATTTCGGTTTCTTTCAATTTGTGCGATTCTTTACGAATATACTTCGTAATTTGCTGAAATGTGTCAGTATTTTTCTAATTTAATATACCTCCTGAGATTCCCTGATCTTTATTGCTGGTTGTAAAAGAATATACCAGATAGTTTACTAGTTATGTCCTATTTTAGTATTATAATGAAATAGCCATGTTATTAAATTGTAAACCACCTGGCATCTATATACCTTTAAGGTTTTTTTTGCAGTAAAGTTATTTAACTAACTCAAATTAATAAATGCTTTTTTGTTTCCAAACGTATGCTTAATTAAAGCATTTGCCTTACATGTATCACTACAGTATTTATGGTGCAACAAATTGCAATAATTGTAAGTAAATGTGAATTATTCTACAGAATAATAACAAACATCATAAAGGGGAGAGGTGTTATGACTAAGACAATTGACAGCAGTATTAGTTAAAATGTCTTACTTTTCGCCATATCTTCTTTTTTCTTATCCACTCCAAACGCATATAAATGATTTCGTAGTGCAAAAGTGCATAATCCTACATCGTTCGATGAGGAATTGAACGCTAAATTCGTGAAACTGACAGAAATGACTGTTCAGCTGTACGCTAACAATTGACGGTTAGTAAAATAGGTTCTCCAATACCTTATCCCCAAAATGTTGTATAGCTTTTTTAATGAACACTACTGCGAAACACCAATTACGAGAGTAATTAGTTTTTAATTTTTCCGCTATTCACTAACTACTTTTATAATGTTTCATCGGTCCGATAATTAATAACATGACTTGGCGTCTCATCCGCCCCATACTCCATTGCTTCCTATTCACCCACCTCAACAACATATATTGCTACCATCTTCTCTGGCTCTTTGTAAGACAGCTTAAACAAAAACTTTTAAATTACTCCTTGACTCTTCAACCACTCTTTTCTCAACATACGTTAAAAAAAACCTTACAAACTCACATATACAACAATCACACCAAAAGCACAGAAAAAAATTTAGCACGATTAATTCCTAATCTCCAAATCGTCAGTTTCCTGAAATAATTTTATTTATCAGAAATCGAGCTCCTCACGTTCGGGTTGCCATAAATGCCGCGAGGTTTGAACTCCGAAATGTAAAAATATCACGTTGGGCGCCATAAATGCTACTATCTTCTCTGGCTCGTTAGAAGACAGCTTAAACAAAAACCTTTAAATTACTTACTGGATGCCACTACTTGCTGTAAACTATAAAGCTGATAAAGTGTTGGTATGCTGTTCCTGAAACGCTTAAAAGATATACATGCCACGGCTGCTCAGCTTCTTTCTGCAATTTAACACCAAAAAAAAATTGCTGCTATCAAAAATCACACACATTGGTTACATGCTCATAAATATTATACACGCCAAATCACAATTAAAAACCCACGTTCACACATTATTAATCCATTATATACAACGCCTTTATGCAATAATACATTTCATAAGTTAGTGTGGAATCAATTATTACTCAAATAAATATTTACCAATGATATTACTTTATAAAGTAGCAGGGCTTTCCTCCCATACTAACTTTATTTCCAGTTTAGTATGAGCTCATAATAACCCATAAACCTTTGCGCAAAGATAACACATCAATTCCCCAAAAGTACCTTTTTTACCTTGTACATACAAAAAAATTGTTAATATCAATCATTTTTAAATAAAAATTTCCAAATAAAAATACAATACAATAAAGTAATATAAAAATTCTATCCGTCACACGTTTCAAATTTGTCCTTTTTAGTTGTAACTTGTATCTCTCCCCAATGAACAAAAAGGTCATTGAACACTAGTTCGTACACGAAGAAAAATACAAAAAGAACAACACTAATAGCAACAGTTACCTGGATACTATTTTTGCTTATGGCTTCTATCGTACCCACCTAGACTACGGCATATTGGAAGACCATTTAACCATTTAACCATATCAGCGATCATCTACCATACTAAATGCATCCAATTTCCTCAAGCTGCTCGACAAATACCATTACATGTTGATGTACAACTAATTGTAACCACTACCGATATATATATATATATATATATATATATATATATATATATATATATATATGTCCATATGTACGCTCTTTTTGCATACTTATTGCAAATTCAAATTAAAACAATTTTTACATACTCTTACTCAACTTAGAGTATACTAATTTGTTAGCCATCAACTGGTTAAAAAGCTTTATGCTATTAGAACTTGTAGAGTATCATCAAATTCGGATCGAAGGATTAAGAGCACTTCAAGAGAACTTAAAAAGCGAACTTAAAAGAGAAAACTTAAAGAGAGCTCCACAACAACCTGCTGGAGTTTATGTACAGTTCCTCACCCCACAAGAGTCTGTCAATACACACATGCCCTTCCACGTAAAGTTTTCCAACCGTCTTTATTTCTCACAATTTCACAACACAAACAAACACCATCGGCCACTGTTTTCTAGAAATTTTGTCACGTGCGCTCAAAATTCTTCGTAAAACCATCTAACCGCTACGATTTTTCTTAAACAATTCCTCGAAAAGCTAATCTAACGTTCGCAATCCACGCTCTTATTTGACTTCTATCCCCGTATTTATAACATCTGTCACCGATCACGTTGCGTATATTAAACCAACCAACTGGACAAAGTTAACATTAAATATATTCCTAATGCAACAAGTGTAACATCTACCTCTCTCCAACATTACCTCTTCCTTGCTTTGTACCCATTCCAGTTTGTGTTGCCACCCCGTTGTTATAATTTCTTTATCCTAACACGTGTCATTCTCATCTTACTTGTGACGCTGCATAAATGTAAAAAGTAGTTAAATCAAAATATTTGCAAAAGTATTATATTTTATAATAATCACATACAAATGTAAAGACTTTGGTTTTTTCAATAATATCTTTCTCAATTGACATAAGCTCCCATTATGCTGTTGCGCAATATTTACTTCGATCTCGAAGCAGCAGTAAGTGACCTGGTTGCCATTGCTATATATGGTTCGACTTGCCTGAACAAGCTATCCCTTTCGCTTGGTGATAGGCTGTTGTAAGCGTTCCAAATTTCATTTAGCGATACGGGCTAAAAATAAAACAAAATTAGTGATTGCTCCAGAAACGGTAATCTATGCTTATGTACTAAAGCTAATGAGTCAGTAACATAAACGAGATTTTGCGGTAGCACATTTCTGAAACGCTCTCCCACCTCATAGAGCCATATGAAAAAATACAGTGGTAAGTATAAATATAATAGGGAATAATTGAAGAAACTGTAAGTGCTCGTGAAGCCGAATTTCTAGAATTATTTATGCATATTATAGGATGTACTTATACAGACCATAACTTTTGATGGACTTAACGGAATTGTTTCGTTAAGGGATTGGTATTCGAGGTTCCGCCGTTATGAGAAGTTGCCACTTTGATCGATTATTAGCAACTGGGGTCAAAAAGCCATCGACAAACTGCTTGAAGAAATTTTCACTCAAGGTAGCAAACAAAAGTTATTGTTTCACTGTAGTGGGGTAACCTGAATTTGAGTCTACCTATCACTGGGGTTTTGTGTCTTCCATCTTTTCAATGTACAGTTGCAACATCGCTATATATTGTTAATGGTGAAAATGCATCTAACTTTGTACTACACATTTTTAAAATGTGTATGCGGTTGTGTATTTTAGCCTAAAACTGCGGTGTGGCATTCAAGCAGGTCCAAGACTTTAACTATATAGAAGAGACCTCCTTCTACTAAATTAAAGATATGTCCTTGGAGGAACTGTTAGTTCTTCAGCAAATTAGAGGTCACCTTTTGCTTCGTGTGCCTAAAAAATCTTTCCAATGACATTGAAGTATTTTTGAAAATGCCGGGTCTTTCTTTATAGTGCGGTGTGGTATTCAAGATGATCCAAGACTTTAACTATACAGATGAGATCACCTTCTACTAAATTAAAGATATGTTCTTGGAGGAACTGTTAGTTTTTCAGCAAAATAGAGGTCACCTTTTGTTTTTTGTGCCTAAAAGCTCTTTCCAATGACTAAGTATTTTTGAGAATGTCGAGCCTTTCTTTATAGGGCAATTGATGATAGGGATTTACCTAATTTTTCTAAACCAGCACCTAGTTAAGAAAGCAAGATTGTGAACTTTAGAGACCGGGGAATGCTACTAACCTTGGAATAATTTTTATGTGATAAATGAATAATTTGTCCGTAAGACTCAGTTAGAGTTTTCTAAACTAAAAGGTGTCGACTTTATAATTATTTTTACTTATCATCATCATCATCATTGGGTCTTCAGTCCTGAAACTGGTTAGACGCGTACCATCATTGTTTCCTATTCTGAACTAACCTACAGATTTCCCCGAAATTTGCACAGCCTGCATCTATCACTATCTGATCTAGGTCTACATCCGCCTCTTTTTTCCTATCTCTGCTTGTCATATATCCCATACTATTCTCCAAAAATGCCTTAGTACGTATTCTGCCCTTCTATTTCTCATATTTTTTCCCAAAGATATTCTTGTTCCCTTACTGTTTCTATAACCTATTTGTTATTACCTTTGTCTGTCCATCCTCAAACATCTGAAACACGACATTTCAAAGACCGCTACTGTTCTTCTGTCTGCTTTTCAGACTGCTCGTATTTCGTAGGCATATTGTCTGTGCTGTGCTCCGCATATACGCTTTCAATGACTTTTTGTTCTATGTTTGTTGTCTTTCATCATAGGCGCCGTTCTTTCTTGTTAGATGCAGTTCGGTCAGCTTTTATTGTTTTACAATTATATACCCTATTTCTCCGACATTCAGTGGTTGCGAAGGGGTAAGCAGCCTGTGGCTGCCAAGTTTCCCCAGCACTTAAACATTTACTGATTTAATATTTTTCCAATATGTCTTTTCGCACAGTCAACATTAGTTGCAGATATTTCACAACAAACAACTAGTTGTTTATAATAATCATATCAGATTTGTCTGCGCTTATTTTTTCGTCATTGAGTTTCCCGTCTCAAAACTGGTTGGACATGTACCTGCACTTATTTCTTTTCTAAACTAACCTACATGGTTCCCTGAAATTCTCACAGAGTAATACAGCTCGGTTCCCCTTATATTGTTTTCTAATATTATGCCCTATTTCACAGAGATTTATTGAAGGGGGTTAAGCAACCTGTAGCTGCCAAGATCCCCAACACTTAGACATTTGCCGAAATAATAGTTTTCCGGTAAATGCTTTCACGTAATTACCATAATTCGAGAATATTGCCCCTCCAATGCTTGTAGTTGCTTATAATAAATATCATGTTTAAGTACAGCTACTTTCTCCGTCATTAATTTATCCATCTTGGGACTGGTTGGATGCGTACCTCCATTGATTTCTCTTCTGAGCTAGCCTACACATTTCCCTGAGACTCCTACAGCCTACATCTTTCACTATCTCTGTGCCGTAGTATGTGGCCTATCATCCTATCTCTCCTATTTTTACCGTTTTCCAGATATTTCTTTCTTCCCCTACCATTTTTAGTACCTCTTCGTTCTTAACTTTGTCTGTCCATGATATCTTCATCATAAGTCTGTAGCACCACATTTCAAAGGCTTCTACCTTTTTCTTGTCCGCTTCTCCCACTGTCCAGGCTTTACAGCCATACACTGCTGTGCTCCACAAATATGTTTTGAGCAATCTTTTCCTTGTTTCTATGTTTGTGGTCTTTGAGCACAGTAGTTGCTTTTTCTTGTTAAATGTAGCACGACCTTGTGCTAATGTTTGTTTTATATCTTTTGTGCTTTTCCCATCTTGCGTTATTCGGCTTCCTAGGTAGCAGAAATCCTTAACCTCTTGTAAGTTGGTGTTACATATTTGTATTCTTGTTTTTGATTTATTTTTCCCTCCTTTGCATACTAGTACTTTAGTTTTACTTTTGTTAATTTTCATACCGTATCTCTCTGTTAGAACCGTTTCCATTTCATTAAGAGCAGCTTCTAACTCTTCCTTGCTAGATGCTAATACCGCTATATCATTTGCAAATCTAAGCATATCAATTTTTTGTCCCTGCATAGTAATTTCAAATGTCTTCCTGCATTTGACAGTATTCATTGCCTCCTCAATGTACAAGTTAAAAATTAGTGGGAATAGGGAACATCCCTGTCTTACCCCTTTCCTGATGTTTAATTCTCTACGTTCCTGCTCTAATTCTATTACTACTGTTTGCTCTTTGTATAAGCTATGTACTATCCGTCTATCCCTATAACTCATTCCAATCTTTTTGAGTATTTCGAACATTTTTTTCCATTTTACATTGTCAAATGCTTTTTCCAGATCTACAAACCCTATATACACGCTTTCCCTTTTTTTCTATTGTTTTTTCCATTATCACCCTCAGAGCTAAGATAGCCTCCCGTGTTCCCCTGTTTCGCCTAAACCCAAATTGGTCTTCTCCTAGTATTTCTTCAGCCCGTTTTTCTATTTGTCTTTGTACAATTCTAGTTAATATTTTTTACGTGTGCTGTCAAGCTTATTGTTCGAAAATTTTCACATCTATCTGCGCCTTTCTT
The DNA here is from genome assembly GCA_036346225.1 of Platerodrilus igneus. Taxonomy (NCBI): domain Eukaryota; kingdom Metazoa; phylum Arthropoda; class Insecta; order Coleoptera; family Lycidae; genus Platerodrilus; species Platerodrilus igneus. Next base: position 15,153,565 of record JARFIW010000942.1, read on the forward strand.
TTTTGGTATAGTTACTATGATGTTATGTTTGTATTCTTTGGGTATCTCGCCCGTCTCATACATATAGCTTACAAGTTGGAAGAGACGTTCTGTCACTGCTTGACCAGCGGCTTCTAGAGTCTCCGCTTGCACCTTATCTGTACCCGGCGCCTTACCATTTTTCAGACCCTTTAATGCTATTTCAAATTCATTTCTAAGTATAGGATATCCCAAGTCATCATTTTCAATGTCTGATTCCTTTTCTAATGCAGTTAGTTCTTCTCCTGCATATAAATTCCCTATATATTCTTGCCATCTACCCACTTTCTCTATACATTTTCTATAATGACATTTCCTCCCGCGTCTCTTATATTTTTCATATACGGTTCTATATCCCTAAAATTGATTCTAATTAGTTTGTATGCTTCATCTGTCTTTCCTACTTCCATCTTAGTTTGTACCTCTTTGCACTTTTTATCAATCCATTGTTCTTTTGCTTTCCTGCATTTTCGAATAATTTCCCATTTTATGGCTTTGTATCTCTGTTTTCCTGTTTCGTCTGATTTATTTTGTATTTTCGTCTTTCTTCTATTAAATTCAGGATATCATTTGTTATCCATCGTTTCTTATTTACTTTTTGTGTATACCCCAGAATATCTCTGGCCGCCATGTCGAGGCTGGATTTAATGTGATTCCATTCTGTTTCTACTTTCTTAGTATCAGTTATTTTCCCGATATCTTTGAGCAATTCATTTGACCTTTTCGAATCTTTCTTGAATATCTTTCTCTTTTAGTTTCTGTAGGTCCAAGTGCCTTTTTCCGTTTCTTTTTTTCAAATTTTTAAATTTAAGTGCGGCCTTCATAATTACGATGTTGTGGTCAGTGTCTATATCTGCTTCTGGGTAGCTTCTACAGGCTTTTATTTGATTCCTAAACCGTTGTCTAACAAGAATGTAATCTATTTGATATCTTCCTATATCTCCTGGCATCTTCCACGTATATCGTCTTCCAGCATGATGTTGAAATAAGGTGTTTGTGATGATTAAATTGTTCTTGTCGCAAAATTCTACCAGCCTATGTCCCCTGTCGTTTCTAGTGCCTAACCCAAATAAATCTACTATCGCTCCTTCCCTACCCTCACCTACCACTGCACTAAAATCCCCCGTAATTATTAAATTTTCATGTCCTTTTACGTGTCTTAATATGTCTTCGATATCATTGTAGATTGCTTCTACCTCTTCGTCACTGTAGCTAGAGGTGGGCATGTATACTTGTATTATTACTGTGTTTACCGGTTTAGATTCTAATCTAACCATGAGTACTCTTTCATTCTTTTGTAAGTAATTTTCTACACAGTTTCCTATCTTTATCCGCATAACTATCCCCACACCCAAATTTCCTTCCTCGGCTCCTGTATGAATTACCCTGAAGTCTCCACTCCAAAAATCCCCCGCCTCTGGCCACCGAACTTCGCTGATCCCTACTATGTCTAATGATAACCTATTCATTTCGATTTTTAGGTTCTCTAGCTTACCCACTTGCTTTATAGTACTAACATTCCACGCTCCTACTCGCAAAATGTTCCCGACTCTTATTCTTTACTTTCCGATCGCAACCTCCGAAGTAGTCCCCTCCCGGAGATCCGAATGGGGGACTATTTTAACTCCGGAATCTTTTACCCCAGAGAATGCCATCGTTTTATTATAATTTAGGTACGCTGTGTACTTGGGAGGTAATGTGGTGGTTTCCCGTTGCCTTCCACATCGCGGTAGTGTGTCTTAGATTGCCATACCGACCCCTATGGTCTCTGCCAATCTAAGTACCGAAAGAGCCGCTGCCCTCTTTCGGGGACTTGTCTTAGTCTGGTTCCTCACTAACAACCGTACTACTTTGGTTGGACCTGTAGTTTGGCTCTTTAGCTCATTAGAACACGCAAGCCATTTCACCTGTTCTAGTAATCTAGAACTTCGGCAAGGTGCAGGTCCATTCGAAATGGATTTTTGCTTATATATTTCGCTTTTTGAACAAGTCTACCTACATCCGTTCTCCTTAGATAGTAGGGTTTTGTGAGAGGATAAATCAACTCGTGCGTATACATGATTAGGGAAACGTAGATCCCGCAAATTGGAACACATTTTCTTTCCTTTTGCTTTGATTTCTGATACCTGTTATCAAAAAGAATTTTGTTGAACAAATGTCAACATATAGTATTTTTGCTACATATATTTTTGAGGAAACAGACACAAACTTTAGACCTACTATGATTATCAAGAAACGTTGACCGATCCATTTAGAAACAAGCATTCTGAGCAAACATCCCATACCTCAGAAGAATAGGTGTTGGTCTTTTTTCCGTTTTTAAGTTGCTATGAATGCGTTAATGTTAAGTTTTCAGGAGCTGTCAATAAAGTTAAGCAATATTACAAAGTTAAACATTTGGAATACGTCCAGAAGATTTAAATAGACTTTTTGTAGCAAAACTAGAAGAATTCGTTCATAAATTTTACCTACTAACTTTTTCAATTTTTCCCAAAAAAACTTTAAGAATTTTGACTACAACTAATTTAAATTTACAAATGTATGTGAACCATGGTACCCCGACTATTTGAGAAAAGTTGCGTGTCTCAGCAAAACACGTAGCTGAGCTGAAGATTCAACCACATCGGAATGGCATCTGCGGAGAGATACTAACGAATGGTTCCTAACAGTGTTGCAACAACTCCTTCAGTAGTTACAAAGGCGATAGTCTGGATAGCTGACTGACTTCGCTTTGTAAGATAATTCTACAGGACTAAGCCTTGATACTGCAGCAAGACTCAACGCAAAGTCGTTACTTTATCGAAAGACGTGCAGCCCTATCTGCATGGTTTGATGATGTTGGTGGTAGTTTTGCGGAAAATATATTTGGAAATAAAATAGTCCACCAGTTCGGATATCCAAGTGGAGACTACTCGAGAAGAAACAATCGCAAAGAGTAAACATAGCATTAGGCGAGTCAGAGAGAAGAATGTCAGAAGATTGAATCGTAGTCGTAAATTAGAAAACTTGAAGAAAGTAGTGTGTAGTCTGAAGTTAGACGTAGTGGAATCAGTGAGGTACCCTGGTAAGGAGTGCAGGATTTTTTGTCAGGACATTACAGATGGTTTTCGGGAGAAGGTACTATAATGAACAGGAAAATAGGACAGGGGAAAAGTTGTTATGAACAACTTAACGAAAGAATTGTTCTAGAAACAAACCTACAACCCACCATAGAAGTACAGATGTATATGCCAACCGGCAACGCAAAATATTGAGCAGATGTATAAAGAGATAGAGGATATCGTACAATACATTAAAAGAAATGAGAATTTGATTGTAACGGGAGACTGGAATGCCATAGTAGGAATAGAAAGGAAAGGCAAAACGGTTGGATAACATGGCCTGGGTGGAAGGAACGAACGAAAAATCTATCTAGTAGATTGTTGTATAGAACACAATCTAGTTCTTATCAACACATGGTTTAAGAAACACGAAAGACGATTGCCTATCTAGGTGAGGTCTAGAGACATTGGTGGATACCAGATAGGTCACATGATTGTTAAGTAGAGTTTTAGGAACCGGGTTCTTGACTGTTAGACATATCCTGGAGCAGATGTAAACTCCGACATAATTTGCTGGTTATGCAATTTAGACTAAAAAGCTAAAGAACTTAACTAGATGAAACAACATGAGGTGAAGGAGAGTATCAGAGAGAGTGTCAAACAAAAAGTTATTGAAAATGGCGAAATGAGTACTCTAGAAGAGTAATGGTCAGGGCTGAAACATGAAACTACTAGGGCGGCAGATCAAGTGCTAGGAAAAAGGACAAGTACTCGAAGCAATTTATGGATAACACAAAAGATTCTGGACTCGATAAATGAACGACAAAAATTTAGGAATCTAACAGATCAGACTAGCACAAGGTGGTATAGGAACCTTAAGGTTGAGATCAATAGAAAATGCAAGTTTTGCAATGGAACAATGGTCATAAGAAAAATGCAACCGTTGAAATCTGTATAGCCGTGGGAAAGTAGGTGCAGCTTACTGGAAAATCAAAGTAACGTTTGAAGAAAAAAAAGCATATCATTGATTCGCGTAAGGGCTTTATCCCGTTCAGTTTTATATTGCTTGGCATCATTATTGCAATATATAAAGTAATAAAGGACAAAAGTGAGTTTTTTGATACCGCGATCAGAGTTTACTCCCCCGAAGACTTCGACCCTAACAGCAACAAATGCTCAGAGGATTAGATTGTTTTAGTCCAGTGGTACCTATGCTTCTGTTTAATCCGTTGAAAAAAGTTAAAATAGAACAACTTTAATATTTGTAACGCGAGTACCTTACTTTAAGCAAATGCTAGATAATACAAATTAGTTTATTAAATTCAGTCAGTTAAATGATCTTTTAGAACGTAAGCAGCCTGAAATATTTATAGATGGTATTGTACATAATAAACGGGGCTATTTCAATGTTATACTATATTGGGATCGAGAAATAAGAAGAAAACAACTACTACATTAAATACACACGCTCACAACGATTGGGACCCTACATTTTTAGTATTAAATTTAGAAAATACAGATCTATCTTGGTAAATAAGCGGCATGGGAAAGTTTATTTGTATACATTTATGGGACTTCAAAAACAAACAATTGGATCCATAGAATTGGACCACAGACTTTACAATCATAACAGTTAAAAACGAACCATTCAAATTAATGTATTATATGTAAACCGTGGTAGGAATTGAGAGCTCACACGGATTCAGATAAACAGCCAATATGATAGATTCCCCCAATATTCATATACTCACAAGTTTCGAGCTTTGAAAATGTATTGCAAGCGTATTAGCATTAAAAAGTTTAGGAACAAATAAGCGGTCACATGAAGGAAAAGACAAAGACGTGATCTTAGGGCAACAGTTAGATGCACTACTTTGTGAGAACGAGAAAAGCAAGCAACCACCCCGAGATATTGTAACTTATAAGACTCCCGGATATTAAAAGGTGGGAATGTGTTCCGAATCAGATTATTAAACACCAACGGGCAACTTCCTATAACTCGTGCGCGGTGCAAGATGGAGTTTGAAAGACAGATTTTTCGATCAACCATAATATGTTGGAATTTTATCTGGAAGAGGCCCTGTGCGTTGACTTGGATGGAGCTTTGAAGGAATGCAACAAAAAGAAAACCGGTAACTGAATAGAATTATAACCATCACATACTGATTATTACGTTTAAAAACTGTTTTTGGTTTGTAACATTTATGCACGAGTGGAGCTTATTCTTAGCAAGAACTATTATTGTTGTTGCACGCTTTTGTAGAGTATTGCATCAAGTTGTCTTATATTAAAGAACATTGTTGTTAAGGTAAATTAGCACGTAGAAATTACACTGGTTGCACGTTTATCAGTATCAAATTAAAGTTGTTCTTTTGATAGCTACACGCCTATTTGCCCAAAGTGGTAGACGATTTGATTACTTTTCCCTATTGTTATTTACTGTGATAATCATGTTTGATAATATGGAGCTGGTGTACAAAACGTAGAAATTGTAATTGATGTACACAGTAGATTCGTAAAATGAGGCAGGAAAAGTGTAAATCGAGGTTTGATCAACTTCGAACATCAGAGAAAACTGCTAACCGTCTCAGAACAACCGTCTTCCGGGTCAGGCAATATTTTGGTATATCCAGGTGGGTTGGCGCTCAAAGACTTTTTCAGAATAAGAGAGTTTGAAGACCTTTTAAGGTAGGTGGTGTATGTATACCCCTAAAAAGCTTTTATGGAACCCATCTCAGACCACTGAAAGCTAGCTGGTGCACCATTTAACTGTTACGTAACGTCATCCTCGTAAAGCAAAGTTAATTCGTGTACTTAACTTCAATTCTGCACGTAACATATATTTTCGCAAATGGAATAAAACGCACGACTCTGATAAAATAGGTGTCGCTTTAATATTGAACAAGTAATGACGCTTTTTTGATTTGATTCTAAATATACCAGGTTTTCTTCTGAAATTGGTGATGTATGTATTACTACAGCAATGATTAAGCTTTCTCAGAAGAACTAAAAGCCTTATTTCCATTAAAATGGCGTTTTAAATGCTTATAATTCGAGTAATAAGAGCTAGAACAACAGGAAGCCGTTGTTATGACACATTTCTTAAAGAGTTGTGCTGAAGGAATTTATTTAAAAATAGACTGTGGAACAGTTGCTGCAACAGATTGAATTGAATAGTATTTTATTACAACTACAATCAAAGGTGCGGAAAATCGTCAGTACGACATATTTTTGACGAGTATGGCGTTTTCGGTAAATGATAAAATTTAGAACAGTTTTTGAAAGAGATTCAGTGGTATAGAACTTGCGTAGAAAAACCAGAACTACCTTCAGAAGTACATAAGATAGTCACCATAATTAACTTCTGTATTGTCCTGCTGACGGTAAAAATAAGATTTATTTAAAAATAGCTATATGATCGAACAATTGCTAAAACTGATACAATCGCAAAAATTTCCAATACAACAAGCAATAACTACTATCAAAAGTGCAGAAAAACACCAACAAGAAACTCCTTTGACGAGTGTCGTACTGGCATTGAAAGATAAAATTTATTTAAGAAGAGTTATGCTGTGCAACAATTGCTGAGGTTGATCGAAAGTAGGGTATTTATGGGGCTCCTGGAACCTCTTTTCCACCCGATTCCCTCATTTCCACACAGATTTACATGTAAATTCCCATAAGGTGGAAATGAGGAGGTGGAGGTGATAGTTTAGTGGAAATGAGGAGAATCCCTCATTTCCACACACATTTACATGTAAATTCCCATAAGGCGGAAATGAGAAGAATTGGGAATTTGCTCCCACATCTGGCGACAGTAATAAATAACATTACCATCTTAAATTTAGCACAATAGTTTTCTTCGAGTAGCCAACGCATCTTTCGAGATAACCATATCTTGTTTGGTATCAATTAATATTAGAATTTTCTCAGCTACCCGAATTTTTTAGATTGCATCATCTCCCAGAGATCTACCCTGATTTTCAAGATTTCAAAGCTGTTGCGATTTTATGATCGTCCTTATAAATTTTTTAGTCATGCGATACATTAGATTAGTCTAAAATTTTACGCAGAATTTTAATCTGCAAACAGATTTGAAATCGGACCACGCCCTGCAAAGTTACACTTTAAAGCTCTCAAACCTCTAAATTTTGCTCTTTGCTCCCACATCTGAACCAAATAGTTTTCTTCGTCTAACCAATGCATCTTTCGAGATAAACCTATCTTGTTTGGTATCAATTAATATTAGAATTTTCTCAGCTACCCGAATTTCTAGGAACTTTAGATTACGCCGTCCCCAGAGAGCTACCCCATTTTAAGATTTTTACCATGCAACGATTTTATGATCGTCCTTATAAATTTTTATAGTCATGACGATACATTGTTAGTCTATAATTTTACGCAGAATTCGAATCTGCAAACAGATTTAAAATCGGACCATCCCTTACAAAGTTACACTTTAAAGTCCTGAACCTCTAAATTTTGCTCTTTGCTCTATAACATCTGAACAAATAGTTTTCTTCGTCTAACCAATGCATCTTTCGAGATAACCCTATCTTGTTTGGTATCAATTAATATTAGAGTTTTCTCAGCTACCCGAATTTCTAGGAATTTCTTAGATTACGCCGTCCCCCAGAGAGCTACCCCCATTTTAAGATTTTTTACCTGCAACGATTTTATGATGGTCCTTATAAATTTTTTAGCTATGCAATACATCTTGTTAGTCTAGAATTTTACGCAGAATTCGAATCTGCAAACAGATTTAAAATCGAACCATCCCTTACAAAGTTACACTTTAAAGCTCTCAAACCTCTAAATTTTACTCTTTGCTCCCACATCTGAACCAAATAGTTTTCTTCGTCTAACCAATGCATCTTTCGAGATAAACCTATCTTGTTTGGTATCAATTAATATTAGAATTTTCTCAGCTACCCGAATTTCTAAGAATTTCTTAGATTACACCGTCCCCCAGGGAGCTACCCCCATTTTAAGATTTTTTACCAGCAACGATTTTATGATCGTTCTTATAAATTTTTTAGCCATGCAATACATCCTGTTAGTCTAGAATTTTATGCAAAATTCGAATCTGCAAACAGATTTAAAATCGGACCATCCCTTACAAAGTTACACTTTAAAGCCTCAAACCTCTTTAAATTGTTTTGCTCATCTATAACATATGCTTTAAACAACCATTATTCGAGAAAATCTAAAACCGCAAGGATTTTAGAAATGAGTTCTTTATAAGCCATAAGTGTATAATATTTAAAATCATTTTTTCAAACAGCATTACTGTGCTGTTTTCAGAATTCGCAAAAACCCATGACTTAAAATTTTTCTGGTTTTAACATAATTACATGCACAATGCTAAATAGTTGGAAAATACGTAGACGAGGACAAACTAATTGCTTTACAATTATGTGACGTATAGTGAAAGTAGCGTAGACCTTTCTTTTTTATTAATTAGTGGCTATATGATTTGAGAAATATATTTCAATGTCGTGCATTAGGAAATTCATCTATAATTGCTGGTGATTTACACAATGTACTTTCTATTACGAGCTCGACTAGGAAAATGCAAACTTCATATAGTAATACAGATCAATTAACGGTTTTCAAACCGTATATAACGCGGTATAATTATTAAAAACCTATTCGTTCCGCATGCTTTGTGTAAGTTCGTTGAAATTTTCGTTTCGTATAGTGACTTTTTATGAAAAGCTTTGAAGATTTAAGGTAAGTTTACATTTTTTTTATTAAAATAGAACTGAATTTATTTGCAAACACCAATTATTGTTTCTGGATGTATTTTAAAACATCTAAGACTCGTATAGATTTACATTAACCGGGATTAATTTTCCAAAGTATTGCGCTGTTTTACATATATATTTTTTTCAAATTTTAAAGATAGGCTTGATGCTGCGAATGCAGTTAGTAGAAACACCGGAAAACGTCTTCCATGTTATACAGGTCGGTAATCGCATCGCGTGCATATTAAAAATCCAAAAGGATGGTAGCACACGCACACAAATTGGTTGCAAGCCGTGCAGTAGAAGATGCAGTGCTACTATAAGCAAAAACTTAATAAAACATTTTAAACCTTTACTAAGGGGATACCAAACTTGTTGCCTACAAAATACTTACTAATAAAACAATTTAATTTTAAAAAACTTCTACGTTATATTTTCGGAAATGCCAGGCTTGAATATTTTCTTTGGAAACAATCGAAGATTGCCGAAGACACTCGAAGAGTGCACAAACGCGGTAGCTAAACCAATTAGCATTAATACCAAGTATTCCGTACTTTCGTAGGTTGTTCATTTCCTAGAACCAAATCTTCCGCATAGCGGTCAGTATCACGTAATTATTTCTAGAACCGGTAAGTACTCGATATCGCCCAAATAGAGAATTAGAAGCTCGATGTCCGTCAACCCCCGATTCCCTCGTAAAAAGTAGAAAAAACTCGGTCAATCATCCATTATACTTCGACTCACCCCCGTTCTGATAATTTACAAACATTTTTCAAACGACAATGGGCTGAGAATTTTTAAACCTCCGAGGGATCTTTAAGTCGTGATCAATCACACATTCGAGCTACACGTAAACTAACATATTTTGTAGCAACTGTGCACTGTATAATACATGCATACCCCTCCTCTGCGCTACTGCTATTCTTGTAGTTGCTTGAAAAAGTCAGTCGCCCTTTTTACTGCTAGGGCCGCTAAAAAACACCATTTCATACTTTTTTTTATAAGTGTAGCACATCGCGCACTTTTTTGCCGGGTAATTAAATATTGTTTATGTAGGCCTTTACACTTTCGCTTATTTAAACATCTAATACGATCGATTAACCACTTTTGATTATTCTAACGGAGGCCACCATACACCACGCCCCACCGTTCTTTTTGAATCCAACGATCCTATGGACTCCGCACACTAACACTTGACGTTACTTTCCTACTATTTGTTAAGCAAAAACTACCGGTATCGCCATTCTGGACGTAAACAGATGTTTGTGGATGTGTACGAGAATATGTAGCCATATACATTAACCAGTCTAAGCTATTTTATTTAATCCACGAAAACTATTATTTTTCTAAACCACAATTACTAATCGCCTTTATAGGATTAACATTTCTACCATTTCCCAATGACTGGTGCTACGTACATAGAAACTTTAATTTCTTATTGGGGAGAATTCTTATTCTCCCACGCACTGCTGCGTAGCTGCATGCCCCTCCCCCTGGGGATATATGCTCGTTATAGGTTGTAGGACCTTCGGTTTTACTTAACTACACTTCGTGAGACCCCTTTAATCTTTTTAATCGTATCTTTCTAGCCAACAATACAGTACGACTTAGCTCTACTACCAAGAAATTCTAATACTGGACCCCCATTAAATTCGTCTTTAAATTTCCCTACAACTTTTTTGTCGACAAGTGTTATATTGTATTTATTATACGCGGGGTAGTCACTCTTTTAAGATAAATATATTTTGCTAGGTATCAACTAATATTAAATTTTTCTAGAGACCCCAAATCTGTAAATAAATTTTAAATAGGACCACCCCATACAAAGTTATGCCTTTTAAAGACCCAAATCACTGATTTTTGCCCATCTTTATTTACTTACATCTTTAGAACCTTTTTTGTTACGCAAGACATATGCCTTAGCCAACCATCTCCCGAGAATTCTAACACCGATGTGTCCCGCGAACACAACGTGGAGGTAACACGTATATTCTGTCAACCAGGATAGAAACAGGAAGGATTTGGAAGGTGGGCGAAGAACTTAAAAATTATGGATTCTTTAAACTAATATATACCATAGATTTACAAGATCTATACAACTATCTTAGATTTATATCTTTATACCACTCATGCGTAGATTGATATGCTTCTAGGATGACGTTACGCTAGTCATCTTCGCACGATAAACTAATTTTATTAATAAGCTACGTGTACAAATCGTGTTTTTTACTCCGGTTACATACGCCGGCAAGTACACCATACCAAATAAAGAATTAGATGCTTGGTGACTGTTAACATCCGGTTCCCTCGTATACGCCCCAGACAGATCCCTGGTGGTGATGTCATAGCCTTTTATAGATAAAGAACAATGTAATACTATTGTAAGATGTTTATTCTGACATACATAACAAAATTTAAAAATATTCAATACCAAGCATGGAGTCATTTAAATTTAATTTTAATACAAAGTTATACACAGAAGACAGTCCTATCTTTATGTTTGTTTGGAGTGGTTTTAATTTTATCTAATTTTATTTGCAGCTTAAAATTTAAATCGACACCCAAGTCTCGTATCTCCTTTTCTAGCCAATAGTTTGATACATAGAGACCGTCTAGGTTTTCGAATTGTAAAATGTAGCGAAGGTTAGATAAAAGAAAAAATTAATAGGTTAGGTCAGCGCCGCGGCGCTGACCTAACTTACTAATTTTTTCTATCACCACACCTATCAATTTTTACTTTTATCTAACTTAAGTCTACACAAGCCCCGCTAACCTAACCTAACTCAGAACAACACTAGCTAACCTATCCCCCGACAGCTCCACATCCAACCTAGGACAGAGGCAATTTTACCCTATGGAGTAATTTCATCCTAACCTAACATCCTACATATATCCGGACATATGTCGATGCGCACTCCTCCCCAGTTTGACCTAGGCCGGATTAAATCCGACCTAGGTCGGATTAAATCCGACCTAGGTCGGATAACAAAACTGTTCCTAAACAAGGGAATGTAAGCGATATGACGGTGCCCGACATATTCGGCTATCTTCGGCATTATTCGCCCCCACTCTGTAAAGTACATAAGGGCAATTTTCGTATTCAATTACGAAATATCGAAATGTTGTTGTGCTACCTACGTACGAGTGCGTCAAGCTATGGTAATATTTGTTATGTCGAATGCGAGCAGATGCTGACTGGTGGACTACACACACCAATTACAGAACCATTTTGTGGCAATATATTGTTGGTTAAAATTTGCAACCTTTCTGACGCCGAGCAAACATCTGCAAACAAAAGGATGTTTATCCTAAAAAAGAAATTTGTGGTGTATTTAACAGCTATCTACGAAGAAAGTTCGATCGGTTTGTTTCTGCTAGGCATGGTGTTAAAGCTAAGCTTACGTTTTCTCTGGAAAGCACTAACAAGATGGGTCTGGGAGTAAAAGAAATTATCAGAAAAGAAGACCTCGAAAGCATTAATGAAAAAATTTCAAAATCCTATATGTGTTCCATACAACGTGGAACTAGCAGATGTTAAGTTGGAAACTTTATTGTAGGAACTACCAGATATATTAGACGAACTCAAAAAAGATTATTATTATCTTTTTGACATGGATGTAACCCGAGATTTTGCGGGCATATTTATCAAGATGGAGATGTGTAATTATTTAACTACAAACCATAACTTTTGCTACACGGGCGAATACGAAGAAAAGTGCAATATTATAGTTGACAACGATAAAACTGTGGGAATTGATTGTTTAACATGGCTAACAACCAATGCAAGAATTAAGATATACAACAAATTTGTGTGCCAGATAACAAGTCCTGGTGTTAATAAACAACTTGGCAATCATATACTAGAATTTTTTACGTTGTCCAGATGTACGTTTAAGGGAAACTTTTGCGTCTACTTTGGCAAAAGAACATGGTATTACGCGATTAGAAGCGACAATATACAACTGTGCAATTGGAAGCTATGTCAGTGCAGAACGGGTGTATAATCCCTTAAAAGACTGTTTAACCTTATTGGAAGATAGTAAGTTATACTTCCTAAAGGTGCCAATGTACTCGGTACCACTTGCCAAAATGTGGAGTAAGATATCGGTCAAGCTACAAAATAGCTGCTGTTTAGTGTATAATAACCTACTACAGTACGTGTATTGGGGGAATGGCAATACAAAGAAATTGACGGGCTTGCAAATTAAGTTGTCCGAAAAGCCAAAAGAAAAGGAAACATTGATAAAGTACGTGCTTTCGGCTTTTAGTTCTACCTATTTACATGCAAATTATTTGGAGATAGTAGAGGAGGAAGACAGCCAAGATAAAATAAAAATCTTGCACAAGTGCTACATTAAAGCAGGTAGTACATATTTTACACAATCTGCAACACCATATTCTACAATTTCAAAAGAAATAGTCATTTCGGGATTGGGATTGATAAATACACCTAACATTCGCCCAGAGGTTGTACGACAACGCGCAAACATTGGTAGTAAACTCTATCCGTTTACGCTAAGGGAAATTGCCCCATTATGCATGCCATACGTTGTAAGTGGAAGGAAAAGACAACTGGAATTAGAGGAAATGGATGCAAAAAGGCAAAAATTGGACTACATGGAAAACACTGCGACAATCCGCGAACAATACAAAGATGTGTTAGACATAGAACATCTTATTAGAGAAAATGAGGAAGGATTAAAAGATTATTTAATGTGCCGATGGACTGACTTAGATACATCCGGGTTGTACAAGGTGTATACATTTGCGGTTAGTAAGAAAGACTCTTTTAGTTATGTAAGCGTTCTTGCGGAAAAGGATGGTACTAAATCCGTATACTTTTTAAAAGGTTATTCTAAAAACGTATTTATCAAAATGGCAGATAACAAAGACGAACTAAGGAATGCGAGTTTCGTAAACTTGGCGTACACCACACGTAAAGGGGTTCCGCTAAACATTGTATATTTGCCTAGTAAAGAACCTTTCGGATCATTTAAAACCGATGGTCTTACAACCTATAACAACCATATATATCCAAAAGTGGTAGACATGCAACTACGCCACAGTGTGTCGGAGAATAAGGATTTCCTCCAATACCAACAAGAAGAAGTCGATCAAGCTAACAAGATACGTATGCAGGATATAGTGGGAAAGCTGCGATTAAAAGATTGTCACAAGCTGCAAGAATTACACGAAGGAATGGATCTGATTGTCGGTGGAATCAAAGACTTTAAATATAGAGGCAAACTTCGCTACATTTTACAATTCGAAAACCTAGACGGTCTCTATGTATCAAACTATTGGCTAGAAAAGGAGATACGAGACTTGGGTGTCGATTTAAATTTTAAGCTGCGAATAAAATTAGATAAAATTAAAACCACTCCAAACAAACATAAAGAAAGGACTGTCTTCTGTGTATAACTTTGTATTAAAATTAAATTTAAATGACTCCATGCTTGGTATTAAATATTTTTAAATTTTGTTATGTATGTCAGAATAAACATCTTAGAATAGTATTACATTGTTCTTTATTTATAAAAGGCTATGACATCACCACCAGGGATCTGTCTGGGGCATATACGAGGGAAGCGGATGTTAACAGTCACCAAGCATCTAATCCTTTATTTGGTATGGTGTACTTGCCGGCGTATGTATCCGGAGTAAAAACACGATTTGTACACGCAGCTTATTAATAAAATTAGTTTATCGAGCGAAGATGACTAGCGTAACGTCATCCTGGAAGCATATCAATCTACGCATGGGTGGTATAAAGATATAAATCTAAGATAGTTGTATAGATCTTGTAAATCTATTGTATATATTAGTTTAAAGAATCCATAATTTTTAAGTTCTTCGCCCACCTTCCAAATCCTTCCTGTTTCTATCCTGGTTGACAGAATATACGTGTTACCTCCACGTTGTGTTCGCGGGACACATCGTGTTAGAATTCTCGGGAGATGGTTGGCTAAGGCATATGTCTTGCGTAGCAAAAAAGGTTCTAAAGATGTAGTTAAATAAAGATGGGCAAAAATCAGTGATTTGGGTCTTTAAAAGGCATAACTTTGTATGGGGTGGTCCTACTTAAAATTTATTTACAAAATTTGGGGTCTCTAGAAAAATTTAATATTAGTTGATACCTAGCAAAATATATTTATCTTAAAAGAGTGACTACCCCGCGTATAATAAGTACAATATAACACTTGTCGACAAAAAAGTTGTAGGGAAATTTAAAGACGAATTTAATGGGGGTCCAATATTAGAATTTGTTGGTAGTAGGGCTAAGTCCTACTGTATTGTAGGCTAGAAAGATACGATCAAAAAGATTAAAGGGGTCTCACGAAGTGTAGTTAAGTAAAACCGAAGGTCTTACAACCTATAACGAGCATATATCCCCAAAGGGGGGGGGCATGCAGCTACGCAGCAGTGCGTGGGAGAATAAGAATTCTCTCCAATAAGAAATTAAAGTTTCTATGTACGTAGCACCAGTCATTGGGAAATGGTAGAAATGTTAAACCTATAAAGGCGATTAGTAATTGTGGTTTAGAAAAATAATAGTTTTCGTGGACTAAATAAAATAGCTTAGACTGGTTAATGTATATGGCTACATATTCTCGTACACATCCATAAACATCTGTTTACTTCCACAATGACGATACCGGTAGTTATTGTTTAACAAATAGTAGGAAAGATACGTCAGGTGTTAGTGTGCGGAAGCCCATAGGATCGTTGGATTCAAAAAGAACGGTGCGGCGGGGTGTATGGTAGCCTCCGTTAGAATAATCAAAAGTGGTTAATCGATCGTATTAGATGTTTAAATAAGCGAAAGTGTAAAGGCCTACATAAACAAAAATTTAATTATCCGACAAAAAAGTGCGCGATGTGCTACACTTATAAAGAAAGTATGGAATGGTGTTTTTAGCGGCCCTAGCAGTAAAAAGGGCGACTGACTTTTTCAAGCAACTACAAGAATAGCAGTAGCGCAGAGGAGGGGTATGCATGTATTATACAGTGCACAGTTGCTACAAAATATGTTGGTTTACGTGTAGCTCGGATGTGTAATTGATCACGACTTTAAGATCCCTCGGAGGTTTAAAAATTCTCAGCCCATTGTCGTTTGAAAAATGTTTGTAAATTATCAGAACTGGGGTGAGTCGAAGTATAATGGATGATTGACCGAGTTTTTTCTACCTTTTACGAGGGAATCGGGGGTTGACGGACATCGAGCATCAAATTATCTATTTGGGCGATATCGAGTACTTACCGGTTCTAGAAATAATTACGCGATACCGACCGCTATGCGTAAGATTTGGTTCTAGGGAATGAACAACCTACGAAAGTACGGAATACTTGGTATTAATGCTAATTGGTTTAGCGACCGCGTTTGGGCATTCTTCGAGTGTCTTCGGCAATCTTCGATTGTTTCCAAAGAAAATATTCAAGCCTGGCATTTCCGAAAATATAACGTAGAAGTTTTTAAAAATTAAATTGTTTTATTAGTAAGTATTCTGTAGGCAACAAGTTTGGTATCCCCTTAGTAAAGGTTTAAAATGTTTTATTAAGTTTTTGTTTATAGTAGCACTGCATCTTCTACTGCACGGCTTGCAACCAATTTGTGTGCGTGTGCTACCATCCTTTTGGATTTTTAATATGCACGCGATGCGGTTGCCGACCTGTATAACATGGAAGACGTTTTCCGGCGTTTCTACTAACTGCATTCGCAGCATCAAGCCTATCTTTAAAATTTGAAAAAAATATATATGTAAAACAGTGCATTACTTTGGAAAATTATTACCGGTTAATGTAAATCTATACGAGCCTTAGATGTTTTAAAATACATCCAAAACAATAATTGGTGTTTGCAAATAAATTCAGTTCTATTTTATTAAAAAAAGTGTAAACTTACCTTAAATCTTCAAAACTTTTCACAAAAAGTCTATAACGGGCATTTTTACAGCTTAACCTTGTTACGCCTTTTTCCCAATTCGTAATTACATTTCTGCAACTACTAGTTCTATATTGTATGCAATTTAACTCGCTAGCATTACTTTTAAAAGATGGTTTAATTGAAGATTGGTTTTCATTAATAAATACATTGCAATGAATGAATTTTAAATAGAATTATTCGTAAATTGCTTTCCAACTTAGTGAAAATTACAAACCGCTTGGAATTAATAAAAAATTGCTATTCATATAAATGTTGTTCCTTATGTGGAAATACGAGTCTAACTATAAACAGATAAGAAGTGTAGTTTTGATTACTTTTGAATGAGGTATGCTTTTGTATGTAACGTGTTGGATTGACAGGAAGTGCGGTGGTAGTAACAACGAGTTGTTATGAACAGATGCGTAATCGGTTTTTGTTCTTGGTTCCGGTAGATTAAGTACTTTGAGTGATACGCGTTGCCTTGCTGATTGTGTCTTTAGTTTTTTTTTCTTGTAAAATAAAAGGTTCACGGAGCATTGACTTAGTGATTACGCGTTGCTTTATTAATTGTGTTTTTTTGTGGATTTGTCTTGCTATATTTGAACTGTGTGCGATCTAGTTTTCATGGCCTCCTTTTTCTTATCAGAGTAGTGCATACTTTGGTTTATTCAAACACAGTTTTAAAACTTGAGTGTTTCTAAAAATGGTGATACAGTTGTAGCAGGTTTAGTAGAGAAAAAAAAAGAGGTTGCTTCTTATGAACAGGTATCTCATTCACTTCTAAAGACAGTTGGTACTGTAGTTCCTGAATTTTCTAACCCCAACGAATCTAAAATAGATCTTTGTTTGCGCGAATTTGGTTATGCAATAGCATTAGCTTTTCCTTTGTTACCATAGGTAGCAAATAAAACGCTTCACGTTACTGTTAGTTTAATGTATTACGTCGTGCCTTGAAAGCCCGTGACTCTATATTTTTATTACTATTTTTCTTTACAATTTGTGTTACAAAATCTTTCAAAATTATTGTCTCAAGAAATAGAATTAACAAGAGATTTATCGATGTTACGTAGTTCCACCAGCATGATAATGTCTGCTGCTAACACCAGTGAAATACGTAGGCGTGATTAGTGTAAAGTGTGAGAAATTCTATCCACACCCTCACAGTCAAGGGTGCAGTGCTTCGTTAGTACAGGACAACGGGAATCCCACATTCAATTGCAAGGAAGCGTTGCTGAAGGACTGTTTGTAAGTTGAACTATTTCCTACTTGTTTTTACTTTAAATACCTATCCGTTGCTTTGCCATACCTTTGGCGTGCTGATACCTTTTACCATAGACTTGCATGCTATTTTAAATAAAAGAAAAAAAAATCAATACTACTGGACTACTCATATTAATTGTGTTTACCTATTTATATTTTGTTAAAATTTTCTCTGCTTTATGTCTAATTGGTGTGTGTGGAAACGTTTCTGCTACTCCCCAATATTACCTCACTTTGTACTAAAGATTTGTTATATTGCTTTTAACGTTGTTATATTATATAGATTATCCCAACAGTTTTTTTTAATTCTACAAAGTACTGCACAATTATACTTGATCCGTATGCTATGCTTTTTCTTTGTTTCAGGTTTACAGGACTAATTTGTTTTTTTTCAGGTTTACTATTCTAATTTTTCTATTGCAGGTACTGTTACTAATTCCTTACAGCCGCGTACCTTATATGTTGGTCTGCTTTCTACAACCCCCCCTACTCACCGATTGAGCCGGGTCATTTCTTTGTTTTTCTTTGTGTTACGTACGGCCACGATCCAACGTAGCATAAATTTGACGAACCAACGTGGCTGCCCCGATAATAACGTCACAAGTCACTATACGAAACGAAAATTTCAACAAACCTACACAAAGCATGCGGAACGAATAGGTTTTTAATAATTATACCGCGTTATATACGGTTTGAAAACCGTTAATTGATCTGTATTACAAGATGAAGTTTGCATTTTCCTAGTCGAGCTCGTAATAGAAAATACATTGTGTAAATTACCAGCAATTATAGGTGAATTTCCTAATGCACGACATTGAAAAATATTTCTCAAATCATATAGCCACTAATTAGTAAAAAAGAAAGGTCTACGCTACTTTCACTATACGTCACATAATTGTAAAGCAATTAGTTTGTCCTCGTCTACGTATTTTCCAACTATTTAGCATTGTGCATGTAATTATGTTAAAACCAGAAAAATTTTAAAAGTCTTGGGTTTTTGCGAATTCTGAAACAGCACATTACTGTTTAAAAAAATGATTCTAAATATTATACACTTATGGGTTATAAAAAACTCATTTCTAAAATTCTTGCGGTTTTAGATTTTCTCGAATAATGGTGGTTTAAAGCATATGTTATAGATGAGCAAAACAATTTAAAGAGGTTTGAGGCTTTAAAGTGTAACTTTGTAAGGGATGGTCCGATTTTAAATCTGTTTGCAGATTCGAATTCTGCATTAAATTCTAGACTAACAAGATGTATTGCATGGCTAAAAAATTTATAAGAACGATCATAAAATCGTTGCTGGTAAAAAATCTTAAAATGGGGTAGCTCCCTGGGGGACGGTGTAATCTAAGAAATTCTTAGATATTCGGGTAGCTGAGAAAATTCTAATATTAATTGATACCAAACAAGATAGCTTTATCTCGAAAGATGCATTGGTTAGACGAAGAAAACTATTTGGTTCAGATGTGGGAACAAAGAGTAAAATTTAGAGGTTTGAGAGCTTTAAAGTGTAACTTTGTAAGGGATGGTTCCATTTTAAATCTGTTTGCAGATTCGAATTCTGCGTAAAATTCTAGACTAACAAGATGTATTGCATGGCTAAAAAATTTATAAGGACGATCATAAAATCGTTACTGGTAAAAAATCTTAAAATGGGGGTAGCTCCCTGGGGGACGGCGTAATCTAAGAAATTCCTAGAAATTCGGGTAGCTGAGAAAACTCTAATATTAATTGATACCAAACAAGATAGAGTTATCTCGAAAGATGCATTGGCTAGTCGAAGAAAGCTATTTGTTATGTTATAGAGCAAAGAGCATAATTTAGAGGTTTAGGACTTAAAAAGTGTAACTTTTAAGGAATGGTTCGATTTTAAATCTGTTTGCAGATTCGAATTCTGCGTAAAATTCTAGACTAACAAGATGCGTCAATGGTTAAAAATTTATAAGGACGATCATAAAATCGTTGCTGGTAAAAATCTTAAAATGGGGGTAGCTCCATGGGGGCGGCGTAATCTAAGAAGTTCCTAGAAATTGGGTATTTGAGAAATTCTAATATTAATTGATACCAAACAAGATAGGTTTATCTCGAAAGATGCATTGGTTAGACGAAGAAAACTATTTGGTTAGATGGAGCAAAGAGCAAAATTTAAGAGGTTTGAGGCTTTAAAGTGTAACTTTGCAGGGCGTGGTCCGATTTCAAATCTGTTTGCAGATTCGAATTCTGCGTAAATTTAGACTAATAATTATCGCATGACTAAAAAATTTATAAGAACGATCATAAAATCGTTGCTGGTAAAATCTTAAAATGGGGTAGCTCCTGGGGAGTGAATCTAAGAAATTCTTAGATAATTCGGGTAGCTGAGAAAATTCTAATATTAATTGATACCAAACAAGATAGGTTTATATCGAAAGATGCATTGGTTAGACGAAGAAAACTATTTGGTTCAGATGTGGGACAAAGAATAAAATTTAGAGGTTTGAAAGCTTTAAAGTGTAACTTTGTAAGGGATAGTTCGATTTTAAATCTGTTTGCAGATTCGAATTCTGCGTAAAATTCTAGACTAACAAGATGTATTGCATGGCTAAAAAATTTATAAGGACGATCATAAAATCGTTACTGGTAAAAAATCTTAAAATGGGGGTAGCTCCCTGGGGGACGGCGTAATCTAAGAAATTCCTAGAAATTCGGGTAGCTGAGAAAACTCTAATATTAATTGATACCAAACAAGATAGAGTTATCTCGAAAGATGCATTGGCTAGTCGAAGAAAGCTATTTGTTATGTTATAGAGCAAAGAGCATAATTTAGAGGTTTAGGACTTAAAAAGTGTAACTTTGTAAGGAATGGTTCGATTTTAAATCTGTTTGCAGATTCGAATTCTGCGTAAAATTCTAGACTAACAAGATGCGTCACATGGTTAAAAAATTTATAAGGACGATCATAAAATCGTTGCTGGTAAAAAATCTTAAAATGGGGGTAGCTCCATGGGGGGCGGCGTAATCTAAGAAGTTCCTAGAAATTCGGGTAGCTGAGATAATTCTAATATTAATTGATACCAAACAAGATAGGTTTATCTCGAAAGATGCATTGGTTAGACGAAGAAAACTATTTGGTTCAGATGTGGGAGCAAAGAGCAAAATTTAGAGGTTTGAGAGCTTTAAAGTGTAACTTTGCAGGGCGTGGTCCGATTTCAAATCTGTTTGCAGATTCGAATTCTGCGTCAAATTTTAGACTAATTTAATATATCGCACGACTAAAAAAATTTATAAGGACGATCATAAAATCGCAACAGGTAAGAAATCTTAAAATCAGGGTAGCTCTGGGAGATAATGCAATCTAAAAAATTCGGGTAGCTGAGAAAATTCTAATATTAATTGATACCAAACAAGATATGGTTATCTCGAAAGATGCGTTGGCGACCCGAAGAAAACTATTGTGCAAAATTTAAGATGGTAATGTTATTTTTACTGTCGCCAGATGTGGGAGCAAATGTGGGATTCTCCTCATTTCCGCCTTATGGGAATTTACATGTAAATGTGTGTGGAAATGAGGGATTCTCTTCATTTCCGCCTTATGGGAATTTACATGTAAATGTGTGTGGAAATGAGGGATTCTCCTCATTTCCACCAAACCATCACCTCCACCTCCTCATTTCCACCTTATGGGAATTTACATGTAAATCTGTGTGGAAATGAGGGAATCGTGTGGAAAAGAGGTTCCAGGAGCCCCATAAATACCCTACTATCGAATTGTATAGAATTCGAGTGGAACAAGCTAGAGCTGCAATTGAAAGTGAAGAAAGTTGTCACGACATACTAGTGCCGATTGTCATACTGTCGCAAGCATTTATAATAGTACAAATCAATTGTTAGGACTTTGATTGAAAATGCTACTTTATCTTGAAGCTAGACCCGGACTAACGAAAATTTTCAACGTAAAGTATATTTTCATCTAAGTTTTGTTCGTGAAGTTATCGCGTTTCTTATTTTTGAATTTTTGGTATTATAAAAAACCTTATTTTCATGAACTAAAAAACCATGACAAGTGCTTTTGCAACTCTTGTTGTTCTTCTCTTTTGATTAAAACTTTGTGCTAACTTCCCAGACAAGGTTGATAGTAAATATTGGCAATTTACTATTCAAAACCTCTGCCAAAAACAAATACCACGTGAGTTCTCTCTTTAGAGTTACTGAAAACGAGTGTATACTACTTTCCAAAATGCAAAAATCAATGAGCTTAATAGTACTCTTTTTAAAAATTTCACTACTTACGGGGTTCATATTAGAGCTGGTACTTCCTCCGGACGCAGAAGATGAGAGTTTTTGGTTACTCCAAGTTTCAGTACAATGTGGCTGGTAGTTGCCTCCTTGTGCTTGAGGGGCTACGTAAACACCGCTTGGAAGAGCTGGAGCCTGGTTTACACCTACAAACTGATGTTGAGGTGACGGATGCAAAACCTTTCCAATGACATCGGTCAGTTGATTGTGTAGATGGAATCCTGGAGGTTTTACATATAAGTCGCTATTAATGCCTGCCCCTATTCTAACACCGTCATCTCTTAAATTTCTTTGACCTTGAGCATTAGTAGTTGCGCTGAAAAACAGAACAAGAAATGCAAAAGGTATTAAGGACATCATTGTTGAGTAGACACTTTTGGTACTAGTTTATAACAAACTTGGTGATTGATGTGAATATAAGTACCGCGAGCAAAAGTTTATATATTCACAAATTATCTGAATCATAAACTTTATTGTACATTGAAATAAATTGGTTTATGAAGCAAAATTTCGTGCTTTTGTTCTTTCGTTCCATATTGTTTACGATTGGTATGGTTATTATTGATGTAGGTTGTGTACGGATAATCAAAATTTAAACCAATAATAAAACCTTATCGTCTACCTTCTTAATTCTGAACTTTGAGTTCGGAATTACGAAATTGTCCAAATGGTAGCAAACTAAACCTAGTACAACGATAACACATTGTACTTGATTAAAACCGTATTTTATCAAGCAAAAATATGATGTTGACTGCATTTTACGCTTTTCGTAGTCTTCTAGGGTTTCGTACGATTATTACAGATGCAAATAAATCCTGAAAAAACACGTTCAAGAAGTCGATATTCAACAAGTTTCTACGTAATACATGGCAATAGTTAATATTCTATGGTTTATTAATATTTTTCAAAGGAATTGGTGCTTGTTCTACTTGACGCATTCTCAGACACAAATAATTCATATTTATACTTATCGTCTCTTTTTCCAAACTGTGAATTAGGATCGGCCGGTCCTAGGTACGTGCCGAACGAGCGGATGCACAGAGCGGCAAAGTTTTAGGGTGGCAAAATAGCGTCGGATTATAATGCAAAAGATATGGATTTATTGCACATAAAAATATGAAGCAAAGCAGCGATGTGTAATCTGAGACCCCTTCTGTTCATTTCCGCTATTTTGAAGTCTATTAACAGAAATTAAAAACAGATGAATTGACGTGTAATAATTTAATTTTTAAACTTTAATAAATAACAAAGCGCTTTTGGCCTGAACCATTCTGTGCTTTTTTTGTCAAATTCAATTTAAATTTCATAATTCGAACAACTATAAATGATACTACACTGACAAATTAAAAATATTACTAAAAAATTACTTTATAAGTTTCAACTCTACATGACGACATTTATAAATTTAAATTCTACTTGTTCGTTTGGGTAATGAAGCCAAAAAGCTTAAGCTGAAAGCGTTTTGCTATTTATTAAATTTTAAGAATTAAATTATTACACGTCAATACATATACATCTGTGTTTGATTTTCAAAACCAAACGTGTACTCCGCCAATTAGTCTACTAATAGCTTGAAATAAACTAAAACTCAATAATATTTCAATATACACCTGAAATGAAGTGCCATAAAAATCAAATCTATAGCGAATCAAAATTCCTTGCTGAACTAAACTAATTGTAAACACCCTCTGATAGGAAACCTTTAAGCTGACCATCATATAACTATAACACAAAGTACGCCATCTACATTATTTTCTTTGCATTTATCATTCACGTTCTTGAACATTCGTTATTTGTGTGACTCATTGTCCTCCTGTCGTGAATGAATTTGTTAGATTTCGTTTAATTATATAATACCCTATGCCATCATCATTAGGTCTTCAGTCCTGGAATTGGTTAGACGCGTACCCTCATTGTTTCCTATTTTGAACTAATTTTCACATTTCCCTGAAATTTTCAGTCTACTTCTATCACTATCTGCATGGGAAAGTCTGATCTCGGTTTACCTCTGTCTCTTTTTTCCTATCTCTACTTGTAATATATCCCGTACTATACCCCAGAAATGTCTTAGAACGTATCCTGTCCTTCTATTTCTGCTATTTTTTCTTGTTTTCCAAAGATATCTTTATTCTTTTACTATTTCTATAACCTATTTGTTATTAACTTTGTCTGCCCTCATACATCTGAAGCATAACATTTCTGAAGGCTTCTATCTCCTCCTGTCCGCTTTTCCTACTACCCCTATTTCATAGACGTACTGTTTTCTGCTCCACACTAAGCTTTGAACAGTTTTCTCCTTGTATCTATGTTCGTTGTCTTTGAACATAGCTGCTGTTCTTTCTTGTTTGATGCAGTTCGGCCACCTTTTATTGTTTTACAGTTTAATAACCTATTTTCCCCATATTCAGTCGTATGCGAAGGGGAGGCGTCGCCGTGGATCAATGTAGTAAGCGTAAGATTACGGATTCCAAGATCCTGGGTTCGAATCCCGACACGACCGACTGTTTGAAAAATAGCAGGTTAGTATTTTTCACAAAAACTGCGCCCTCGTTCGGGTGAGAGTTTAAAGTGATGTCTCCTGTGTGTGTTGCCACACACGCTAAAGATCCCTACCTTGCCTGGAACGGCAAGGATTCGGCAAAATTCTAAATTTCCAGGCAACAAAAAACTTGCCTCCTGGCCAATGTAGTACCTTCGGATGGAGCATTGGAAATGTAAATGCAATGTATTTGAAGAGGGGTAAGCAGCTTTTAGGTGCCAAGTTCCCCCAGCACTAGAAACTTTGTGAAATTAATAGTTTTTCCAATATATCCTTTCGCACAATCAACATCAGTTAAAATATTTACAATCAGCACCTGCAGTTGTTTATAATAATCACTAGATTTAAGTGCACTGATTTTTACGTAATTAAGTTTTACGTCTTGAAACTTGTTGGACATGTACCTCAGCTTATTTATGTTCTGAGCTAGCCTACACAGTTCCCTGAAATTCTCACAACAGCCTATATACAGCTCGATTCCCCTTCCTTTGTTTCCTAATTATATGCCCAATTTTCAGTGGTATGTGAAGGGGCTTAAGCAGCCTGTGACTGCCAAGGATCCCTTAACACTTCGACCTTTGCTGTATTAATAGTTTCCCAGTAAATTCTTTTGCACAATTAACATTAGTTGAGAGTATTGCAAGACCAATACCTGTAGTTGTATATAATAATCATCATGTTTAAGTAGTTATTTTTTTTCACTGTTTGTTTTTCCATCTTGAGACTTGTTGGATCAATGGAGATTGATTTCTATTCTGAGTTAGCCTACACATTTTCCTGAAATTCATACATCCCACATCTTTCACTATCTGTGTGCATTAGTCTAACCTAGGTCTACCTCTACCTCTCCTTTTTCCTATCTCTGCTTCTAATATATTCCACACTATTCCTCATGTCTTAGTATGTGGCCTATCATCCTACCTCTCCAATTTTTTACTGTTTTTTACATATTTCTTTCATCCTCTACCATTTCAGATACCTCTTTGTTCTTAACTTTGTCTGTCTATGATATCTTTATCATACGTCTGTAGCACCACATTTCAAAGGCAACCATCTTTTTCCTGTTTGATTCTGCTACTGTCCAAGCTTCACAGCCATACAGTGCTGTGCTCCACACACATGTTTTAAGCAATCCTTTCCTTGTTTCTGTTTGCTGTTTTTGAACACAGTAGTTGCTTTTTTTTGTTAAATGTGGCACGATCTTGTACTAATCCTTGCTGTATATCTTTTGAACTTTTTCCATCTTGCGTTATTTGGATTCCTAGGTAATAGAAATCCTTAGCTTCTTGTGAATTCTCGTTTTCTATTTGTATTCTTGTTTTTGATTTAATTTTCCCTCTCTTGCATACTAAAAATAGTTTTATTTTTGTTAATTTTCATACCGTATCTCGATATTAGAACCGTTTCCATTCATTAAGAGCAGCTTCTAACTCTTCTTTGCTAGATGTTAATACCGCTACATCATCTGCAACTCTAAGCATATCAATTTTTGTCTCTGCATAGTAATTCCAAATGTCTTTTTGCATTTGACAGTATTCATTGTCTTTTTAATGTACAAGGTAAAAATTAATGGGGATAAAGCACATCCCTGCCTTACCCATTTCTTAATATTTACTTCTCTACTTTCCAGCTCTAATTCTATTACCGCTGTTTGCTCCTTGTATAAGCTGTGCACTATCCGTTTATCCCCAATGCTTATTTCAGTTTTTTTTAGTATTTCGAACATTTTTTTTCCATTTTACATTGTCGAATGCTTTTTCCAGATCTATAAACCCTATATACACGCTTTCTCCTTTTTCTGTTGTTTCCTCCATTATCACTCCCAGAGCTAGAATAGCCTCCAGTGTTCCCCTGTTTCGCCTAAACCCAAATTGATCTTCTCCTAGTATTTCTTCAGCTCGTTTTTCCATTCGTCTTTGTACAATTTTAGTTAATATTTTAGAAACGTGTGCTGTCAAACTTATTGTTCGAAAATTTCTACATCTATCCGCGCCTCTTTTTTTGGTTTGAAATCTTTAGGTATCTCGCCTGTTTCATACATATAGTTGGAAGGGACGTTTTGTTACTGCATGTTTAGAGGTTTTTAGAGTTTCTGTTTGCAGTTTATGTGTACCCGACGCTATACCATTTTTCAGACCGTTTCATGCTAATTCAAACTCATCTCTAAAAATATGATATCCGTCATGATTTTAAATGTCTGATTCCTGTTCTAATGCTGTTATTTGCTTTCCCGCATATAAATTACCTATATATTCTTGCCATCTAATCACTTTCTCTACATTTTCTGTAATGACGTTTCCTGTCGGGTTCCTTTTATTTTTGCTATATAGTTGTATATCCCTAAAATTCGTTCTAATTAATTTGTATCCTTGTCTGTCTTTTCTCTTCTCATCTTAGTTAGTACCTCTTTGCACTTTTCATTAATCTATTACTCTATAGCTTTCCTGTATTTGCGAATAATTTCCCAAATTATGGCTTGTATCTCTGTTTTCCTGTTTCGTCTGATCTATTTTTGTATTTTCGTCTTTCTTCTTTTAAATTCAGGATATACTTTGTTATCCATGGTGTCTTATTTTCCTTTTGTGTATACCCCAGAATATCTCTGGCCGCCATGTCTAAACTGTATTTAATGTTATTCCATACTGTTTCTACTTCCTTAGTATCAGAAATTTTCCCGCTATTTTAGCAATTCATTTGACCTTTTTTCAAATCTTTCGTTAGAATCTTTATCTTTTAGCTTCGCAAAGTCAAAATGAATTTTTCCGTTTCTTTTTTCAAATTTTCAAATTTAAGAGCCGCCTTCATCATTACGATGCTGTGGTTAGTGTCTATATCTGCATCTGTGTAGCTTCTACAGCCATTTACTTGATTCCTAAACCGATGCCTAACAATAATGTAATCTACTTGGTATCTTCCTATATCTCCTGGCATCTGCCACGTGTATCGTCTTCTAGCATGATATTGAAATAATGTATTTTTGAAGATTAAATTGTTCTTGTCGCAAGCTTCTTCCAGCCTATTTCCCCTTTCTTTACTGGTGCCTAAACCAAATAAACCTACTACCGCTCCTTTCCTACCCTCACTTATTACCGCATTAAAATCCCCTGTAATTATTAAATTTTCATGTCCTTTTACGTATCTTAGTATGTCTACGATATCTTTGTAGATCGCCTCTACCTCTTCCTCCCTGTAGCTAGAGGTGGGCATGTATACTTGTATTATTACTGTATTTACCGGTATATCGTAGATTCTAATCTAACCATGAGTACTCCTTCATTCTTTTGAAAATAGTTTTCTACCCGTCGTTCTGTCTTTTTTCGCATAACTATCCCCACACCCGAATTTCCTTCATCTGATCCTGTATGAATTACACTGAAGTCTCCATTCCAAAAATCCCTCGCCTCGGACCAACGGACTTCGCTGATCCCTATTATGTCTAGTGCTAACATATCCATTTAGATTTTCAGGTTCTCTAGCTTACATGTTTGCTTCAAGCTCTAACATTCCACGCTACAACTCGCAGAATGTTCACGGATCTTTTTTTATACTTTGGGACCACATCCTCCGAAGTAGTTCCCTCCCGGAGATCGGAATGGGGGACTGTTTTATCTGCAGAATTTTTTACTCCAGAGGATGCAATCATCTTCACTAACAAGTATTGTACGCACTTTACTTGGGAGGTAATGTGGTGATTTTCCGTTGCCTGATAAAATTTCACAAATATTACCAACTGTAAAAGTTTCCGAAAACAGTCTTAAAGCCCCAAGCGTACATAGTATACCTTGCAGCTGCGGTTTAGCATACATACGAGAAACAGGACGATCAGTACAGACTAGACTAAACGAGCATAAGCGATGCTTAAGAACAAGCTAGTACAATCGCTCAGAGGTGGCCGAACACCAACATGAATCAGGCCATACCATTAACTTTGACAAGACGAAACCAATTGCCAAAATTTCATTTTTCTACATTAAAAACATCAGAGAATCCGTAAAAATCACTAAAAATTCAAACAATCTAAACAAAGACGATGGCTACTTCCTTTCCCCCAATTTGGAAAACAAGCCTATGTTCACAAAAGCAAAACCGTGATGTTCACTGATCCTCTACGACACTCCTCTCTATTTCTGATAATTCATGCATCAAGTTCTCGTTCTATATAAACTACCGCTTTTGCTACTTTCACCAGTTACTTTGCCACAAAACACCTTTTTACTTAAATGGGCTGATGAGTTTGCTAGTTTAGAAGTAACTTTAAATGCTCTTTACACTTTAACTTTTCTACTTAATATTATCATTCTTATCTTTATTATTATTGTTATTTATCTTCTTTTCTTGTC
The DNA here is from genome assembly GCA_036346225.1 of Platerodrilus igneus. Lineage (NCBI taxonomy): Eukaryota > Metazoa > Arthropoda > Insecta > Coleoptera > Lycidae > Platerodrilus > Platerodrilus igneus. The sequence goes on from JARFIW010000942.1 coordinate 15,182,712, forward strand.
CTGATGAAGCGAAACGCCGACCTTAGTTTATAAACTGACACGGTCCCAACCCGGAACCATAAATAATTATAATGACTTCGGCCGCGAAAGCCTCCGACAATATCACATCAAATGAGCAATTTGAAATTACACATTTTTCTGCTTTCCTATTTAATTATTACATTAATGAATTCCAAACTATTGGTAAAATCGTTCATCAAAACAAGAAAACAGTTCAGTACAAACTTTGCACTATAACGTTGTCCGTTTCAAAATACTTACCACCCACATATTTCTTAATATTTTACTACTAATAACCTAAAGTAGAGTGTTTATACCGGTTCTGGCGCCACATTTCCACCAGCATCCACATTTCCACACACATCTGGACCAAATTTACATGCAAATTCCCATAAGGAGGAAATGAGGTGATTCATCTCCACATTTCCAAACACATTTGGACCAAATAGTTTTCTTTGACTAGCCATTTTCATCTTTCGAGATAAATATATCTTATATTTTTATCTTTCGAGATAAATGAGCATCCTCATTTACTCCCACATCTTGACCAAATAGTTTTCTGCGACCAACCATTTTTCATATTTCGAGATAAACCTATCTTTTTTGGTATCAATTAATATTAGATTTTTCTCAGCTACCTGAATCTCTAGTTATTTCTTAGATTGCATCACTTCCAGAGAGCTACCCTCATTTTAAGATTTTTTGCTGGTAGCGATTTTATGGTCGTCCTTATAAATTTTTTAGTCATGCAATACATTAAATTAGTCTAGAATTTTATGCAGAATCCGAATCTGTAAACAGATTTAAAATCCGACCACCCCTTACAAAGTTACACTTTTAAAGTCCTGAACCTCTAAATTTTGCTCTTTGCTCTATAACCTAACAAATAGTTTTCTTTGACTACCCATTGCATCTTCCGAGATAAACCTATCTTTTTTTGGTATCAATTAATATTAGAATTTTCTCAGCTATCAGAATCTCTAGGAATTTCTTAGATTGCATCACTCCCCATGGAGTTACCTCAATTTTAAGATTTTTGCCGGTAGCGATTTTCTGACCGTCCGCATAAATTTTTTAGTCATACAATATATCAAATTAGTCTAGAATTTTTTGCAAAATCCGAATCCGCAAACAGGTTTAAAATCCAACCACCCCCCGCAAAGTTAAACTTTTAAAAGTCTCAAACCTCACAATTGTTGCATGTTTTATACAACCATTGCCTGAGAAATCTAAAACTGCGGGGATTTTAGAATCCAACCACCCCCCGCAAAGTTAAACTTTTAAAAGTCTCAAACCTCACAATTGTTGCATGTTTTATACAACCATTGCCTGAGAAATCTAAAACTGCGGGGATTTTAGAAATGAGTTCTATATAAGCCATAAGTGTTTAATATTTAAAACCAATTTCAAACAGTAATGTACTGGTTTTTAGAATATTTAAATCCGCGACTTTTTTAAAATTTTAAACAGTTATCAATTTCTGGTTTAACATTTTCCGAATTACTAAGTACGTCACAAATAATTATATGCTCAATGCTAAATATGTACTTTGGAAAATACATTTCGTTTCCGAACTAATTGCTTTACAATTATGTGACGTAGAAGTAAAAGCAGCGTATACTTTTCTCTTTACTATTGACTATATGTTTGAGTAATATATTTGAATGTCGTGCATTAGAAAATTCCCGTATAATTGCTTGTAGTTTATTAATAACACAATGCACTTTCTAGTACGTCCTCGAAAAGCGGTTTATAATAATTTTTACTAATACAGTTTAAATTTTGTAAACCACATTTCTAAATACATATTCACAATTTTTTATTCTTAGTCTAGGCCTACCTTTTCCTCGGTTCGGGCACTCCATCGTCGACACTAGCGTTCTTATGCGATAGCTAGCCATACGGTTGTTAAACGCTATGCTAACCATTTTTACACTAACTGGTTTTTCCACGTATAGGAAGCACCGCAAGCGTTGCATTTAAAAACGTTTGCAGGCACCATTTTAGTACAAAACAAAATCCGCACTATAGGACTTTGGTGAAACTTTTAAGCGAACTAACTTATAAACTAAAATGTTTGCTCTTGCGTAGCTGCTTTATGCTCTCTATAGAATGCAAACCTAAGGTTTTCGAAGACAGCCGAACGATATTAAGGATTCAGCGAGGAACTAAATGACGTTATCTTTTGCAAAATTTTGCTGCTCGTCCAGTACATTTAGCACCAATGCATGCACCCGGTTCGCATCGTCGATGCTGCGAATGCAGTTAGTAGAAACACGGGAAAAGTCTTCCATGTTATACAGATCAACAATCGCATCGCGTGCTTATTAAAAATCCAAAAGAGTGGTAGCACACGCACACAAATTGGGTGCAAGTTGTGCAAACTTGTTTTCTACAGAATACTTACTAATAAAACAATTTAATTTTAAATAACTTCTACGTCATATTTTAGGAAATAGGAAACAATTTGGAAACAATCGAAGATTGCCGAAGACACTCGAAGAGTGCACAAGCGCGGACGCTAAACCAATTAGCATTAATACCAAGTATTCCGTTTTTCGTAGGTTGCTCATTTCCTAGAACCAAATCTTCCGCATAGCAGTCGGTAGCACGTAATTGTTTCTAGAACCGGCAAGTACTCGATATCGCCCAAACAGAGAATTAGATGCTCGGTGTCTGTCAACTTCCGATTCCCTTGTAAAAGGTAAAAAAAAACTTGGTCAATCATCCATCTAACATATACTTCGACCCGCTACCGTTCTGATAATTTCGAAACATTTTTCAAACGACAATGGTCTAGGAATTTTTAAACCTCTGAGAGTTTTATAAGTCGCGATCAATTACACGTTCGAGTTACCGGTAAACTAACATATTTTATAGTAACAGTGCGCTGTATAATACATGCATACCCCTTCTCTGCAATACTGCTATTCTTGTAGTTGCTTGAAAAATTCAGTCGCGCTTTTTACTGCTAGGACCGCTGCAAAGCATCATTCTATACTTTCTCTAAAAGTATAGCACATCGCGCACTTTTCTGTCTGATAATTAAATTTTGCTGATATAGGCTTTTACACTTTCGCATATTTAAACATCTAATACAATCGATTAACCACTTCCGATTGTTCTAACGGAGGCCACCATACATTCCGCCGCACCGTTCTTTTTGAATCCAACGATCCCATGGGCGTCCACACACTAACACCTAACATATCTTTCCTACTATTTGTTAAATAAAAACTACCGGCATTGCCATGTCCGTATACGGACGTAAGCAGATGTTTGTGGATGTGTACGAGAATATGTAGCCATATACATTAATCAGTCTAAGCTATTTTATTTAGTCCACGAAAACTACTATTTTTCTAAACCACAATTACTAATCGCCTTTATAGGTTTAACATTTCTACCATTTCCCAATGACTGGTGCTACGTACATGAAAACTTTAATTTCTTATTGGAGAGAATCCTCATTCTCCAACGCACTGCTGCGTTATTGCATGCCCACCCCTATTGGAGATATATGCTCGTTATAGGTTGTAGCACCCACAGTTTTACTTAACTACACTCCGTGAGACCCTTTTAATCTTTTTAATCGTGTCTTTCTCGCATACATACAGTAGGACTTTGCTTTTGTACCAACGAATTCTAATACTAGACCCTATTAAATTTGTCTTTGAATTTCCCTACAACTTTTTTGTTGACAAGCGGTATATTGTATTTATTATCTGCGGTGTAGTCACTCTTTTAAGATAAATATATCTTTTTTGGTATCAACTAATATTAGATTTTTCTAGGGAGCCCAAACCTGTAAATAGATTTTAAATAGGATCATCCCCATACGAAGTTATGCCTTTTAATAACCCAAACCTTTAATTTTTGCCTATCTTTATTTAACTACATCCTTAGAACCTTTTTTTGCTACCCAAGACATATGCTTTAACCAACCATTTCCCGAGAAATCTAAAACCGATGTGTCCCGCGAACACCAAGTGGAGATAACACGTATACTCAGTCAACCGACGCACCCCTCTCTGTGCGACTTCTATTTCGTGGTAACGTCACAGTCTTTTGTAAATAAAAAGCAATGTAATACTATTCTTAGATGTTTATTCTGACATACATAACAAAATTTAAAAATATTTAATACCCAGAATGGAGCCATTTAAACTTAATTTTAATAAAAAGTTATACACAGAGAACAGTCCTTTCTTTATGTTTGTTTGGAGTGGTTTTAATTTTATTTAATTTTATTCGCAACTTAAAATTTAAATCGACACTCAAGTCCTCTATCTCTTTTTATAGCCAATAGTTTGATACATAGAGACCGTCTAGGTTATAGAATTGCAAAATGTGCCGAAGTTTGCTTCTATATATAAAGTCTTTGATTCCACTGACAACCAGATCCATTCCTTCGTGTAATTCTTCCAACTTGTGACAATCTTTTATTCGCGGCTCTCCCATTATATCTTGCATACGTATCTTGTTAGCTTGATCGACTTCTTCTTGTCGGTATTGGAGGAAATCCTTATTCTCCCACTCACTGTTGCACAGTTGCATGTCCACCACTTTTGGAAATATATGCTTGTTATATGTTGTTTTAAATTATCCGAAAGGTTCTTTACTAGGCAAATATACAATGTTTAACGGAACCCCTTTGCGTGTGGTGTACGCAAGGTTACGAAACCCGCATTTCTTAGGTCGTCTATGTTATCTGCCATTTCGATAAATACGTTTTTAGAATAACCTTTTAAAACATATACGGATTTAGTACCAACCATTTCCGCAAGGACGCCTACATAACTAAAAGAGTTCTTTTTACTAACCACAATTGCATACAACTTGTAGAAACCAGATGTATCTAAGTCAGTCCGTCGGCACATAAAATAATCTTTTAATTCTTCCTCATTTTCTTTAATAAGATGTTCTTTGTCTAACACATCTTTGTATTGTTCGCGTATTGTCGCAGTGCTTTTCATGTAGTCCAATTTTCGCTTTTTTGCAACCATTTCCTCTAATTCCAGTTGTCTCTTTCTTCCACTTACAGCGTATGGCATGCATAATAAGGCAATTTCCTTTAGCGTAAATGGATAGAGTTTACTGCCAATATTTACGCGTTGTCGTACAACCTCTGGACGAATGTTAGGCGTATCTAACAACCCCAATTCCGAAATAACTATTTCTTTTGGGATTTTAGATATAGTGTTGCAGATTGTGTAAAATATGTACTACCTGCTTTAATGTAGCACTTGTGTAAGATTTTGGCAATCTTCCTCCTCTACTATCTCCTAATAATTTACAATTAAATAGTTAAAACTGAAAACCGAAAGCACATACTTTATCAATTTTTTCCTTTCCTCTGGTTTTTCGGATAACTTAGTTTGCAAGCCCGTCAATTTCTTTGTATTGCCATTGCCCCAATACACGTACTGTAGCAGGTTATTATACACTAAACAGCAGCTATTTTGTAGCTTGGCCGATAGCTTACTCCACATTTTGGCAAGTAGTACCGAGTACATTGGCGCCTTTAGGAAGTATAACTTACTATCTTCCAATAAGGTTAAAAGGTCTTTTAAGGGTTTATACAACCGTTCCGCACTGACATAGCTTCCAATTGTACAGTTGTATATTGTCGCTTCCAATCGCGTAATACCATGTTCTTTGGCCAAAGTAGACGCAAATGTTTCCCTTAAACGTACATCTGGACAACGTAAAAAATCTAGTATATAATTGCCAAGTTGTTTATTAACACCAGGACTTGTTATCTAACACACAAATTTGTTGTAGATCTTAATTCTTGCATTGGTAGTTAGCCATGTTAAACAATCAATTCCTACAGTTTTATCGTTGTCAACTATAATATTACACTATTCTTCGTTTTCTCCCCTATAGCAAAAGTTATGCTTTGTAGTTAAATAATTACACATCTCCATCTTGCTAAATATGCCAGCAAAATCTTGGGTTACATCCATGTCAAAAATATAGAAATAATCTTTTTGAGTTCGTCTAATATATCTGGTAGTTACTTCAATAAAGTTTCCAACTTAACATCTGCTAGTTCGACTTTGTATGGAACACATATAGGATTTTGGAATTTTTTATTAATGCATTCGAAGTCTTCTTTTCCGATAATTTCTTTTACTCTCTGGCCCATCTTGTTAGTGCTTTCCAGAGAAAACGGAAGCTTAGCTTTAACACCATGCCTAGCGAAAACAAATCGGTCGAACTTTCTTCGTCGTTTGCTGTTAAATGCACCACAAATTTCTTTTTTTAGGATAGGCATCCTTTTGTTTGCAGTTGTTTGTTCGGCGTCAGAAAGGTCGCAAATTTTAACCAACATTATATTGTCACAAAATGGTTCTGTAATTGGTGTGTGTAGTCCGCCAGTCAGCATCTGTTCGCCTTCGACATAACAAATATTACCAATATCTGTCACCAGATTATTGTTGCACATATTTTCTGTCAACAGCCATAATCCAAATCGCTCATTTGTCCGTTTCACTTTATTCCCAAGAAGTTGAGAAACGTTAATCACCTTGGCGACGCTCATGTTTACCGTTCTCGCTACTGTCGAATACTAAATTGAATACGAAAAAATTGTTCTCTTATGTATCCTACAGAGTGGGGGTGTATATTGCCGAAGATAGTCGAATATGTCGGACACCGCCATATCGCTTACATTCTCTTGATTAAGAACAGTTTTGCTATCCGACCTAGGTTGGATTAAAACATTGTACACTAACGTTCCTTACTTGTCTAGTGTCTCACATAGAGCAGCCCCTTTCCTCGTCTGTGATTACACCTTTTTGTACCCCTACATCATTGATGGGTTTTTAGGTCAACGTCCAAAATAAAATTAAAAAATTAAAAAGTAATAGTAAAAGGAAAGATCAAAAGTAAAACCTTTCAAACTTTAACTTGTACAACGCTGAGAATGCCGCTGAAGGCGAATGGTCGGAAAGCATTCATCTATATTGCATAAGGGAATGAAACGCCGACGGGTGTCAAACTTTTCACTCTGGCACTGAAGTACTAAGATAGTACCACCTGAAAAATGAAACCCACTTCATCTCCCAGTTAAGTATTACTAGAACCCTCTGGCCATATTCTACCACTGGACAATTTGACCAAAAGGTCGATTCGGAAGTCGACCCCATCAACCACTCTCTCCAACTATTTTAAAAAAAAAGTTCCCTTGAAAAAATCCATAGGAAGTTTCTCGAATTTAGCCCCCAAAGTAACCTAAATAGCCCTGATGTCTGATTAGTATGTCCCAGTTCAAAAACTCTAAGTTCCAATTAAAATATAAAAAGGTAACTAAAATTATACACCTATACTTAGTCAAAAAAATAATTTCTACAGAAATTTAAAATTAATTTAACTTAAATACCCTATTGTGCTAACCTACGTTTTGTCTCAAAATATTTTTAATCTCAGTTCTTGTGTTCAACTTTTTATTACAAATCCCATGCGGTTAAAAAAATTCTCTCATGCCAAATCCCTCAGGATTGACATATTTTATCGTTATTTCATATATCCCTATAACATTTTATTAATCATCATTAACCCTAAAAATTGAAATATTCATCTAGTCCTGGAGAAGTCCATCGCGTCTGAGAGGGAAATACTTTCCCCCCAACATTATTTCGGACCCAATCACTAACTTTATGCCGTCGTACGTCACATCTGTGTTTTCACGAAATTATTTTTAATCCGGGAACTGTCAAATTATTATTGCTTTTCCACATTTTAACTCGCAATTAATAACTCAATTCATTTTTAAATAATAAATTTACTTTACACATAAATTTCAATTTAAAAAAAATCTCAGTTTTCAGGTCACGTTCAGTCAATTTGTCTTAAAAATCCGTCAACATAAGTTTTCAAAAAAATCTTTCAAAAAACTTACACTCCATCAACTAAATTTAAAAAGAGAAAACTTCAAAAACTCGAATACAAGACTTTTTCGGTGAAGCGACTAAAAACAAAAATTGTCGGACTATACGTTTATACAAAAAAATAGTTTTATCCAAAAAAACGTAAAAACCAAATACACAAAAAATCTGAAGCTAGTAAAGGTTTCTTTAAAATAACGAAAGACTACACCGTATTTAAAAAAGTTTCCCTAACAACAAAACAAAACAGAGTTTAATGCCAACAATTCTATCGACTACAAATTGAAAAAATCACGAAACACGATCGCATATTTAAAAATATCCTAATAAAAAAACAGCCCTAAAAAACAATACTGCTTTAGGGTTAAAAAAATTTCTCATCAAATACAAAAACTGCAATTACTTTAAAAAATTTACAATTTACTTTTGAAAAAGTCCTAATTTTTAAAAGAATTGTCCTACTTAAAAAAAGAGTGGTCCTAATAAAAAGAACAACTTCAAGGTCTAAAAACGGCCCTAACATTTAAAAAACTGCCTTATAAAAAAGATTTTGAAGATGTACACCAAAACCTTACAAACGAGCTATAATTTAAAAACAGCCCTACCAGTAAATAGTAGGCGCTGAAGTTGAGAAGCTACTTATTAAAAATAGTAAGACATTTAGCTACCTATTAAAAAAAGTAAATATTTGAAATATAACCAGATTGTTTGCTATAAAATAACATCAAAACTATCTCTTATTAGAAAAACATCTTATCACTGGGCGCCACAAGTTAACTGTTTTGGGTGAAATAGGTGTTAAAACATTATAAATTTTGATTTTCCCCGAAGAGGCAGGTACCCCGTAACAATGAAAGGGTGCGTGGACTAACTGCGTAGGTGCGGGAGTGGGTTCCTATAGTTAAATTACAACAGAATATAAGGCACGATAAAGAAATATAAAAAAAGATAAATAGCAAGATTTCAAATTAAAGATTCTACATTAACTTAACACTTACAGTGAAAGGTCATGTCCCTGTTAAAATCGAGGTCGTCAAACACACTGCTACCGCAAACTTATGATGTCATTTCTATGTGAAAGGCTGTTATCCCATATAAAACCATATAAAGTTCTAATTAAATTGCACGAAATAAGTTACTCATTCTAGATCTGACTAGCCCTGGTGTAGGTGAATCTCCTTTACAAATCCGGACTAGCTATTTTCTAAATAAGTAAAATAAGAATCCACCTAAACTTAACCTCTATTAACATAAAAACATAATTTCATTACACATGTACATATAAATATACTTTTCTAAAAATAAATTTTTATTTGCAATCTGACCAGGTGTTGCTGAAATAAATCCTATAAAAAAAACTTAAAAATAAACTTTAACCCAATCCATCAAAAGAACCATTCGGAGCTCCACATACTCCTGGTTTCCTATTTAATTATTACATTGATGAATCCCAAATTATTGGTAATGTCGTACATCAAAGCAAGAGAAAAGTTAAATACTAACCTTGCACTATAACGTTGTCCTTTTCAAAATACTTAACACCTACGTATTTCATAGTTTTTACTACTAATGATACTACTAATAATAACCTTATCCTTCGGTTAGTTTCTTATGCCGAAAAAAGGTCATAACGTATTTACCCATAGTATTAGTTAACTAACTTAGGTAATTTTCAGACCACACCAGCTTTCTATTTTCCAAAACAACAGTTACAACACACCTCATAATTCCAAATTAATGGTGGGATGAACAGATCCAGCTTCGCTCCCAACAAATGGCCACAGAGATGTTAATTCTGGCCGCAGACGTTTTGAAATTTACCATGCAGAACCACAAGCGTAAAATGAAACAATTCTCGCATGCCGCGTATTTCCTCTATCTATGTCTTGCCTAATTTTCCAAAATTCCCTAACCTCACTACATTTTTCAAATGTTACACTAAAATCCCCTACTTGTCGAGGGTTTGACACGGAACAGCCCCATTCCCCGTTCGAGATCACACGTTCTCGTACCGTACATCATTGAGGGGTTCTTAAGTCAGCGAGCTCAACTTTCATCAATTTTAAATCTTTCTTGTTTTATTTGCGCGCTTATGTCTACATTTTAATGTTTTCAGGTAACGGATTTCCATAAGACTTTGTCTAGCTCTACTTCTGTTGTGTTCAGCAAGACTTATTTTATTCCTATTATAACTTATACTTTCGTTACGGTCAGTTTCTCTGTAATACAATATATAGAGTTCACGTCATGCCTTTTCATCATTCCTCACTCTTTCAGTCTACTATAATTAGACGATTATCTCATCTTGGTAATCCTATCTTCTGTATTCTGCCTTTTTATTGTCTAGTTAATACATTGTGTGTGCGTGGTTTGCCTTGTATGATACTTGCAACAATGACTATTAAAACCATGTCATATTACATAAAAATACTGAATAACTTCCTAAAGCTCATATTTTGGATGCCTATTGTTGAATTCACTATCCTTTACATAACAATTCTAAAAGCTTTAACCATGACAGGCTTTTACTATAAAATTTGATGGTTAAAATATAATTGGTTTGTTTACATTCTTTTGTTTAAATATTTTATAACCCGTTTTTCAAGTTCCTTATATATTTAACAGGAATAAAACGATTATATTTGTGATTTTTAGTTTAATTTGAATAATATTACTTACTTAATTGCAAGTCTTAGTTTTTAAACACTGTTTTAGATGAAATTAAGATTCTGCAGGGTGCTTCAATGAGAAGTTAGTCCATTCAAAATTAAATATTATTTTTTCACTCTAATTTAACGTTTAGCGTAATGCTTCGCGATGCAGTATATATTATTTAGTTTTGAAATAATTCCATTAATTTGATTGGATTCAATTATTGAATTTTGTAAGATATTGAGGTGTGCAAATGATAAAGCCAGTTTTATGTTATTAATCAAATTTTGTACTGAATGCAATTGATTAATTCGTAGTTCATCAGGCTTGGTATTTTTTAATAAAAAATTGTTTCTACTAAAGTAGAGTGAAATCATTCTACTGGGCTAGTACGATTTGGGTTATGTAGTGTATTATAATGCATTTTATATTATTAGTTTGATATAACCCTTGGATTAATTCATTTTTTCATTCCGTCTATTATCTGTCATTATGTTTCTAGGAATGCCGAAATGAGTAAAGAATTGCATATGTTTATTTACTATTTCCACAGATCTTAAAGATTTTATTGAATATGATTGTCCGAATTTAGAAAAACTGTAAGTTAATATCACGAAGTATAGTCCGTTTATTCGATAAGTATCTGCGTTAAGGTGACCGAAGGATTTGTGTCTAATTAGAGTTGGTTTAAATATTATTTTGTTTGGTTTCTTCGCAGATTTCGCAAGAGTTTAGTTTCGTACTTCTTGTTATATTTTGTGCCATTAATAGCTTTTTATTGATTTTAGATTTTGTTGTATTCCACGATGTAAGTTTTTGTTGCGTGACACCCTTTAAATAATCCTTTTTGTTTTTTATTGTCTGTGATATCTGTTAAAATATTATTGGCTGTAAAAGGTGACAAGGAGTTGTTTCTGAAGTATTGTTTTGAGACTCTAATAAGTTCTATTTCTATTTCTTATGCCGGGCACGAGATAGATTTCGGGCCTCTTGGAACGGTTTTTTAAAAAGGCTTCTCCCATAAACTCTTCTATCAATCTTTACTAAAACAGAAACAGAAATTACAATTGAACAAGTGATTGCGTTATATTCATTAACGTTTAACAATCAAAGTTACTTTTCACTAATTAAATTAATTAAACTAAATTGAGTAGCTCAAACAACCAACAATGTTAAAGTTGTGAAGCTCGAGACTGACTGGCCATCTTGGGCTCCTGAGGGTATTTATGGTATCCCGGCCTCTCGCCTTGCTTTTGGAAACTTCAGAGCTCATGTCTGCTATCTTCTTTATACAATACAAGGTAGTACTTCTTAGTAATCTTTATTCTAACAATACGTTTCATACAATCTATTGTGACCTGCACCTGCAGTGTCATGTGACGTCTGGAATACAAAGTGTTCACATCCGTTCTCATGTCTGGTTTATGAACTCCCATTAACCTTTTGTAATATGTCATTCAATTATACATTGTTGTATCTAACTTAAGTTCTAATGATTCTATTTAATTATACATATGTATTGATTTGATGGATATATAACTTACGCCCTACTTTACTTGTCATAATTATTAATATTTTTATTCTAGTTTTAACTAACCCTTTATAGTTCTTACATGACTCTACTTATGTTAGGCCGACATCATAAATGTGAATTTGTATTGTCCTAGAATAAGCTTAACGTAGTAATAAGTGCTTTGTGAGCGATGGTTTTGCGGTCGACAGTTCGGAGGAAACTGCGTTTATATTTTGTTAAGAATAGCAGAGGGGTGTAGCAATTAGGGAGCGATCATTAGTGGTTCAGTCGTCGCGCAGTTGGGAGCGATAAAAGCACGCTTCCTAAAGACACAAGTGGTAGTGAATTATAATAGAATTATCACGGGTGTGAAATGGAAACGGTTCTAACAGAGAGATATAGTATGAAAATTAACAAAAATAAAACTAAAGTACTAGTATGTAAAGGAGGGGGAAATAAATAAAGAACTAGAGCACAAACAGTAGTCGAGAACTTAAAAGAGGTTAAGGATTTCTGCTACTTAAAAACTGAGAAACGTTCAGTTATCTAAGGTACCAGTAAATTTACTGCAAAAGGTATCAGGAGGACACCAAGAATAATGGTCCTTTTCCTTGTAGAGTGAAAGTGGTCAATTGCAAAACTATCTAAAGGATTTCTTCCAGCCGAGAAGTATCAGGAGAGCTTAAAGAATATTAGTCCTTTTTTTTATCAGGGGAAGGAGTTCGATAGCTAAAGCGTTTAAAGGATTTCTTACTTCCCGAAAGGTTTTCAGACATCATAAAGGACATTAGTCCTCTTTCTTGCAGGAGGAAGGAGGTCGACTGTAAAATCACTTAAATGTCTTTTGTTTCCTGGGAAACGTATTCAGGATTTCACAAGGCATATTAATCCACATTGTTATAGGTCAATGGTTCTCTATTGCAAAAGTATCTAAAATATATCTTTACCTGCCGAAGGGTGTCAGGAAATCATAGTCTATATTAAGTCCGTTTTTTTGTAGAGCTATGACAGTCAATTATACAATCATTTTAAGATTTATCCTTCTGCCTATAATTATCAGAATATCTTAAAGGATATTAATCCTCCTCCTTGTAGTCCATTGCAAAACTTTATAAACGATTTCTTTTCGTGCAGAAAAATATCAGAAAGTAATGAGGGTATTATTCCTCCTTCTTGTTGGGCAAAAATAGTCTATTGCAAAAATATCTAAGGGTTTCCGTTTCCCGCAGAATGGTTTCAGAAACCGTAAAGAATATTGGTAGATTGCAAAACTGTCTTGAGATTTCTTTTTCTGGCGAAAACTAATAGGAAATCATTAGAGCTATTTAATCCACTTTTTTTGTAAGAGGAAGGCGGTCAATTGCAAAATCGTCCAAAGGATTTATTTTCCGGCTGAAGGATAGGAGGATATTAGTTTTTTCTCCTAGGTCAAAGGTGATCAGTTGCAAATTATCTAAAGGATATTCTATCTTACCTGAAGGTACCAGGAAATCAAGGAATATTATATTTTTTTGTATAAGACGAAAGAGGTCGATTTCAATATCATCTAAAGCATTTTTTCTTACCGAAAGTTATCAGTATATCGTAAGAATATTAGTCTTCTTTCAAGTAAGACGAAAGAGGTCGACTGCAGAACCATTTAAAGGATTTTTTTCCTGTGAGAAGTATCAGTAGATAATAAGGAATTGTATTTCTCGTTCTTGTAAGGCGTAGGCGGTAGATTGAAAAACTATCTAAAAAATTTCTTTTTCGGCCGAAAGGTAGCAGAAGATTATAAAGGGTGCTAGTCCTCTTTCTTTTACAGCGAAAATTGTCGATGGCAGAACCAACTAAAGATTTTCTTCTCTTGCAGAAAAGTATCAAGAAGTCATATGAGAAATTAGTCCGCTTTTCGGTAGGATAAAAGTGGTTGATTTCAAAACAATCTAAAACACTTTTTCCTGCCAAAAGTTATCAGGTGATCATAAGCGATATTAATCATCTTTGTTGTAGGGCAAAGGAGATCGATTGCAAAACCATATAGAAGATTTCTTTCTCTGCAAACGGTATCAGAAGCTCCTAAAAAAAAATAAGTTTTTTTTTGCTGGTATGGCAAAGCTGGTCTACTGCAGATTTATCTAAAGGAACTTTTTACTACCGAGAGATATCAGGACATCATAAGATTTATTAGTCCTCCTTCCAGTGTGGCAAAAGTGGTCGGTTGCAAAACCATTTAAAGTATTTCTTCCCTTGCAGAAGGGTACAAGGAGATATAAGCAGTATGAATCTTGTTTCTAGTAAAGCGATGGTTAGTCGAATGCAAATAATATAAAGGATTTCCTTTCCTACTATAAGTATCAGGAGCCTATACGCGATGTTTGGTTTCTTTCTTGTTGGGCGATGGTAATCGTTTGCAAATCTATTTAAAGGATTTTTGTCCTGCTCTAGGTATCAGGGGATCATGAGAAATTTTAATCATCCTTTTTGTAGGAAGAATGCAGTCGATTGCAAAAACATTTAAAGGATTGCTTTTCCAACCAAAGAATAGGGAGTCTATTGGGCTATTGATTATCCTTCTTGTGGGGTGATGGTGATCCACTGCAGAACTATTTAGAGGGTATTAATCCTCATTTTTTTAGTGAAAAGGTGTTATATTTAAAATCATTTAAAGGTTTTCCTTTGCTGCCAAAATATATCATGAGCATCTAAGAAAATTTTATTTCCTTTCTTGTAAGGCGATGGTGAACTATTACAAAACCAATAAAGATTTTTTTTCCTGCCGAAAGTTATCAGAAGCTCATAAGGAATGTTTGTCTTTCTTTTTTTGGAGTAAAGGTGGTAGATTTAAAACTATCTACAGATTACTTTTACCGCCGAAAAGTAGGAGGAAATTATAGTGGATGTTAGTCCTCCTTCTTATAGAACAAAGGGAGTCGATCGCAAATGCATCTAAAGCATCTATTCTCCTGTCAAAAGGTATCAGGGGATCATAAGGGATATTAATCCTCTATATTGTAGGGTGAAGGTTGTAGATAGCAATAATATCTAAAGGATTTGTTTTACAACCGAAAGGTATCGGGAGATCATAAGTGATTAGTCCTTTTTCTTGTAAGGCGAAGAAGGTCGATTGTAAAAGCATCTAAAGGCCATCTGGTCGTTGGGAAAGATCTCAAGGAAGCGCAAAGAATATCGTTACTCTTTCCTATAAAACAAAGATGGTGGACTACAAAATTATCTACAGGATTTTTTTTCTTGCCGAAAGATATCAAGAAGTTATAAGGGACATTAGCCCAGTTTTTTAGTAATGCAATGGTGCTTTTAAACCTTCCCGTATGTATTAAACACAATTAATAAATGAAACTATTATGAGCAATTATTTATTAACAAGCCTTTCTATTACAAGTATCGCAAAGGATTCAAACACAGTTTGTATAAAGTTGCTATTAGTTCTTACTCCTAGTTGACCGGTTCTTTGTTTCCCACTACTTTTAGATTTCGAGACTGCACTTTCACTCTCAGGTGTGTTTGGTGTTGCTGGATATCTTAAACCAGGAAAGAGATGCTCCATTACTCGAATTTAATTTGGGGTGAAGTTGGTGTAAACATCATGACTTGATATGGCCTAAAAATAAAAAGAATCTTAAAAACATCAAAAATAATAAGCTAGCACATATATTTAAGCTAATAAACGGGATTTTCAGCTATTGTAAGGTATTTCCAACCACACACACTGCATACATACATCATACGTACGCATATACGCCAAAATTTTAAAATATGACTGTAAAATGCGGTAACAAAACTACGACAGCTAATTAGGAGAGAAAAGTGAACTGTATATAAAATTAAGTGATAATTGAACAAACAACGTATAATTAATGTTTTTAATCAGTTCAAGCGTTTACTAAAAGCACTCGCCTGTTGATCACGAAGCCGTGCCAACGAAAAAAACGATGTAACATCTACTCTGCTTTTGCGGGTGTAGCGAAGCACATTCTTGTCAATAGCGGTAGTTCTGAAAAAAAGCGGTTCTTCAAATTAGGAGTTCTGCGTAAACATGTAAACCAGCGATGCGGACTGTTCGAACGACAAATCGATTCTCTCTTGCTTCGTGGATTTTCCAGTCAATTCTGTTCTTGAACATGCGGCGATAACACATACGTAGACCTATTGCAAAGTAGATAACAAATGTTAGTAAACAATTCAAACGATACAAATTATGCTAATTAACTGTCAATGCTTTGATGAGCAGCATAATTAATTATCTGAGTTTGTTGTTTACTCAAATCCGGCGAGAAGTTAACCAAATGTAAACTGCGGTAACAAAACTACGATAGCTAATTAGGAGAGAAAAGTGAACTGTATGTAAAATTAAATGATAATTAAACAAACAACACATAATTAATGTTTTTAATCAGTTCAAGCGTTTACTAAAAGCACTCACCTGTTGATCACGAAGCCGTGCCCACGAAAAAAATGATGTAACATGTACTCTACTTTTGCGGGTGTAGCGAAGCATATTTCTGTCAATAGCGTTCTGAAGAAAAGCGGTTGTTCTACGTAAACATGTAAACCAGCGATGCGAAGTGTTTAAACGACAAATCGATTCTTTCTTGCTTTGTGGATTTTCCAGTTAATACTGTTCTTGCACATGCGGAATAACACTGAGTTTTAACACTCGCGGCACTTGTTGGCGCGTGCTTCCAGTAAACCATACAAATTTTACTAACAAATTTAAATATACAGAGGCAAACGTAAAATAATCAACAAACTCGATGTAGAATGAATGTAGCTTTAATTATTTACAATATAAACGGAACAATGCCTCGTATTTTTTAAAAGTCAAAAAACGGCAATTAAAGTTTTGCATGAATAAGTAAGACAAAAACTATTGGCAGATGGGATTTTCAATGTGGTTTTCTCGATATCGGCTTTACGTGGGTGGAAGAAAGATAGCTATATATTAACCTAATCACTTTGCTCCTTTGTCTCTGTTCGTTCCGCCTCCCACCTCCTACTTTCCAACCAGGACTTTTTGTATTCTACCGTTCACGTTGTACCTTCCACATTCTACCCTCTGCAATCTAACTTCCACAATCAACATTTCACATTCTACCTTCTACATTCTGTTTTTCACATTCTACTTTCCATATCCTACCTTTCGCATTATATCTTCCATCTTCCACTTTCTACGTTCCACCTTACACATCTTAAAATCTCGGTCACAATAGCTTCCTTATTTCTTGATACTTTTTAACGCGAAAAGCGTCTAATGGGATCAAATTTTCTTAGAAGTCCCAATCTGATGTTTCTTTTAATCTAGAACTAGCACCTAACAGAGTTTTAACCCCTTAGTCGTGGTGATTGTAGCTGTAGGCCACAGGAATTTTAAAAATACAAAAACGGTGTAAGATAGGCGCGTAAGCGAACTGCTGCGCCGCGATATTTGTAAGAAGTCCGATGGATACACAAACTTGGTGGTAAAATTCTTTAGATGATTCTGGCCTAAAATTTTGGTGAGCAGGTTTTTTGTCAAATACCATTTTTAAGACATGTCTTTAATTTTCGTCACTACTTTGCCGCCCCTATTTTCTATTAAAGGCGACGCGACGCGCTAATTCTTTCGGCTCGTCCTGTACATTATAATTTTTAAACTTCGAACGACGCGGTATATTTAGTTGTATTTAGTGTTGTGGCAACCAATAGATGCACTACGGTTCGCGTCATCCATGTTCTAAACCAATGGGAATGCTAGGATCTAAAAATGTCTGAAAGGAACGGGAGCTGGGCAGGGTGGGTTTAGCTATACTTGCATCGACAGGATATTTCTCTCTTATAATTGTGGTAGCGATAGGCTACGATTTATTCAAAGTATAAGTTTATAGTAAAAATGTAAAGTGTCTGAACAATTTGGAGCCGTTTTGTAAAGGTTTTACTGCATTTTAAATAACAACCTGGTGGAATGTAATGAAGAATGTCCTAACTGCGGAAGTATAAAAAACCCATTCGAGTAATGCATTGCAGCATTGGTTTTTTTCGAAGATTGCTGGGATTATTTCACCATTATACAAGAAATTCGTAAACTAGATCTAACCAAAGCATTCGGGCCCGTTATTACAGAAATTCTTCTGATTTCCCGATTTAATCCCGAGCCACCTCCTTTGACATCGAATGTATACAAGAAACTGCATATATTTTAATTAGTATTTTAAAACTGCAATAGCGCATGCAAACATTATGTTCGCGAATTTTGAAAAAAGCGATAAATATGTTTGTTCCCTATGTACAACAGAGCAAAGAATTCATAAGAAGTTCTCGATTTCTCGTCAAACGGGTGTTTCAATGTGTAGATTTTACGGCTGCCATAAAATGCTGTAGTGCACCAATTATGAACACGTGCTAGAAGACTGCATTTTTCGACAAATTAAAGCATCGGTCAAGATTTATAGATTTCTCCGCGTCCGGAACACGCAACTCTTAACCGAGGGCTATTAAACATACCATACGCTTGATTTTTGTGTTAGTTTACAAATATAATTACGATTACACGTATGAGTTTTTACAGTACTAAGACAAACAAATTAGCAGTGAGTTTTTGAAGTCATGACAATACATCGGATGTGAGAGTTCCACAAAAGGATGTACTTAAGCTTATAGACAAAACTGCACATAATCTAAACGAGTACAAAATATCCGAAAATTTGCATTATCACAATATCGAAGTGGTGTACGATCTGTTTGACTGCTTAACACCAGTTATTCAAATCGTTTGCTATCACGGTACTTGCTACAATAGCGGCGAAAATAAAGTAGAGAAACTGGATTACGTAAGCTGGCTGATCGTTTGCAATTGTCAAGTGAAATTCAAAATAATGCAGTTCGTCCAATATGTCAAGCACACTAAAAGTAATCGCGATAATGTAAATGTGGACCTGGAATATTTGCAGTTTAGCTGAGAAGGTTTTTAAAATTAATTGCGGGTACGACAAATGTAAAAACAGCATTAATTTGAAACGGTAAACATAAGTAAAACTTATTTAAATTACAAATTTCTACAGATCAACACGCAATGATTTTAAACGAACGCAAGTGCTACAAAATATTTAACATTCGCGATCTTTAAGTTACATATTTAGTGAATTAAATTCCAGAGATCCTCCTGCGCATAGGATGAAATCGTTAGCTTTGCCACAAGTGTGGCAGGAATAATGACAGACAATTAGTCGAGGCCGAGGACAGAAACAAAATTTTAATCAAAAGCGATATCCAAGCTACTAATTACTTCTTTGGCGGAACAAGTGATCAAAACTGGAGATAATTACATGCCACCCCGATCAGTACGTAAAAGACGTAAGGTTTGCCCGAGCTCTTATGCATATGTTCGAAAAATGGACCCAAGCAGATCAGAACGAATCGTGTGACTCCGGCTCTTGCAGTGATAATACTCTGTTTTCAGTGAGATAAGCACAGCAAGAACCTTTTATTGTATTAATTATGTATTTGTATATTTTTTATTTCCTAAGGTTTATATGTGTGTGTTGGGAGATCTTGGTAGCCCAAGGTAGCCCTTGGTTGCATAACCCCCACTACATACCACTGAATATCGGTGAAATAGGGTATGTATTTAGAAAACCATAGAAGGGGAACCGAGCTGTATTTATGCTGTGGGAATTTTAGGGAAATGTGTAGACTAGCACAGAAAAGAAATCATTGGAGGAATGCGTCCAATTGGTGCCAGTACGAAAAATTTAATAAGGAGAGAAATAATTGTAGTTAAGCCTGATGGTTATTATAAACAACTACAGGTTTTGATTCTGCAATATTCTCAACGAATGCTGATTGTGCGAAAGAATTTATTGGACAACTCTTAATTGAACAAGTGTCTGTGTTGGGGTTCCTTGGTAGGCGCAAATTGTTTAACCCCATTCACATAACTCTGAATATTAGTAAAATGGGTGTATATATATATATATATATATATATATATATTTAGAAAACAATAGAAGAGGAACCAAGCTGTATCTAACAAAAAGAGTAACATAGAAACAAGAAAAAAATGTTGAAAACTTATTAATGGAGCATATCATAGTACGGTTATGAAATAGGAAGAGTAGGAGAAGCAGACAAGAAAAAGGTAGAATTCTTTTGGAATGTGGTGCCTCTGATGTATGATGACGATAGCATGGACAGACAAAGTTAATAACATTGTAACAAGTTTATTTTTCTGCAATATCTTGACAAATATTTAAGTTAAAATTTTTATAAAAAATCAATTCAAGCCTAATATCTCTACACAGTCTACGTAATATTTATTACATGTTGTTGAATCCAACATAAGCTTTAGAACTGCGAGCATAAATTATAAGTTAAGCGGTGACAGAAAATACCATTTACGAGCGTCATTATAAGAGCTCCCTCCTATAATTGGAAAAATCGTTGTGACAGTTGTCAGGCGGTAGCATACGTCATAATAGGACACTTTCACCTGAGCTGTTGCTTGAGAAGGTCGTTCGTTCTTTGTATAGAAGAACATGGCATCGGGTTATTACAGCTGGTGTTGGAAACACCGGAAGATAAAAGTTGATTTTGATATTAAATCGTCTTTGTTAAGGCACTATATGTCGACGCTTGGCAGAATATAGTTTGCACAAAACAAGGCGTAATTTAAAATGGTTTAGAATAGCAGTAAGTATTACCGAGCTTTAGGGCCTTTGTTAATTTAAATTTGCAGTGCAGCTTATATGAAATGCAATTATTTGAAATGAAAATTTTATTTGAAATGCAACTTGTTTGAAACGTAATTTAATTGGTATGCAACTTACTTAACATGCAGTTTAGTTTATGTGGCAATTTATTCAACTTGGATAATTTACTTGATGTAAATGCACGTGATGTTCGCTTGCTATTCTGTATTAAGGTTAATGAGATTATGTGTTTTGGAGAATTCTAACCTGATTATTGTTGAATTAAGCAGATTCCAAATTATCATTTAATATTCCGGAGACGGTCTAAATACATTGCAAGTAAATTTCTGATGGATAAACGTCTGGTATGTAATTAGAGTTTTTAAGTAGGTCAAGCTGTAACATTTGGAATGACAAACAAGTAAGTTTATGTTTGTTCACGTGGAAATTTCCTAGTTCATTATGTGATTGACCTCTGGTTAATTTTATCATTGGTGAAAGGAATCTATTAAACTTCAGTTTTATCTTTTTATTAGTACAAATAAAAAATGGTAGAGGGCGGTATATATGTAGAATAAGGGTTAACTTTCAGGATTAACAAAAATTAAATCTATTATTTGAAAACCAAACTATCTAAGTTTAGATAACTAAATTGTTTCATTTTGCTCAACAATAGTTATTAATTGGTATATTGTATTATACAATTTAAATGTGAAGTCTAAGTAGTACTACCGAAGGCCAAATAAATATATTTGTAGAATACATTTAATCATTCATAATGCTCAAGTTTAAACAATTACAAGGATAATTATTGCTAGATTTTTATAATGGAAAAATTACAACACTCTAATCTTTGTGAGGTACAGATGTTGAGATCATTATCGAGTATATAAGTACATATTTTTCCTAATCATAATTTAGTCAATTTTTGAAGTAAATTTGTTAAGATAAAGCTTTGTAAATAATTTTCAACTAAAACTTAAGAGAATAAAAGTTCATTTTGGTCAAGTCTATGATTATTAGTTGGAATGAATGGGGTTTGATTCTTATTAATTATAAATTTTTTTGAAGTGAATGCACAATCTGTGCTAGTCTTGGTTTAATCTGATTACAGGTGTAGCAGTGCATCTTTATCGAGCCATAAGGTAAGCATCTATAAGGGTTATGTTCTCGTAATATTTTTTAGTATAGCGTTATTTGAGTATAGGTTTCCGCATTCCCCTTATACAAACAGACTCAAATTAGGTCTTCATTGTATACAAAAATTCGGTGGCGCCATATTCACCACATTTTTGGTCGTAATCCAACCCCGACTCAAACTCATGTTCTACCCAGAGCAAATCGCTCGACTAGCCGCTTAGCGTTTGGAGGTTTCCATATCTACAAGCCATTTTCCATCTAAACTAACCTTGGGCTCTTTACGTCATCAGGAAATCCTCGATATCTATCCTTGTGCCTTTCAGCTGGCAATATAGGAGTAAAAAACAATCCATTAGCAAGGCAAAACGTAATAACATAAAAGTTGTAGAAATAATAGGAGAAGAAAGTTATCTGTGGAAACTAAAAAAAAAGTGAGAGGAATAGAAGGACAAAACACGTTCAAAGGCATTTGGGGTATAGTGCGAGATATATTACAAGCAGAGATAGAAAGAAGAGAGGTAGTGGTAGACTAAATCAAACTATTACACGCAGAGAGTGAAAGATGTAGGCTGTAGACATTTCCGGGATATGTGTAAGTTAGTTCAGAATAGTAAAAATGGAGGTACGCGTCTAACCAGTTCCGGGACTGAAGACTTAATCTAAATATGCTTAAATATAAGTCTATTGACTGTAATTAAAAATGCATAAACAACAATTTTTATTTTGCCGTTCATTATTTTTACATTAGCCCATTAGAGATAACTGGCTTACTCCGAAGGGGTGTTTTGGGGATAACTTCACCTTAGTTTTGGTTTAACTTTCTGCTAACAAAAATGGTTACTTTTTAATACTGTACACATACAGCATTAGAAAAAAACTAATCTGATCATATAATTACAAACCGAAGGTTGCTGAAGATATCCGAACACGGTCGAGAATTGAGTGGGGAAATACAAAAGTGATGAACAAATTTTGCAGGCGAATAAATTGCTATCGAACCGCTTTCTCTATCTTATAAACCATCAGTTTAACAATACCTTTTAAAGACTTTTTCGATTAAATAATAATTCAACATACTTTTCTATTTAATTACAAAAAACAACACACACACACACACACACACACACACGCATATACACATACACATACACACACGCGCGCACCCACGCACGCCTCTAGTCTTGTAATATCATACCCTTCAACAAAACTAGGTCTAAACGCCTTACCTAATCTAGCATCCGGACCACTAGCTAAATCCGCTATATGATTCCGTATCTCTTTGCTAGTTATATGTTAAACATTGACTAATTTCCTACTAGCTAAGTATGCCAACTAGAATTCAAAAATGTTAATTCCGTAATTTAATATTTGTTTATTTGAGTTATACATCTATATTTAATACATTAAACGCCTTGGCGCCGACTAAACCTAAAAATCTTAGATTAAACAATATCAGGGCTAACCTAACTTAACAGGAAGAGAAGTTCTCTGACGTAATTCTGATGTCACGCTCGTATGACGTAACCAGCCCATGGCGTGAATGGCACATGGCGTATAAGTCGTGTTTGTATTTTATAAAGATGGGGTACTTTGTCTTTAGTAGCAGTACGAATTTATGTCGTTAGAGTATTATAACCCAATTGATTTTATTAAATAATTCAAATACCTCTGTAATAAGAATATTGTTTAAAGTAAATAAACAAACCTATATAGATATTGCACCTTCTTCGGGTGGAGGAAATAGATGGGATAACAGAACCTGTTATCGACGGAATTAGAGAAATTTACATTGTAACAAAGTCCATTACATTTACAGATGGATATCTGAACATACAGCACTTATCCAATTATTGGCGAGAAAAAGATGTAGAAAACGAACTCCTAGACGTTAATTTAGAAATAAGATTTGAGGTTGTTACGTTCAATTCCTGCATTTGCATCTTTCCAATACCCTTCATTGATTAATTATTACCAGTTTAAATAATTCGCTCTTTTTGGCTATTTTCAAAGTTATATCTATTATAGATAAAACACATTAACTACATTAACTTATCAGTTTATTCATAAAGCGGTTTGGTTTCTCTATTCATATTAATTTCTTATTACCTATACTACAATTTAGTATCCAAATTATTGTCTTCATCAACGCCTGTTAATTTCTTGTTTTAACGGTATTACCTTATGATGTTATCAGAGTGGAGATTCTAAATTGTTCTCTTGGGAATTAATTCATTTTTACTTTGTACTTTATTACACGTAGAACAGATCCTCTTGAACAGTTCTTAATTCTGAACGAGCAAATACACGCACATTCCTTTCTCTTTCTACTTCTTGTGTATTTGGTAAGTGAATAAAATGGTTGATAAATTACTGATTTTCATGTTTATTTTCTAGCTCGTATCGTATGGTCGTGTCGTAGGACTTAAAAATCGTCCGTACCCAAGGTTTAAAACTTTCCCGTACGTGTAGAATTGTATCGTATGGATTTGATTGTATGTTCAGGTTTGATGTTGCACCACGTGGATTGCTAACTACTCACAACCCTTTTTGGTCTACCAGAATCCTCGAACTACCAGGTATTGTGACTGTAAAAAAAGGCATTGTTCCGGATCTTGGTTGGTTACTGGTATGTTAAACATTTCTTTGGCTTGTTATAAGTACGTAGACGAAAGTAGACTACTTTTTTAAATTCTATTTTACTAGTAGTCCATACATCCATATTTCCCAGATATATGCTAATAATACCGTAACACTTTCCTCATCAGCAGTGCTTTACTATAGCTCTGA
This sequence comes from Platerodrilus igneus, assembly GCA_036346225.1. NCBI lineage: Eukaryota > Metazoa > Arthropoda > Insecta > Coleoptera > Lycidae > Platerodrilus > Platerodrilus igneus. Next base: position 15,207,359 of record JARFIW010000942.1, read on the forward strand.
TATTTACAAATTTTACTGTAATGCTTAATAAGTTTGAATCATCTACAATCCTTCAATACTAATAAGTTATAGTTACTATAGTAGTTACTTTTGAGATACTCTTACATTCTTTATGCAGCATCAATATTCCATTATGAACATAGTTAACATCAGTGTTTTGGGTGGACCCCTATGTATAAAATTAAGTATTCCATATTTTTCTTTTTTTCTACAAATGTGTTAGAATGTAATTACACGAGCTCGTTAGGGTTATTAATTATAAATTAATTTCTTTATCCTGATTGCGTCAGGGGCGTACTTGTAATATTTTATTATAACGCCAAGTGTCACAGACGCACAACCGTACTTATTAATTAATAAACGTTCCTTAAAGGTTTATTTTTTGCTTTTACTAATCATATACATTTATTACTGAAATGATTTTGACTACAAGTCTTATGATAAGCAAATAAAGTATATTTTTAACTTGAATTTTTTTAACAAAGTTATTTTCTATTACCTATATGTTTTGGTTGAACGGACTGGCGTTCTGTCATTAATTATTGCTTTTCTTTTGCAGGTACAAACCTTATTTTATTTCAATGATTAATTTTCTCCTTGCTGAGTTACTTAAATTTTAGCTTACTCCAACCCCCCCCCCCCCCAAATCTTCGGCTGCAGACTAGTCGGCACATACTTTTAGTTACGGTACGAGAGAATAGCGTGACAAGGTGATTATGTTACAACAACCAGTAGTAAACAATCAGAATTTGCGGGCGTGATTTGTTATGTTTTGAGCCGTTGGAGAGGAGAATGTAAAAAAAAGATGCATTTATTTCTTACGGGGTTTCCTAAAGACTTAGTTTTAATGGTGTCTACACACAGAATGAGCACAAAATGCGTCCTAAATTACTCAAAGTGACATCAAAACCCAGGTCAAGGCTTCAAACCCCGGGCCCATGAGCAGTCGGTACGCCCAATTTGTTATTCACTTATATTTTTAAGACTTAATTCATATGAATTCTTTTATTATTTTTTACAATTGTATGTAATACATAAACGGAAAGAAAACTTGATTGATTTTATTAACAGATTAGGTGTTTTGTAAAAGAAATATTAACTTTTGGTTAGAAAAAGATAGTTTGCAGCAGTAAGTACGAAAGTAGATATTAACCTGTATTAGTGTTTTCGTGAAAAATTGGATGTCTGCAGTCGAAAGTACGCATGCCAAGTCGTCGGTGCCAAAAATAATGGTTTAATATGACCTACTGTAACATCCACGAACAAAGAATATTAAAAGTTCGGAGGAGTCGTTGTTCCTATAATGTTAGCCCAGCTAGCATCCACTTCTAGACTTGCTGTTTCTTGTAGTTTAAATGGCTACTACCTATCAGAAGTAATGATCAACTCATCGTTCCGTTGTGCAGGTTTATTGTAATCATGAAAAACAAATCGACGAAGATACAGCGACGTTGCCAGTAAAGATATAAACAAAGATTATAGCTACAAACTTATCTGTTATAGGTTATCCCACGAAAAAATACAATCCAAAAGTGGCGAACCACTACTACACTATATAATTATTGTAATACTCCACCATTAGAAGGTCTAATAATTAAATTGTATGCGAATACAGTGACGTATAGCCCCGATCATCAAGGCACGATCATTTTGCATCTCATCTGACTTACACTGACTTATACCTAAGATATTTTAATGCAAAAGGACCTATTACGAGGGCGGACCAGTACAGGGCTTTTAATAAACTTGTTTATCTTGAGTTACACAATTAATAATACTTATGTTTCTGCAAAGTTATGGTACTCCATTCTCTCCAAGAACGTTTTTTATCACAATAGGGTAAAATTACCTCATAGGGTGCAATAGGTGAAATTAACAAGAGATGCATCAAATTAAACATTAGAAAATGGGGAAGTACTTGAAATTACAAAAGCTAAAGATTTGGAAATTTAATGTTCATTATTGGTTGAGTAATATAAAACAAAGGAAGTAAAAATTGTCTAAACACTGTATAAAATATGAATATAATTACGCTAAATATAATTACATTCAAAATATTGTATACGCCTAGAAAAGGATTGTTAAAAACATCAAAATTTTAGATAATATGTGGTAAATTAATACAAAAATGGTAAATTTGTTATGAAGAAATGTGTGGGATCTTTAATAGTAGTCAGCGTGGGAAGTTCTAAAAAATGAGTACCTGCTAGATTTAGCGTAAAAGTTAAAATGTATGTGTGTATACAGGTTACTGAATAGAGGAGTATAAAGTGTAAACGTTTGATATACGTTTCATATAGAGCGCAACCAACATACGCTAATTAGAGAGTGAGATAAAGGACTACTGAAGTGTATCAGCTCAAATCAGGAAGACTCGTATAACTTGTATTATATACCATAATATGTTGTGCCTGTGTGTTTACTCATCATTAGGTCTTCAGTCCTGGAACTGGTTAGACGCGTACCCTCATTGTTTGCTATTCTGAACTAACCTCCACATTTCCCTGAAATTTGCACAATCTGCATTTATCCCTATCTGCATGCGAAAGTCTGATCTCGATCTACCTCTTTTTTCGTATCTCTGCAATATATCCCGTACAATTCTCCCGAAATGCCTTAAAACGTATCCTGTTTTTCTATTTCTTCAATTTTTTTTTTGTTTTCCGCAGATGTCTTTATTTGGATGAATGGGATGTTAAGGTGATATAGATATGTTAATTATAGGGAAGGACCAATTTGCTTTTGTAGCAATACTGATGGCAGTGGAGCGGTTATGTAATAAATAAAGCAACTACAACGAACTACTTAATAAAGGGTATAAATACCTTAAAGCCTGTGCCGCTGTGGGCAATAATAGTTCACACACAAAAGGGTTACGGACACCAAAGAACGCGCACGTTGGGGTGATGGTGTCGCTTCCAAAAGCTCTCATACGACTTGCTTCTGCAACGGTTCGAGTCCGACTCACTTCACGCACTCCCACTGTCGGTATAAAATGTTTCACTAAAACTGTAGGATACCCGCACGAATAGTATTTATTGTCACCAATACCAATAAATGTTCGATGATGACGTAACATACCGCCCACCGAATTCATAGAATTTTGAAAAGGAGGGAAGTAGGTTGGGTGAAGGAAATCACATGGGATATGACCTTGCTAGGAAAACAGGTAACGAAAGATAGGGTAGTACACTACAACGAGCGATATTACCAACTATGCAAAATATAAAATATATATATATATATATATATATATATATATGAAATAAACAGATATTTAAAAGTAATATACTACCATACATGTAAGAAATGTAAGAAATAATTAAACATAAAATAAAATTAAAATACCGGTAGCGGCGCTAGTTTGACCATAGGTCGTTTTAATGTGCCATGTGCAGTTTTGATCTCCGCGACACGTATAATACCGTCCGCACCGGGAAAGGTATTAATAATACGACCAAACTTCCATTGAAGTGGAGAAAGCTGGTCGTCCTTGATGAGGACAATAGTGTTCTTTTCAAGTTGTCGGACACCTACCTTAGAGTGCCATTTAACCTTCTGATTCAGAGTATGTAAGTACTCATGGCTCCAGCGAGCCCAAAAATCTTGATGGAGTTTTTGCAGGAGTTTCCACCTGCTCTTTAAGGATAAAACGTTGGTTGAATGGTCTTCATCTGGTGGTGCAGAAAGAGGCTCCATAGTTAGGAAATGACCTGGTGTTAGGCAACGCAAGTCATTTGGATCCGAACTCAAAGTGCAGAGTGGCCTTGAATTTAGAACAAATTCAATTTGAGTAAGAACTATGTGTCTTTACCGACTTAACACCGCTTTCCCACAAGCCACCGAAGTGAGGGGCGCTAGGTGGACTAAACGACCACTTTATCTTTTCTGAGGTTACTGCACTATGCAGATAACTCATAAGCTGACGAAAGGCACCTACAAAATTAGTACCGCAGTCACTAAATATTTGAGAACAGCGCCCTCGACGTGCTATAAATCGTCGCAAAGCGGCAAGAAACGCGTCTGCCGACAAATCAGAAACAAGTTCAATATGTGCTGCCTTAGTGGCAAAACAAACAAAAATGCAAATATAGGCCTTAAGAGTTTTAGAGCCTCGCAAGCGATTAGCCTTTATTAAAAGAGGGCCAGCAAAATCAACACCAACAATACTGAACGGTTTGATTTGGGTAATACGTGCTGCCGGTAGGTCTCCCATAGGAGGAATTACCAGGACCGGTTTGGTACAAAAACATCTATGACATGATGATAAATAATTTCTGATTGAATTTTTAATAGAAAGGATCCAGAAATTCTGTTGGATAAGATACGCTGTGGTATTAACACCGGGATGGCAATACCTTTAATGAGTTGACCGAATGATAAGTTCGGTTAATCGGTGCCGCTGAAGCAATAACGCAGGAAACTTTTTGAAATAGGAAAGCGAAGAATGTGTCAAGCGCCCACCTACTCTTAAGATATTTTGTGGATCAACAAATGAAGAAAGTTTTCGCAAGCTTTTAGGTAATTTACGGTTTGCCTTGATCGAAGCTATTTTCTTTGAAAATGTAACATTTTGTACATGCCGAACGATAATCATGAGAGCATTGTGTAATTCAATGTCTGTTAAGGGACCCGTATGACGTTGAGCCATGGGTTTAGAAAATCTATAAATGTAAGCCACGATGCCTTGGATTTTATATAACGATGAAAAGCGACTTAGTAAATTGTCAATGACGTTTGGATCGGTTTGAGCGACAAATGTTAGGATGTTCTTTTCCGTAGTTACCTCGGTAATTGAGGTTGACAATGTTGGTTGAGGCGGCCACGAGTCACTAGGGTAGTAAAGCCATTCAGGCCCCGCCCACCATAGCGAACATGAAATAACCGCGCTTGGCATTAATCCCCGAGATGCAGGATCAGCCGGATTATGCGAAGATTTAATATAAAACCATCGACTAGATGCAATGATTTCTTGAATGTGGCTAACACGGTTTGCCACAAAAGTTTTCCAACGAAAAGGTGGAGAACGTATCCAAGTGAGAGCGACCGTAGAATCACTCCACGCTGAAACATCGGAGATTTCAATCAAGCCTTGATAAGACCGAATGGTAAAAGAAAGTAAATCGGTTAATAACACGGCGGCACATAATTCCAAACGTGGAATTGAAATGCGCTTAATTGGAGCTACTTTTGTTTTAGCGGTTACAAATTGTACAGTTATTTCTCCAGTAGTTTGATTTATGAACTGGAAATACACTACCGCTGCATACCCTACCTCGTTAGCATCGCAAAACCCATACAAATGACAAGTAAAAGGATCCGAAGGGGGTAAACAACGTGGTAACTTTAATGACGATAATAACGGCAATTCTTCTTGATACTGCTGCCATTGAGACGAAATGTCTGCTGGTGGGATGTCATCCCAATTTAAACCTAACATCCACAGATGCTGGATTAGGCGTTTTGCAAAAAGTGTTAGTGGGGCTAAAAACCCTAATGGATCATATATTCTGGCAACTTGCGAAAGTATGTTGCGCTTTGTACATATTCGGTTTAATGGTTTAACCCGAAATGAGAAAATATCTTCTGTTGGTGACCATTGAAGACCTAATATTTTTATTGATTCGTCAGAATCGAAATCGAGTGAAGTATATTGGCAAAAATCTGACGGAATGCCTTCCAAAATAGAAACTGAATTAGAACTTCATTTTCGAAGTTCAAAACCAGCCAAATGTAAAAGTCGGATAAGTTGATCTTTAATTTCTCGGGCCGATTGTATAGAATCTCCACCGGCGACGAAATCGTCAATATATAGATTTGACCGTATAGCCTCAGCGGCTAACGGAAACCTTTTGCCTGCGTCAATGGCTAATTGCTGAAGAGTTTTTAATGCTAGATAAGGCGATGACTTAATACCATAGGTCACTGTATTAAGCTGATAAGTCTGAAAGGGTTCTGCTGCGGAGAACCGCCACACAATTAATTGAAACCTTCGATGTTCTTCGGTAACCAAAATTTGTCGATACATTTGGCGAACATCACAAGTAAAAACGAAACGATGAGAGCGAAATTTAAGTAAGATTGACGAAATGTCATTTTGGAGACTAGGTCCAGCTAATTGAGTGTCATTAAGTGACACGTTGATTTTAGCCTTTGCAGAGGCGTCAAAAACCACACGAATTTTAGAAGCATGACCTTCCTCTTTAAACACAGGGTGACGGGGTAAAAAATAATTATCGTTCCCAACGGGCGGAGAATCGAGCAATGCCATATGACCCGCATCAAGATAGTCCTGCATGAAATTGTTGTATTGGGCGCGTAGCTCCGTTTGAGCATGCAATTTTCGCTCCAACGAAAATAGTCTTTTTTTAGCCATCTCAAAGCAATTATCAAAAACGGGCAAAGTATCGTTGAACGGTAACGCAACAATAAAACGACCGCTAGGGTCACGAGAAAACGTGTTTTCAAAAATCAAATCTGCCTTTTCTTCTTCTGGAGAAGTATAAGGCTTGGATGGCAACTCTTCTATCTCCCAAAACCGCCTTAGTGTCTGGTCGATAGGATCTTCTACAGAAGTAAAAAATGCTTGGACAGTATCAGACTGCAATCTTTTTGTGGGACCAATAATAGTCCAACCAAAAATTGTATTTATGGCGGCAGGCTGAAGAAACCTGCCATGTATAACATCGCCATTGATGATGAACGGATAAACATCTGCTCCAAGGAGCATGTCAATAGTTCCTGGAGAGTTCCAGGTCGGGTCTGCAAAGTGCAGGCCGCATAAGTGTTCCCAATTATTAGGAACTTCAACGCTGGGTAATTTGCCAGATATTGACGAAAGCACAAAGGTTGTGACTTCTAGGGATTTTTCAGAGTCTAGCATAGAGCGAATGGTGCAGCTGACGGCACCCCTATTGACCGCTGAAGTTGTCTGTCCAAGTCCATCGGAACTTGAGAACGTATGCGTGGAAGCCAAAGTTTGCTCACACAATCGTCTCGAATAAAGCTAGCTTGGGAACCAGGGTCTAAGAGTACCCTGATCGGTTTGTATCTACCAGAACGATCTTGAACTTCCACAACAGCAGTGGAGAGTAAGACAGTAACCCCAGAATTTAAATTCGTCTGTGAAGACAAAACATTTGCCGGAATAGGAGAAGCTGACTGCGTCTTATTGGCATTTTTATGCATATGTGTAGCGGTCGGTTCAGCTGAACGGCTAGAAGCAGGTTGCGGTTCAAAATGTAGCAAGGTTCGATGCGGCTTGGCGCAAGTTCGACAAGAGTTATAGGATTTGCATTGCATGGACGCATGGTCTGTTCGTAAGCAATGTAAACAAAGGCGTAAGCGTTTGACAATGTCGAAACGTTCCGTCGGAGTTTTCTTTAGAAACGATTGACATCTGTAAATTAAGTGATTGCCTTTGCAAGAAGGACAATGGTGCGAAAATGAATTCTTTGAGTCACTGGAGCTACTTGGTGTATCCAGTGAAACTACGTTAGAAGAAACCTTTGGTTTAAATTGAAACGCTGAGGATCTCTTAGGCACTATTGTGTGAGATGTATGGACAGTCGTCGAATAAGAAACAGGTGCGGTTGAAGAAAAGGTTTCCAACGCTGCACATTGTTGAGTTAAAAAATATCTT